>JACEFZ010010536.1:155000-185965 GCA_014155875.1 Cepaea nemoralis | reverse complement strand
AAAAAAAACCCAAAAAAAAGGTGTGCCTCACATTTGATGCGTTTGCACGAGACAATAGTGAACATGGCTGACAATGGTGGAAGTGATTGGGACCTCACCACGTAGTATCCCAAAGACAGCAATGAGATCACAACAAAAAGACAACAGCGATACGGGTAATTCTTGGCCCCTTGAAGATGTGCCTGTTGTAAATATGCTCAGGGAAGAGATAACTCCTATAGTTAGTAAGAAAGTGAATAATGACGAATGCATCTCAAAGTATTTTGAAAGGGTGCATGCTGACAGTAACTACCTGAAAAGTAGTAGAAGTCTAAGAATTGGTACGTGGAACGTATGTACCCTGTATCAAGCACGGAGATTTGACAACCTGATTTCTGAAGCAAAACACATGAATTGATTGATTGATTAATCTAGGAACCGACATCACAGCATTCTGGGCATTCCAATAGGCGCTCCGTCCACAGCCTCAGCAGCCAGCGAAGAGTTCCAACACCAATAGCAATCTGATTATATGTCCGTCTCGCCTTACCTCTGAGCGTCGAGCGTCGGCAAGATCCCCTCGTCACTCCTCGCTGCCTCATTCTCGCTAGACCATGATGATCCATTTTCTCCTCCGAGGTGTACACGTGCTCCCACAAAGCCGCAACCACGTCTACTTTGTCGTGCATCAATACTCCACCAAGTTTTGCAGAGCCAGCCAATCTGTAAGCTGGTTCATTCCCCAGCACACCGGCGTGCACCGGAGAAAAGATCCAGGCGAAGCAAGCCACTCTGCACGAAGCATGCCTGTCCTCACCTTATTCTGAGTAAGTTACAATCACGATGTTTGTGTGTATCGTATTCTCGATCCAGCGGAAAGCTGCACTGACCGCCTCCACCTCCATTCTTAAGCTAGATGTTGTGGTATCATACGCCAGGCTCTCCTGCACCAAACGTCGACCAATAGCTTTTGCTAAGAACCCCCAGGCACTTCTCCTTCCTCTCAACACCGACCCATCTGTGTAGATAATCACATCACCCGAGCAAGCATTATCCTGAATTAGTTGCTGGATTTCCACTTCCGTGGCCCCTGCTGGCCACTCCCTGAACTCCCGGATTAATGTGATTATAACTCTGCACAAGTCTGACTGCTCCGCTGGCACTCCGACCCACCCCGCCTAATGTTCTCCAAGATCCACACATATCTGATCGTATCCTCCGCCTGAGCCATCCATGATTTCCCTCTTATCAGTCGCTGACCCTTAACTGCGTCCAGCGCCTCATGCAGTGGGTGATCTGTGTCTGCAGCTACTCTGAGGTATGCCTTCGCCTGCATCAACCCGGGGTTAACATATGTGGCTCTGAGGTCCATGCACCCAGACGGGAAGCAACCCGACCAAGAAAACAAACAAACATGAATTTAGTTATGTTATGTGTATGTAAAACAAGATGGACAGATGCTAGTTATATAAGGCGAGCCGATTACATATTCATTAACTCGGGAGGTGATAATCACGAGAGAGTAGTAGGAATGTTAGTAAAACGAAATTTAGAGAAATATAGTAATGGATTCTAGGCTCATAAAGATAGAATGATACTACTCAATATTACGGCAAGACTTTCTACATAGAATTCTACAGAGGTTTGCTCCAACAACTAATTATAGTTATGAACAGCTAGAAGAAAATTATGAAGACCTACAACAAACACTGAAAGTTGTAAAATCATCAGCATTCCTAATTGTCATGGCAGAGAAGAACGAAAAGGTTGGAAACACAAAATATAAGCAGATAGTATGGCAACATGGTACATGTATGGGAAACAGAAACGACAGAGGAGACCAGCTAAGACAGTTTTGTGAAGAAAACCATCTTATTATTTGTAACACATTTTCCCAACCTAACCCAGGGAAACTGTATACGTGGAACAACCCTGGAGATAGAACGACTACATTATTATTAGATTTAGGAGGGGCGGTCAATAAGTAATGCCTCCTATTTTTTTTTTTTTTTTATGTATGCAAATACGTTATCAACTCGATGAATGTTGTGCGGAGTCAATGTGGTTAACGAACGGCCAGTGCGCGTTGTGTCAGCCAGTGAGGGTTGGCCTACTTCAGCTTCGTCATAACGACAACCCGATGTCTGACAGTGCTAACATCTATTGTTGAATTTCCATAAACAATACTCAAACGTTCGTGGATGCGAATCAGAGTCTCGCTTTCGGCAATGAGGAAATTATATGACATTACGTTGCATTAACCGAAATTCTTTGGTGACCATTTTTAAACCGTTAGTGGTGCGCAACCTGTGACTGAAACAGGTTGATAGTGATACACAGTGCAGAAGAGTGTTTGAGGAATCCCACTAAATTAATTAATTGCAAACAGGTAAAGTTTTTACATAGATAAACAATATTAAATTATTGACCGCCTCTCGTAGATTTAAATACAATGTTTAAAATGTCAAATCATACCCTGGTAATGATATCGACTCTGACCACAATCCTGTAGTCTCAAATTTACAAATACAAGTTAAATACACAGGAATAAAGACATCGAAGACAACTAAAATAGATATATCAGCATTGAAACAACCAGACATAATTCAACTATACTTGTTTGAAGTAAAACATAACATAAAAGACATGCCAGTGATCCGGGGTTTGTTTCCGGGTCCGGTCAAGGATATGCACTGCTGACGAGCTCAAGAGAGAGCGAAACTCGAGTCTAGTGCTTCCAAATTGACGTGGACAAGGCCTTAGACTCGTACCGCAATACGATCAGCGTTGCCAGTTGTTTAAATCTCAAATCCCGAAACAACCAAATAAATCACACACACACACAAAGAAAAAAATTCATAGGCTAAATGTTTGAAAGCATGGATCAACATAGACATGAAAATCCTAAGGAGAAAAATTAATATAAAATGGAATGTATAAAATCTAGCATATACATAGCAAATACCAATTTGCCAGTGAAGGAAAATAAGAAACAAAATTTTTTGGATAACTGATGAAATCATGAGCAAAATGACTAAAAGAAAGAAGCAAAGAGCACTATAGAATCTATATTAATAAACAGTGAAAATTAACATATGTGCAGAGTTGCCGAAGAAGAGTGGTTGTAGAAAAAAACATGCAAAGAAATAGAGGATCTAGAAATAAAACACAACGCGACGGAAGTGCATGAAAATATGAAACAGATTTACAAAGAACAAAATACAATAACAGGAAATGGTTGTAACATAGGAAAAGATGGAGAAATTATAATTGATAATATCGACATAATAAACAGATGGACATAATATACATGTCAGGGTCTTAAACTTGGCTCGCTAACCTAACACATGTGAGACAGTACAAGTACAACGTGATTTGACGTAAGACTCAACGACACACCGTTCAATGGATTTATTCACAGATTAAATACATTACGATGATCACAACAATATATACTTGATACTTCAATACACTTACATCCACAATACAGCTCTCAAGATGTCCAGACACTCGACTTTCAAGCACAGAAAACCACACAACGCCTTTCTCTCATCATACGTCTGTCCGAGTCGAAGTCCCAGAGCTGTCTGCCGCTAGTTCGCAACTTGCCTCCCACCTGAGGTGGCGTCACGAGGCATGCGTGCGTCTTGCGTCGTCCTGGCCTGACCGCTGGTCGCTCGTCAGCCAGCAATCTTGCAGACGGTAACTATTACTCGCCTGGCGGCGTAACGAAGTTGCTGCATCCCTGCTGGGAACTAAGTCGCCTGGCGGGCGTAACGATGTCACTGCATCACTGTACCCTTTCTGGACTCTGACACGCTCCCCCGGCAAATTCATGAAAGATGTCATCTTTCATGTATAATATATGTACCTACTGGGTTACTATTCTAACCTTGTCAGAGTCTACCCTTCTGTTGTTATATACATTGGTATCAAAATACAAATAAATACCTATATGCCATAGAAATATATAAGAAATGGAAGTTGCATTCAACGACATGTGGTGGTCAACCTTTAACACATGTCAGGTTTCATCCTCTTGATGGCTGATTACCTCAATTGCATTAATGACCCAGTCAGATCGGTAGTACCAGCTTCACGCATCTACCTCGCAGCATCCGAAAAAAACCGTAATAATATGGTTCTTGAAACAAAAACCATCTAGCTAGACCGAAATACGGCTTTATATAAGTCGTATAAAACGCTCAAACCCTGACCTTATTTGGCCAGTAGCTCTTGTGTTGGTCTGCAATGTCGGTAACACTCTGCCATGCCCAGTAGATGCCTACCTGTTGTGTCAACAATCTGGCAACAACATGGCTATTTATACACAACACATTACTGAATACATTTCAAATTATGGCCCTTTGTGTAATGCTGTAATAACAAATAAATGAAAGGGGGATAATTTTAACATTTATGAAATACAATAATTTACAATAATTATCCTATGTCTTAGCGTCATCGCTTGACGTTTCTTCATATTAACGAGAAAAAGTCGGTAATATGAATACATTAATCAAGATATGATTCTAAGATTACACTACATAAATATATAAACACACAATTCGTGTATTTAACTTTGTTGATTCCTAAAGATTTTAGAATCGTCATAGCTTTTTAAACTTTTATTTGTCGTCTGCTAATTTTGCTCTAAATTTCTAACTAATCCGGAAGTACACACGAACACTAAAACCAGCTGATGTTGAAGCTTGTAGAACACACCTGTTCCGGTCTGATGTAGTTACGGAAAGTACAATGTTCTCACAGTTCATGTGTTGGATGTTTCACTACAAAACCTTCTGGATTACGATTGACTGTTCATGTGTTGGATGTTTCATTACCGAACATTATGGATTTCGGTTGACTGCAATGGAGTAGCTGTCAATGTTTAGTTTACACGTTCACACACGTCTTTAAAATATCCCTGGAATGTTCCACACGCAGATGTCACTGTCAAATTGGACAATTCGCTTACGGTAAGTTTTTGAGCGAATGTGACACTGTTTTTGTTCGTAATATATACAATTAATAAAGTTCGCTTTCTACCACACACTACACAATTATACACGACAATCACTACATGAATTAGTAAAATAAGAACACTATATATATTGGGAGTAACCCATATCACATCATATTGTAGACATTGCACAGCTTCTTGTGAATGGAAAAAATTATTCACTTATAAATGGCTGTGTCGGTCTGAGTGTATTTGTACACACTGCACTCAGACACTGGTGCTTACTGGGTCGGTCGGACAACGGGACAAAAGATCGGCAATTGAATTGCTTCTGCCTGGGATATGTCGAACCTCAAAGCTGTAATCTTGAAGTTTAAGAGACCAGCGCGCTACCATATGATTTGAAGGTACACCTGAATTTATAAATCGTAACGGGCTGCTGTCAGATTCCACGATGAAATGGCGTCCTAGAAGAAATCTGGACAATTTTGTTATACCCACCACTAAAGCTAGGGCTTCCAATTGAGGTATGGACCACGCCTGTTCTCTGGGTTTTAGTTTTCTTGATACGAAGTACACGGGATGGAGGATGTTATTGTACTCTTGTAACAAGACTGCTCCAATCGCCACGGAGCTAGCATCTGTACGCAATCTGAAAGGTAAATGGAGGTTGGGCAATTTCAGGATGAGATTATTTAAACTGTTATCAGAAAAACACGCTAGTACTTTATTGAATGCAATTTTTAGGCATTCATTGTTTACAATTTTCTCTGGTTTATCTTTTGTTAGTAAATTAGTAAACATTTCGGTCAGTTCGGAAAAATCAGGAATGAACTGCCGGTAATAGTTTATGAGTCCCAACAAACTTCTGACTTGTTTTTTTTGTAGTCGGAAGTGAGAGTTTTAGTATCTTGGACACAATGTTATCGTCTGTCGTGACAAAGCCATTGGATATTTTGTACCCCAAGAAGGATATTTCCTGGTAGGCTATGTCTACTTTCGCAGGCTTTACTGTCAGTCCGTGCTGTCTAATACGTTCAAATGTCTGTTCTAACGTCTTAATGTGCTCTGTCATCGTCTCTGTGTGAACACAGATGTCGTCAATATAGCAAATTATGTTAGGAATGTCTACTAGAAGAAGTCGTGTCATACGTACGAAGGTGGCAGGGGCATTGACAAGCCCAAATGGAAGTTTGCACCATTCGTACAGTCCCCAAGGTGTGGCAAATGCTGTCAGATGTCTGCTCTGTTCGTCTACCGCTATTTGCCAATATCCTTTCGTCATACCTATCTTCGTAAAGAACCTAGCGTCTGTCAGTTCTGTCAGAAGATCGTCAGAGTTAGCCATTGGCTCAAGATCTAGAACAGTTATTTTATTGAGCTTTCGATAGTCGATACACAGTCTTATTGTATTGTCCTTTTTTCGTCCTATGACCATTGGAGATGAGAAGTCTGATTGGGATCGTCTTATGATGTTGTTTTTCTCTAAGTTGATGATCTCTTGATGTAAATGTTCTTTGTAATGTAATGGGATGGTGTATGGTCTGCATCTTATGGGTGTGTTTGATGTGAGTGTGATATGATGCTGTACTAATTCTGTTTGTCCTGGGTTGTTGGAAAAGATGGTGTTGTACTGTTGTATAAGCTGTTTGCAACTGTTTGTCTCTGCTTGAGTTAACTTTGGGTTGATTTTGATCTCCTTCAAGCAGTTTGTCGTGTCTAATGCAGGTGTTGGAATCTCGTCACTAGCATCGTCGTCTTCATGATCTATTATCACTGTACAAGCTGTCGTATCGTCTTGTTCGTTGTCTCTGTTGTGGTATGGTCTTAGCATATTTATGTGAAATATTTTGTGTTTGTCTTTTATTTGGATTTCGTAATCTACAGGTGAAATCTGTCTCGTGACTTTAAAAGGTCCCTGCCAAGAATCAGTCAATAAGTGTCTGTCACTAGGTAGTAGAAGAAGAACGTCCTGTCCAGGTGTCAACGTTATTGTCCTGTTACCTTTGTCAGCATACTGTCTATAAGTAGCACCAGATAATTTTAGTGCATTCTTTGCAATAATACAGGATTTGATGATTCTTTCACGCAATGATGTAACATATAAGTATGATGATATGGGTTTAAGTACTGGAGTAGAGTCAGTTAACATTTGGTGATAAATAGTCGATGGGCCACGTGGTTTGGCACCATAGATAAGTTCAAAAGGAGAGAAACCGGTACTAGAATGTGGTACCTCGCGATAAGCAAAAAGAATAGCTGGTAGATATACATCCCAGTTATCGGGGTGCTCTTGCGTTACTTTTGCAAGAATGTGCTTTAGATCCCCGTTAAATTTTTCTATTACTCCACTAGAGTGAGGATGGTACGGGGAATTGAAACATTGCTTCACTCCCAACATTTTGGTGAAAGCTTGGGTAGATGCGGCAATAAACTGAGTGCCCCTATCAGATTGGATAGTATCTGGAAAACCTATCCGAGAAAATATATGGAAGAAAACTTCCATTATATCATTGGCAGTTATGTTCTTTAGCGGAATAGCTTCTGTCCAGCGACTACATTGATCAATGACAGTTAGAATATATTTATTCCCTCTCGCTGTTGTATGATTAAGAGGGCCCACTATGTCGACAGATAGTTTTTCAAAAGGTCGACTGGCTAAGTCAGTAACTTGTAACTTTGCCTGTGGGTGTTTACCTTTTTTTACCAGTTTCTGGCAGGTGTCACAACTTCTGCAATATTCTTTAATGTCATTGCAAAATTTGGGCCAATGAAACTGTGTCAGTAACCTTGATCTGGTCTTAACGTATGCCATATGCCCTGCAAGAGGTATATCGTGGGCAAGATAATTAGTTGGCAAAACAGTTTGCTCTGTTGTATTGTCACCTCTGGTATAATACCTGGTGAGTATATCAATTTTTACAGCAAAATGCCATTTTGCATTCTTGGTTACCTTTGGCTTTTGGCCGATCAGATTAAAGTATTTTGACAATGAAGGATCAGCTTTTTGAGCTGTTACAAACGTTTCCTTCATGGTGTTAGTAGGTAGTGATACTGGGCTAAGCATTTGTATAGCCTCAGTTTGATTACTTTCATCTTGCACTCTAGCAGTAGATCTAGTTACTGCGTTCATACATTCAATGATATCAGATGGTGATGGAACAATGTTATCAATGATGTCATGAGATGTTAGTGCTACATTAGCTACCATACAATCACTAGGTGGTGTGACATTATCAATGATGACATTTGATGGTGATGTTATAGTATCATCAATACACAGAGATGTTATGTCATGAGGTTTATCATTCACCTCTGGTAAATTTCCAATAATTACATCACACACTGGGTTTGTTAATGCAGCGCACTTTACTTTCCCAGTGAGGAAAGGTGTTTCAATATATGCCCATGCAAGTGGGTATTTCTCAATATTGCCTGAGAATTTTCTGCATGTTACGGGCCTGTCTGTATAGTCTGTAGGCATTATGAACGTTCTCTTCAGACCAATGAGTGAACTGCCCGTGTCACGAAGGACTGTAGCAGACTTGCCATTCACATATCCGTGATGGACGATTATCTTGCCTTTTGAATCTACTACCAAATTAGCTTCTTCATTGGCAATAGGGATGGCGTGACCGCATGTTAAAATACCATCTTCATAAAAGGTGTTACAAACAGAACATTTATTTGCGCTAAACATGTCAAAAGCCTGTGCTGAGTTCACAGGATGTTTCTCTGGCTGTTCTTCATCAGACGACGAACTGTCAAACAAGGCGGCATTTGCTTTGTTGGTCATTTGCCTGCCTTTACAATCTTTCCGATGGTGTCCGTACGCCTTACAGAGGAAACATTTACGCAAACTTCTGAAGGATTTACGCTCCTTATATTGTCCGTTTACCATGTTTAGTAGGTAAGTATGATATCCTGGGTGCTTATCGCACATTACATTCTGATGATGTGAAAATTTACAATAAGTACAGTGATTAAACTTCTCAGAGGTAGGCCTATGAGGTTTCTGCCTACTATAGGGTTTGTCATAGTTAGCCGCTGCTACAAAATTAATGTCAATAGCTTCAGTGGCAAAACAATGTTTGTTGGCTGTGTAATACGCCGAACCACGTCTCTCAATCTCATCTACACTAGTGCATTCATTCTCTTGCACAAATTTTGAAAATGCTGATGGAATGGATGAAATGATTTTATCTCTAATGATCAGATCTTCTAGTCTCTGATAATTTTTGTCAATTTTAGCTGCTGAAGTCCATTTGGTAAATATCTCTCGGACTAAGCAGAGGTAATCAGAGAACGTTTGAGTCGGTTTTGGGCTCAACTTACTGAATTGTTCTCTGTAACCTGCCTCATTGCCATAACCTAAACCAGGCTATGAAAGGAGAGACACAGTTTGCACAACATGAGTTGAAGAAGATTGGGAAAATGTGCAAGACGTTTTTGGTGCAAGCGCGAAAGCGACACAAAAACGTCACTTGGAGATCAGTGAGACTTGGGCTGCCGTCCTGTTCGGACGCAGCATGTCTTTTGAGCATGGCTAACAGTCAGTTATGCCGCTCTTTGTGTTAATTCAGTGTGTGTGATTTCAAGTGGTTCTTGTGGAGCGATTGGGTTTGTCGACATGTGACAGGAGTCGTCAGATTAAAGTCTGCAAGATATAAAGTCATATCGTCTTGTAAAGGTTTGTTACAGTGGCCGTTTCTTGGTTGTCGTTTTATATTTCAAGTATAAGGAGCGATGAAATGTTTGAATAGACAGAAATGTATTAGTCCTCATGCCCTTAGACGAGTCGTCAACAACACTTCGTGACAAATGGGGATTCGTACCGGTAGTAATAACTATTAACTGAACTCGAGATTTAGTATCAATTTATGACATTGTTGCAGTAATCTAACGAATCGAGCCATATACTTGAGAAGGCCAAGGTCGTCATCATAAAAGATCGATTACGTCATTATATATAATTGATTTTGGTGATGTAGTCTCGAACCAAATAGCCAATTCTGAGCAGTACACAAAACATCCGGAAAGTATCTTAGGATTTTGATTCAAGAAACTGTTCAACTAATATTTAATCGCAGTTTGTTTGATGGATCAAGTAAGGAAAATTAACAAATGTCATATTCAGTAACGGAGGAAATGATGTACAAACATTCATACGATAATGAAAACTCAACTGACAAAATTTGTTTGAATAAACAACAATTTGACAGTATTATTTACGCAAGTTCTCAACATGCAATTATATTGATCTACATAAATATTTCAGGTTTCCAACGACACGAATATAATAACGTTATCTACTATGTCGTCAGAAATTATTGTTGGTTCTGAAGATACAATATTTTGATTACAGTTATCAAAGATTTGAAAAATTGAACTCAGATCACGATACCTTTTGTATTTGATCATATGCAGATACTATTCGTTTGCACAGATACAGGAAGATTTGATTAACAAAAATTCAATCGACAAATAAACTGTGGTAGTCATAGTTGTGTTAAGAGGAAGGAGAGCGTACATGGACTATGCTGTTACTCATTTCAAATTGGGTTTAAATGTTGTTCGACAGTATGCGAAAGTCTCGACTGTGATCAGCCGTATTACTAGTTCATCATTTGTATCCGTATTGATTGTCCTCATTTACTTCGGATGCTGACCTGGTCTTAACAGGCACTCTGAAAGAGGCAACTGCCGATCACCTGATCGTAACTTGTAAAAAGATGCATGCTAATAACATGGCATTGAACTGTTTGTTCACAAGACAGATTCCGTATGCTCCGGTTCACATTTTTACCTCAAATACTTGACCCTGTATACGTCAAGAAAGAAGATAAACAGTCAGTTAACAGAGGAATTATATACATATATACGCGGTTTTACAAGAACGTTCGCAAGAAATGTCTTGAATTACAACGACACAAGATTATGGATGTACAATTTATAAACAGTCGAAATACACTGAACGTTGAAAGTTTCAGTAATCAAAATTGAATTCCTGGAAACGATGGGTTGTATGAAATTCAAACTGGTACGTGAACATTGAGAAATGAACATTTGAATGAAATCAAGTGAATCTTATTTCGAGATCATGAACAAATTTCTCAGAACATATTGTTTATTCTGGAATTTAAGAAACCAAATGATAATTATATTTACCTACTATACGTCAATGAAGATAATATGAAACAGTTTACATTCAATTATGAAGCTGAAATCATAACCAGATGTTACTGGTTAGTCAAAATCAAGATACGCAATTATTCGTTATCAAATTACGAACTTATTTGGCTACATTATCAAAGCTGAGAAATATCAGTGCATGTTTCAACTTTAAGGATATTTGCTCACATTTTACTGCTTGGGAGGAATGGTTCAAAGACATCGAATCAACAAATCCGCATCTACATCTATTATGTCGATACCAGAAGAAATTTCGATCATTATCGTGTTCAGGAGAGACGGTAACTTGTCGGGCAAGGTCAATTAATTCCCCATATTCAAGTTACCGAAATTAATTGAAGTGATTTTACACGCAAGGACAATACTTACGTAATAGAGAACATTAACTAGTTTACATTTATCTATATCGGATGTTACTATGAAGGTACATTATACATTATCGGGAGTACCTACACTTCCCTCCACCAAGAGTCTGAAGGAAATATAGGTGGGACATTCAGTGGAACTCTACACACGATATATTACGTCGGGACTTATTGCATTTAGTCCTACACTACCACTCTGATACCAGGTCATTAAGACAACGCCACATATAGATACACAGACAACAGGACACTTACCTCCACACGGCATTTATACGACTTCACCAACTTCTACACATTTACGATGCCATTATCAGGAACATATAGAGACACTTATGAATGTTACACAGTGCACAGCTATATCAAGTGACTCAATTATTTATTGACATTGTTCCAATGTTAGCGATCATCACTAGGACACCGTGAACTCATTTACGGACATGGAAGTAACACTTCGTTCGTCAAACGACACCATTTCATGATTGTGGATTGACACGTCTCTTGCAACATCAACGCATACGAAATTTCTACACGGAATGTCGAACATTACAACATCGTTATTCACATACCGGACACTTCATCACACTTCAGAACTGTGAATGCAACGAACATATATGGATGCACCTCATCGTCATGACACCTCTGCACACGGCACCGTAACAGGATACTAGGACACTAACTTCTTACGTCAGCATACGAGCTACACTGTAGCTATTACACATCCATACACGGATTGATTAACACTGATTATATTGGTGTGATACCAGTTGTTCACGCGGGACTATACACGTGATTCATTCAAGGATTCTTTGGTGGACACCGGCCACTTCAGGACCACCAACATCAGACACTTGTCATTTAGCCTTTACAATCTATTAAATCTATTACAGGCTAGTAAATCTCAGACTTCGTCGTTATACCCAAGCCAATCATATTTCATAGAGATTGGTCACGGACCGTTCGGGTTTGAGTACAAGTTGATTGTACTCTCGTCACAGCCAGGAGCAATCTACTTGGGTTATACAGTTCCTTCCGTTGACCAACATAAAGGATATAATTTGTCGACCTCATTATATCTACGTTCACGAGAACCAGAATCAGGCCAGTAAATTATTCAATCATGAAATTTACTTCAATCGTTTTATACCAGTGGAATATTCGTTTTGGAGAATAAGCGATACATACAGGAATAACGATACATTTATCACTAATAGATTATAAACATACACGAATCTGGTTTAAAAAACTGTATTATAAAAATGTGAAGGACATTTAAAGACGTCTAATACACCTGATGAAAATAAAGGATAGTTTAATTTACATCGTCATAAATAAAAGAATGTCATGTTAGTCTCACGTGAATCCAGCACGTGATTAAGGGTGTTCATGGGTTCAATGATAGTAAATTGGGTGAATGATGTTAATTTGTTTTCGTCGTTGGTGATGGTCTATTAACCTGTTGTATTTATGCAAAATTTTAGTATATAGATCCTTACATATTTTTTTTTGTTGGACGATTCATGTGGTCTTATAATTTAGTTGATTGAAAGCATTATGAGTTAGCTTCTCTGCATACAGGTGTAAGCATTGGGCAATGATGCCACATGATAACAGTTAATTGAAGGAAAAGATTTATCCTTCATGAAGACATGAAAAGGATTAGATTTATCCTTGAAGGAGAAGAAAGGAATATTTACGGAAATGTTTGATCATTTGATACATGATGAGAACTGGTGCTATTGTGAAATTGCTGGTTTAATGAATTATATTGGTGTATTATTGGGTAGTTAAGTACTGATTGGTTGTAATTATTATACAGATAATGAATCTTAGTAAGACACTCTTTATCCTTTGTCAAGATGACAGAATAAAGTCTCAAAATGTTTTCAACATTTTGAAAATTAGAGGGGGTGAGTGCCATAACCTAAACCAGGCTATGAAAGGAGAGACACAGTTTGCACAACATGAGTTGAAGAAGATTGGGAAAATGTGCAAGACGTTTTTGGTGCAAGCGCGAAAGCGACACAAAAACGTCACTTAGAGATCAGTGAGACTTGGGCTGCCGTCCTGTTCGGACGCAGCATGTCTTTTGAGCATGGCTAACAGTCAGTTATGCCGCTCTTTGTGTTAATTCAGTGTGTGTGATTTCAAGTGGTTCTTGTGGAGCGATTGGGTTTGTCGACATGTGACAGGAGTCGTCAGATTAAAGTCTGCAAGATATAAAATCATATCGTCTTGTAAAGGTTTGTTGCAGTAGCAGTTTCTTGGTTGTCGTTTTATATGTCAAGTATAAGGAGCGATGAAATGTTTGAATAGACAGAAATGTATTAGTCCTCATGCCCTTAGATGAGTCAACAACACTTCGTGACACTCATCTAACATAAAATGTGCCATAATCTTAGATTTCAGATAATGGTATTCTTTTCTGAGGTCTTTTGGGATGGTTTCAATGACTTTAAGAGGTTCCCCTGATAAACTTCTCATATAAACAATATTCCATTCAGACAGTGGAACTTGCTAATGTTCCATTAAAGTTTCAAAATTTTGGGTAAAGGCTGCGATGCAGTCACCCGAGGTATAATTACGTACAATACCTTGATATTTCTTGTACTGGTTTTCTTTCTCCAGTCTCTCAGATTTCTTAGACTCTTTGTTAATGGCAGTCTCAGTGTCAAGTTGTTTCATCTTTAACTGTAACTCCAGTTCTTCTCTCTTACTCTGAGCTGTTATTTCTGCCTTCTTCAACTCACTATCTATCTCAGCTTGCTTTAAGGCTGTTTCTGCCTTCTTAAGTTCACCGTCTATCTCAGCTTGCTTTGCAGCTAGTTCTAATTCGGCTTGCTTTGTCTTTGCAGCCAGTTCTGCTTCTGCTTGCTTGGCGGCCCTTTCAGCTGCCCTTTCTTCGCGTTCATTGTATTCAGAGTATTTCTTCTCACTCCACTTTGTTAATTCATCACCTGTCAACTGTAATTTTATTCCCATATCGATGAACTCAAATAATGACGACATGATGAAAAATGTCAATGAAATACCAGCCACACCAAATATGTTATAAGTGGTTAGTAATGAACAATTTACAATTGACTTCTATTGACAATACGTGCCTAAAATTGCATCCTTAAAGTAAATGAAAAGAAAAATATACTCAAGTGCCCCGGATGCGGTGAAGAACGGTTGGAAATCGGGCTAGGAACTGTAGGGTCGCTACTTCGACAACACAAATGACCTCTACGGCAAGGTTTCGGATGGTACGGAAAACCTGCTTTGTTTTTGGAGGAAAATAAATTAGCGTCTATTTGTTGGTGTGTGCCTGCTTGTCACTAAGTGTTGATTAGGTTTGTATGGCGTTGAGTGTAGTTGTAGGTCGTAAGTTTGTCCGTCAACAATTTTTTTTTCAATACAAGTTACTTTCTTTCCAAAACTTTCTGCGTTCCACAAACTCAATGCACAAAGACAATCTACATGTATCTCAACACTCTACAACATTGATGACACATCACTTACATCAAGATGACATTCAGGAAGGACATAGACATCAAGTTTACAAGATGGCGACCAGGTCACAATGGCGACAAGATCACAATGTCGACAAGGTCAAAACGGTGACAAGTTTCACAAATCACAAATGTTTTACACGCTTACAAGATCAAACAATGTGTATGCACTGTACGTTTACAAATAGTCTTACACATGTTTAAATAATGTAGTAATAAATCAAAATGAGCCTTCCACGATCACATTTACATGTACTATAAAGTTTGACAAAAATTCTAAGTTCACAAACTCTAGTTTTAAATCGTTAATCACATAAACACGTTCATTTCAAAGCCGGACGAATGCCACCACGTCCACACATGTCAGGGTCTTAAACTTGGCTCGCTAACCTAACACATGTGAGACAGTACAAGTACAACGTGATTTGACGTAAGACTCAACGACACACCGTTCAATGGATTTATTCACAGATTAAATACATTACGATGATCACAACAATATATACTTGATACTTCAATACACTTACATCCACAATACAGCTCACAAGTCTAACTCTCAAGATGTCCAGACACTCGACTTTCAAGCACAGAAAACCACACAACGCCTTTCTCTCATCATACGTATGTCCGAGTCGAAGTCCCAGAGCTGTCTGCCGCTAGTTCGCAACTTGCCTCCCACCTGAGGTGGCGTCACGAGGCATGCGTGCGTCTTGCGTCGTCCTGGCCTGACCGCTGGTCGCTCGTCAGCCAGCAATCTTGCAGGCCGGTAACTATTACTCGCCTGGCGGCGTAACGAAGTTGCTGCATCCCTGCTGGGAGCTAAGTCGCCTGGCGGGCGTAACGATGTCACTGCATCACTGTACCCTTTCTGGACTCTGACAATACATAACATTTCTTCTGCAATAGAAGGGTCAATAAACCAACATTGTATAATACGCAAGATAGACCAAACATATTAAAGGCTGAAAGTAGAGAAGGCTATTAAACGTGTGAAAGACGGAAAGTCTAGTTTAAGAAGAAAGTAGTTTAACTGTCTACGTCTAATTTCTCTAATCAGTATACGATTTTCATTTGTATCATGTAGTACTTGGTCATTGGTTTTTCTATCTGTCCATGGTATTCTTTCATTTTCCTCAGAAACCACATTTCTGCAGCCATAAGATGTTTTTCAGCTTGACTGCACATTGTCCAAGTTTCACATCCATACAAAAGAATAGGCTATTTGTATCCCCTCAACACTCTTTTTCTTGTTTCAATTGAAATCTTTTTATTGGTCAGAATGTTTTTCATCTTGCTAAAGGCTACTTTCGCATATTCTTGTTCTAATCTCTTCCAGGCATCTCCCATCAGATGTTATGACTCTTACCGAGATAATTGTACCGATTCACTTGTTGAAGAATATTCCCATTTACCTTTATATTACATTGTGGTACTTAGTTCATCCTAGTGACGACCATAACATGTGTCTTTTTTTAATTTAATGCTAACCCCAGTTGCTCACTGTTTACAACAACCGCATCTACTAATTATTGTAGATTCCTGCGCGTTGTCTGCAATCAATACTGTATCATCTGCATATCTAATGTTATTGATGTTTCGTCCTCCAATGCTGACGATAACAACAGAGATGTTAAAATCCTTATCTAGCTTTGGCATTGATTCTATCACAAAGTTATGTTATGATATATATATATATATATATATATATATATATATATATATATATATATATATATATATATATATATATATATATATATATATATATATATATATATATATATATATATATATATCTTCTTCTTCTTCTTCTTCAGCGTTCCGAGCCATTGAGGTTCTTTGCTGCAGATATAATCCGTCTCTATTCGTCTCTCTGGTGGACCTTCTCTTGCCAGTCGTTGATTCCAAGGGCTTGTAGGTCTGTATATGTATTATCTCTCCACCGTCTTCTTGGTCTACTTCGGGGTCTACTGTCATTTATTTCCTGAGTGTAAGCGAGTTTTGTTTCCCTATTATCTTTCATTCTTTCTATATGCCCAAGCCATTGTAGTCTATTAGCCTTCATGATACCAGTGATTAGCGGGGACTTAAACAGATCATATATATATATATATATATATATATATATATATATATATATATATATATATATATATATATATATATATAATGGGTACATCCCCGATAGATTTACATTATCCATTTTCATAATACTATCCAAGAAGCCGAGCACTTTTCATTGTGGGGATTAATGAACTATTAGCCTACTGAGCGATATAACTAAGATAATCCTCAAGTCATACAAGAAAGAATTCAAAATAAAATAGATGAGGAAGTAGCTAAAGTATAATTTAGGTTCAGATGATGGCAGAAGTGAAAACGCAGTCAAAAAGAGAATAGGAATGGCTAAATATGCTTTCAGCAGCATGACATCAGTATTAACATCTAGAGAGATTAACAACGCAATAAAAATTAGAATTGTCAAATGTTGCGTATATTCAACACTACTGCATGACACAGACGCCTGGCCACTGAGCAAACAACTAGAAAGTCGAATAGAGGCCCTGGAGATGTGGATATACGGAAGAATATGTCATATTTCATAGAAATAAAATTAATCAAATACAGAAGTTCTAGAAATACTGGGGATGAAAAAAGAGGTGATGAAAGAAATACAAAAAGGCAAGTTAAATATTTCGCCATGTTAAAAGACATAACACTCTGATAAAACCATACTGGAGGACAGGGTTGAAATCATGCGAGGTAGACAACGATACAATTAGGAAGATAACATCAAGAGATGAACGAACACCAGTCCGACAAAACGCACAGTCGGGACAAGGGACAGACAGTGTTGGAGATTCATTGCAGCCAACCTTCATTGAGGAGACGGCACCCTATTGATTGATTGAATACAACACCCCAAGCTCGAGTTGTCATGTTTTTATCCAATAATAAGTTATTCAAATATTATGTTTCCATGTGGAGAAGGCGGTGGAACACCTGCTTGTAGAGCGGACGATATGGCGTCGGATCCGCAGGGGTTCTAGACCAGTGGTTCTCAACCTTTTTTGGTCCGTTCCCCCCTTCACCATAATTTTAGGACGTCATTCCCACCCCCCTCACCATATTTTTAGGACATCATTCCCCCCACCCCTTACCATATTTTTAGAACGTCATTCCCCCCCCCCCTTTTTTTTGTATTTCCTCCCTAAAAATTTTCCCCTGCCCCTACACAGTATACGTAATAATTGAAGCTAAATTTAATAGCACATACTAAAACAAGTCTAGACATGTACATAACATGTGATTTGCTGATCTACTTACGTTATAAAATGAATTTCAGAAGGGTGATGCGTACAGAAGCGTAAAGTATGAAAGGAAAAACAAGATCAAGTAATCGGTTCTTGTATTAACGCGATCTTGAAATAATCTTCATTACCCCCCCCCCCCCCCCCCCCTAGTCGGGGGAAACTCCCCACCGGTTGAGAACCACTGTTCTAGACGAATCTGGAAAAAAAAAAAAACACCGAGAGGGAAGACCAGGAGAACTTTCAATCAAAGGATTAATACATAGTATTACTCTTTGCTGGCTGTTGAACGAGGGGGTAGAGCACTTGGGGGAATGTTCTGATCTCGGTTCTTAGTTCATAACCCAATACACATATCAAGAAAATAGTATACTTTGGAATGTTATAGACGATGGAAGCTTTAATTACAATTAGTTTCTTTTTGTTGTGTCGGTAAATCGAGCAGATGGAGCGTTTATAAGAGATATATTCTAATGAATTAGACTACATAGTTATTTTCACCACAGGAAATATCGCCAGAGTAAAACAATGCCAAATACCACATATCCGAAGATGAGGAGTTTCTTGCATAAAGCAACATGTATACATTTTTGTTATAACAATTTCAGCATTTTAAAATATATATATAAATTTATGACGTCATTGTCAGGGTCTTAAACTTGGCTCGCTCACCTAACAGTGTGAGACAGTACGAATACAACGTGATTTAACGTAAGACTCAACGACACACCGTTCGATGGATTTATTCACATTAAATACGGAACGATGTTCACAACAAGATATATATACTGGATGTTTCAATATACACTTACACAATACAGCTCACAACGTCTCACTCTCAAGATGTCCAGACACTCGACTTTCAGCACAGATACCACACAACGCCTTTCTCTCTTCACACGTCTGTCCGAGTCGAAGTCCCCAAGCTGTCTGCCGCTAACTCGCAACTCGCCTCTCACCTCAGGTGACGTCACGAGGCATGCGTGCGTTTAGCGTCGTCCTTGCTTGACCACTGGTCGCTTGTCAGCCAGCAGTCTTGCAGGCCGGTAATCACTATCCGCCTGGCGGCGTAACGAAGTTACGGCGTCCCTTCTGGGAGCTAAGTCGCCTGGCGGGCGTAACGATGTCACTGCATCTCTGTCTCCTTTCTGGACTCTGACACGCTCCCCCGGCAACTTCATGAAAGATGTCATCTTTCATGTCTCATATATATATATATACATAATGGGTTAATATTTAAACCTTGTCAGAGTCTACCCTTTTGTTGTTATATACACATACAAATGAATACACATATACCATAGAAATATATAAGAAATGTACATTGCAATCAACGACATGTGGTGTTCAACCTTTAACACTTGTCAGGTTTCATCCTCTTGATGGCTGACTACCTCAATTGCATTTGCGACCCAGTCAGATCAGTAGTACCAGCTTCACGCATCTACCTCGCAGCAATTTGAAAAAAAAGTAATAATATGGTTCTTGAAACAAAAACCATCTAGCCAGACTGATATACGACTTTTATAAGTCGTATAAAACGCTCAAACCCTGCCCTTATTTGGTCAGTAGCTCTCGTGTTGGTCTGCAACGTTGGCACCCTTTGCCATGCTCATTAGATGTCTACCTGTAGTGTTGACAATCTGGCAACAGCATGTCTATTTATACGCAACACATTAATGGATACATTTCAGATTATGGCCCTTTGGGTAGGGATGTAATAACACACAAATGAAAGGGAAATAATTTTAACATTCATGAAATATAATAATTTACAATAATTCTATTATTTCTTAGCGTCATTGCTTGACGTTTCTTCATATTAACGAGAAAAAGTCGGTAATATGAATACATAAATCAAGATATGATTCTAAGATTACACTACATAATTAAATAAACACACAATTCGTGTATTACATTTTATAGATTCCTAAACATTTTAGAATCGTCATAAATGTATGAACTTTTATTTGTCGTCTGCTACTTTTACTCTAAATTCCTAACTAATCCGGAAGTACACACGAACATTAAATCAGCTGATGTAGAAGCTTACAGAACACACTTGTTCCGGTTTGATGTTGTTACGGAAAGTATCTTTCTTACAGTTCATGTGTTTAGATGTTTTACAAAACCTTCTGGATTACGATCGACTGTTCATGTGTTTCACTACCGAACATTATGGATTTCGGTTAACTGCAATGGAGTAGCTGTCACTGTTCAGTCTACACGTTCGCACACGTCATTAAAAGATCCCTGGAATTATCCACGCAGATGTCACTGTTAAATTGGATAGTTCGCTTAAGGTAAGTTCTTTGAGCGAATGTGACACTGTTGTTGTTGGTAATATATACAATTAATAAAGTTCGCTTTCTACCACACACTACACAATTATACAGGACAATCACTACATGAATTAGTAAAATAAGAATACTATTTATAATGGGGGTAACCCCTATCACATCACATTATAGACAATGCACAGCTTTTTGTGAATAGAAAAACACTTATTCCCTCAATAATGGCTGTGTCGGTCTGAGTGTATTTGCACACACTGCACTCAGACATTGGTGCTTACTGGGTCGGTCGGACAACGGGACAAAAGATCGGCAATCGAATTGGTTCTGCCTGGAATATGTCGAACCTCAAAGCTATAATCTTGAAGCTTCAAAGACCAGCGTGCTACCATATGATTTGAGGGTATTCCTGAATTTATAAAACGCAACGGGCTGCTGTCAGACTCCACGATGAAGTGCCGTCCTAGAAGAAATCTGGATAATTTGGTTATACCCACCACTAAAGCTAGGGCTTCCAACTGAGGAATGGACCAAGCCCGTTCTCTGGCTTTTAGTTTTCTGGATACGAAGTACACTGGGTGTAGTATGTTATTGTACTCTTGTAACAAGACTGCTCCAATCGCCACGGAGCTAGCATCTGTACGCAATCTGAAAGGTAAACGGAGGTTGGGCAATTTCAGGATAAGATTGTTGACACTATTATCAGAAAAACACGCAAGTACTTTATTAAATGCAATTTTTAGGCATTCATTGTGTACAATTTTCTCCGGTTTTTCTTTTGTTAGTAGATTAGTAAACACTTCGGTCAGTTCGGAAAACTCAGGAATGAACTGCCGGTAGTAATTTATCAATCCCAAAAGACTTCTGACTTGTTTCTTAGTAGTCGGAAGTGATAATTTTAGAATTTTGGACACAATTTTATCGTCTGTCATGACAAAGCCATTGGATATTTTGTACCCCAAGAACGTTATTTCCTGGTAGGCTATGTCTACTTTCGCAGGCTTTACAGTCAGTCCGTGCTGTCTAATACGTTCAAATGTCTGTCCTAACGTCTTAATGTGCTCTGTCATCGTCTCTGTGTGAACACAGATGTCGTCGATATAGCAAATTATGTTAGGAATGTCTACAAGAAGAAGTCGTGTCATACGAACGAAGGTGGCGGGGGCATTAACAAGCCCAAATGGAAGTTTGCACCATTCGTACAGTCCCCACGGTGTGGCAAATGCTGTCAAATGTCTGCTCTGTTCGTCTACTTCTATCTGATAATATCCTTTAGTCATATCTAACGTCGAAAAGAACCTAGCGCCTGTCAGTTCTGTCAGAAGATCGTCAGTGTTTGCCATTGGCTCCAAATCAAGAACAGTAATTTTATTTAGCTTCCTATAGTCAATGCACAGTCTTATTGTATTGTCCTTTTTCCGTATTATCACCATTGGCGATGAGAAGTCTGACTGGGATCGTCGTATGATGTTGTTTTTCTCTTAGTTTATTATTTCTTGGTGCAAATGTTCTTTGTAGTGCAATGGGATGGTGTATGGTCTGCATCTAATGGGTGTGTTTGATGTGAGTGTGATGTGATGCTGTACTAATTCTGTTTGTCCTGGGTTGTTGGAAAAGATGGTGTTGTACTGCTGTATAAGCTGTTTGCAACTGTTTGTCTCTGCTTGAGTTAACTTTGGATTGATTTTGATATCCTTCAAGCAGCTAGTCGTGTCTAATGTAGGTGTTGGGATCTCGTCACTAGCATCGTCGTCTTCGTTATCTATTATCACTGTACAAGCTGTTGTATCGTCTTGTTCGTTGTCTCTGTTGTGGTATGGTCTTAGCATATTTATGTGATATATTTTGTGTTTGTCTTTTATGAGGATTTCGTAGTCTACAGGTGAAATCTGTCTCGTCACTTTGAAGGGTCCCTGCCAAGAATCAGTCAATAGATGTCTGTCACTAGGTAGTAGAAGAAGAACGTCCTGTCCAGGTGTCAACGTTATTGTCCTGTTACCTTTGTCAGCATACTGTCTATAAGTAGCACCAGATAGTTTTAGTGCATTCTTTGCAATAATACATGATTTGATGATTCTTTCACGCAATGATGTAACATATACGTATGATGATATGGGTTTAAGTACTGGAGTAGAGTCAGTTAACATTTGGTGATAAATGGTCAATGGGCCGCGTGGTTTGGCACCATAGATAAGTTCAAAAGGAGAGAAACCGGTACTAGAATGTGGTACCTCGCGATAAGCAAAAAGAATAGCTGGTAGATATACATCCCAGTTATTGGGGTGCTCTTGCGTTACTTTTGCAAGCATATGCTTTAGATCCCCGTTAAATTTTTCTATTACTCCGCTACTGTGAGGATGGTACGGGGAATTGAAAACTTGCTTCACTCCCAACATTTTGGTGAAAGCCTGAGTAGATGCGGCAATGAACTGAGTGCCCCTATCAGATTGGATAGTATCTGGAAAACCCATTCTAGAAAAAATATGGAAGAACACTTCCATTATGTCATTGGCAGTAATGTTCTTTAGCGGAATAGCTTCCGGCCAGCGACTACATTGATCAATGTCAGTTAGAATAAATTTATTCCCTCTAGTTGTTGTATGATTGAGAGGGCCCACTATGTCAACCGATAGTTTTTCAAAAGGTCGACTGGCTAAGTCAGTGACTTGTAACTTTGCCTGTGGGTGTTTACCTTTTTTTACCAGTTTCTGGCAGGTGTCACAACTTCTGCAATATGCTTTAATGTCATTGCAAAATTTGGGCCAATGAAACTGTGTCAATAATCTAGATCTGGTCTTAACGTATGCCATGTGCCCTGCAAGAGGTATATCGTGGGCAAGATGTAAGGCTTGCTTGCGATAACTTGTTGGCAAAACAGTTTGCTCTGTGGTGTTGTCACCTTTGGTGTAATACCTGGTGAGTATATCATTTTTCACAGCAAAATGCCATTTTGCATTCTTGGTTACCTTTGGCTTTTGGCCGATCAGATTAAAGTATTTTGACAATGAAGGATCAGCTTTTTGTGCTGTTACAAATGTTTCCTTCATAGTGTTTGTAGGTAGTGTTACTGGGCTGAGTGATTGTATAGCCTCAGTTTGCTTACTTTAATCTTGCACTCTAGCAGTAGCTCTAGTTACTGCGTTCACACATTCAATGATATCAGATGATGATGGAACAATGGTATCAATGATGTCATGAGAACTTAGTGCTCCATTAGCTACCATACAATCAATAGGTGGTGTGACATTTTCAATGATGACATTTGATGTTGATGTTATGTTATCATCAATACATAGAGATGTTATGTCATGAGGTTTATCATTAACCTCAGGTAAATTTCCAATAATTACATCACACACTGGGTTTGTTAATACAGCGCACTTTACTTTCCCAGTGAGGAAAGGTGTTTCAATATATGCCCATGCTAATGGGTATTTCTCAATATTGCCTGAGAATGTTCTGCATGTTACGTGGCTGCCTGTATAGTCTGTAGGCGTTATGAATGTTCTTTTCAGACCAATGATTGAACTGCCTGTATCACGAAGGACTGTAGCAGACTTGCCATTCACATATCCGTGATGGATGTTTATTCTGCCTTTTGAATCTACTACCAAATTAGCTTCTTCATTGGCAATAGGGATGGCATGACCGCATGTTAAAATACCATCTTCATAAAAGGTGTTACAAACAGAGCATTTGTTTGCGCTGAATATGTCAAAAGCCTGTGCTGAGTTCACAGGATGTTTCTCTGGCTCTTCTTCTTCAGACGCCGAACTATCAAACAAGGCGGCATTTGCTTTGTTGGTCATATGCCTGCCCTTACAATCTTTCCGATGGTGTCCGTACGCCTTACAGAGGAAACATTTACGCAAACTTTTGAAGGATTTACGCTCCGTATCTTGTCTGTTTACCATGTTTAGTAGGTAAGTATGATAGCCAGGGTTTTTATCACACATCTCAGTCTGATGATGAGAATATTTACAATAATTGCAATGGTATAACTTCTCAGAAGTAGGTCTATGAGGTTTCTGCCTACTATAGGGTTTGTCATAGTTAGCCGCTGCTACAAAGTTAATGTCAGTAGCTTCAGTGGCAAAGCAATGTTTGTTGGCTGTGTAGTACGCCGAACCACGTCTTTCAATCTCATCCACACTAGTGCATTCATTCTCTAACAAAAATTTAGAAAATGCTGAAGGAATCGATGATATAATTTTGTCTCTAATGATTAGATCTTCTAATCTCTGATAATTCTTTTCAATTTTAGCTGCTGAAGTCCATTTGGTGAATATATCTCGGACTAAGCAGAGGTAATCAGAGAACGTTTGAGTCGGTTTTGGGCTCAACTTACTGAATTGGTCTCTGTAACCTGCCTCATCTAACATAAAATGTGCCATAATCTTAGATTTAAGATAATGGTAATCTTTTCTGAGGTCTTTGGGGATGGTTTCAATTACTTTAAGAGGTTCCCCTGACAAACTCCTCATGTACACAATATTCCATTCAGACAGTGGAACTTGATAATGTTCCATTAAAGTTTCAAAATTTTGGGTAAAAGCTGCAATGCAGTCACCCGAGGTATAGTTACGTACAATACCTTTATATTTCTTGTACTGGTTTTCTTTCTCCAGTCTCTCAGATTTCTTAGACTCTTTGTTAATGGCAGTCTCAGTGTCAAGTTGTTTCATCTTTAACTGTAACTCCAGTTCTTCTCTCTTACTCTGAGCTGCTATTTCTGCCTTCTTCAGCTCACTATCTATCTCAGCTTGCTTTGTCTTTGCAGTCAGTTCTAATTCGGCTTGCTTTATCTTTGCCGTCAGTTCTAATTCGGCTTGCTTGGCAGCCCTTTCTGCTGCTCGTTCATCGCGTTCATTAGCTTTCTCCTGTACTAGTAGGTATTCAGAGTATTTCTTCTCACTCCGCTGTGTTAATTCATCACCATGTAACTGTAATTTTATCCCCATATCAATAAAATCAAACAATGAAGACATGATGGAAAATGTCAATGAAATACCAGCCACAAAAAAATTTGTTATAAGTGGTTAGTAAAGAACAATTTACAATCAATTTCTATTGACGATGCGTGCCTAAAATTGCATAATTAAAGTATGTGAAAAGAAAAAATATACTCAAGTGCCCTGGATGCGGTGAAGAATGATTGGAAATCGGGCTAGGAACTGTAGGGTCGTTACTTCAAAACCACGAATGACCTCTACGGCAAGGTTTCGGATGGTACGGAAAAACCTACTTTATTTTTGGAGAGAAATAAATTAATGTCTATTTGTTGGTGTGTGCCTGCTTGTCACTAAGTGTTGATTAGGTTTGTATGGCGTTGAGTGTAATTGTATGTCGTAAGTTTGTCTGTCAACAATTTTTTTTTCAAAACAAGTTACTTTCTTTCCAAACTTTTTTCTTCCGATAACTCACTTCACAAAGACAATCTACACTTATGTTAACACTTTACAACCTTGATGATACATCACTTACATCAAGATAACATTCAGTAAGGACATAGACATCAAGTTTACAAGATGGCGACAAGGTCAAAATGGCGACAAGATCACAATGTCGACAAGGTCAAAACGGTGACAAGTTTCACAAATCACAAATGTTTGACACGGTTACAAAATCAAACAATATGTATGCATTGTACGTTTACAAATAGTCTTACACATGTTTAAACAATGTAGTTAATATGGCAGTGAAACCTGGACAACTTACTCACACCAAGAGAACAATTTAAACAGCTTTCATATGCGGTGTCTGCGAAGAATTCTTGGTATTAAGTGGCAAGACAAAATCACAAATACTGAAGTATTGGAAAGATCAGGTTGTGTGACAGTTTATTCCATGCTCAGTCTTCGTAGACTTAGATGGATAGGACATCTTAGGAGGATGGATGATGGTAGAATACCAAAGGATATCTTTTTTGGTGAATTACAGATGGGTAAGAGATCTCAGGGTCGGCCTCTACTACGATACAAAGATGTGTGTAAGCGGGACATGATTGATACAGGCATTGATAATGCACATTGGGAGCAAGTCGCCGCTGAACGTGTTGCGTGGAGGGCAAATATCAGAAATGGAATAAAGTCAAAGGAGAAAATTATTGCAGAAAAGTCACACACCAAGCGTTTGAGACGTAAGATGGTGCATGATGGTGGAAATGACCACGTGTTCACATGCACCCACTGTGAACGGACATTTACAGCGCAAATTGGCCTTATCAGTCACACTCGCTACCGCCATAATTAAAAGTTATTATGCCTTTTTAGAGCACAAACTATCGTCTGTCAAGACGGCAAGGTGCCAATGAATGAATAATAATGAAAATGAGCCTTCCACGATCACATTTACATGAACTATAAGGTTTGACAAAAATTTCACGTTTACAAACTCTAGTTTTAAATCGTTAATCACTAAAACACGTTCATATCAAAGCCGGACGAATGCCACCACGTCCACACATGTCAGGGTCTTAAACTTGGCTCTCTCACCTAACAGTGTGAGACAGTACGAATACAACGTGATTTAACGTAAGACTCAACGACACACCGTTCGATGGATTTATTCACATTAAATACGGAACGATGTTCACAACAAGATATATATACTGGATGTTTCAATATACACTTACACAATACAGCTCACAACGTCTCACTCTCAAGATGTCCAGACACTCGACTTTCAGCACAGATACCACACAACGCCTTTCTCTCTTCACACGTCTGTCCGAGTCGAAGTCCCCAAGCTGTCTGCCGCTAACTCGCAACTCGCCTCTCACCTCAGGTGACGTCACGAGGCATGCGTGCGTTTAGCGTCGTCCTTGCTTGACCACTGGTCGCTTGTCAGCCAGCAGTCTTGCAGGCCGGTAATCACTATCCGCCTGGCGGCGTAACGAAGTTACGGCGTCCCTTCTGGGAGCTAAGTCGCCTGGCGGGCGTAACGATGTCACTGCATCTCTGTCTCCTTTCTGGACTCTGACAGTCATGTTATTGTCTACACATGCAACATAGTAATCAAGAAGATTCGGCATGAGATTTGTAGACAGAAATGAAACACGTAGAAGTTCTGTTATTTCTTCAGATAAGCTATCGTATGCGTATGGAATGTGGCTTGACATGAATCTCTAGCATTTACTGCCACTCTCTATAATGTCACCCTCCGAAGACCCGTTTCCGTCCATCGTTTAAGGTTATCTTCTCATTTAAACCGTTGTCTTCTTCCTGCTTCCATCTCCCCAACTGCATGTTTTTGAACGGATTTTTTTTTTTTTGGGTGTCTTTTGATCTACTCAAAATTCAGTGCTATTGGAAACTTGATTTCGTTCTGTTACTTCTACCAAAACTATACGTTCGATTTACTATGTTGATGTAATCTCGTGCATCTTTCAGCAAGATGTAAACACTAAACAGGAAGTCAATTAGTGATCCGGCAATATCAAACAAGACTATATTTATGTTAGAAAACAGGCTTCATACACACAGAAAGCCAGTCTGAACAGAACACATGTGCAAATGTCTGGCGGTCGTAATAAAATCATACTTATACAAGACGATAAAGCTGTTAATGTTCTTGAAGATACCACTCTTATTAGACTGAGTGGTCTCGAGGTATGGTGTCCGCATCGCTTGCCTATAATGGGTACCAGAAATGTTCTAGGAAATAAAGGCAATCTATGTGATAATTGAGCACCCACCCGTTGATTGCCGATTGGTCTATAAATAATATGCGCCTAGCTGTATACCCAATCCACCCCATAGCGTGGGAAACTGAACTTTGTGTGTGTGTGGCTGTCCATGTTTATTTTTCTGGAAGTAAGAAATAAAACAAACATTTGTATTTGCATTTGTTTTTTGCTTTTTTAATTTCAAATGTGAGAGTGCATCTAATTTACGTGGCAATAATAAATAAGAAACCCAGAATTGAAATACACATGACATCTTATTTAGATAATGCACCGTGTTTCTCGCCAGTTGCATTGGGTTAAAAACAATAGTTCGCCCTTAGTATCGCCTCGGGATATTTAGGCTGCGGTATCTGACCCAATAATCAGCATACACAATAATATATAATTGTAATATCAATGACAACATGACACTGAGCAATTAGTGGCTGGAATAGAACAAAATTAGACAGCGAAGATTATGACAGAAATAGTACATCCCTTCAGGCGAAAACTGTCGGGTTCGTCCTCGAACTCTAAATGTTCGTTTGACAATTTACCATCTAAAGTTAACAATTTAGCGTTACTTAATGTTGTTGTTTTTCTCCTAAGTGTATAGTAAGGGAAAATTCAGTGACATGCGTGAATAATTTTCTGGGCCGCTAAGAAACACTTCTAAAGTGTCCTAGTGTTAAGACTACAATTGACAGGCAGTTGCGAGATCATCTTTATATTTTGAACAGTTGTGCCAAGATGATTGTGTGGGCGTGTTGACTTAATGATAATACTACTGACCGTGGTTACTTGAAACAATGGCTCGCACACATTAGAATCTAGCAGATACTTAGGCGAATGAATCAAGACAGACTCACGGTGAAAGCCTTGTATAACATTTAGTTTAGTTTAGTTTAGTCGTTGGATCAACATCACGGCACACGGGTTTAACCCATAAGTGCTCCGTTTTTCCTCTTAACTCAAACCTGAGTCTGGAGAAACTCAGCTCAGTGCACGAACTTCGTTGCATCGGCGAGGATCCTGAAATACTTTTATTTGTATAACATTTATTCCCAGAAGATGAACATCGTATCAGACTAAGATAATTTTACTCACAAAAGACAGTTGCGCTTATACACCTCTAGATGGTGAGCAGTACACGTGATTGGTCCTCTATCATGTCAACACAGTCCTTCCGTAGCAACCTATATCGCACTGTCGCTACTCGGTACAGCTCAGTAGATCAGCCTATTACTCCGTCTTGCACACAGTGGACGAGAACTCATTATGTCACAACCACACACACACACACACACACGCGCACAGACACACACACACACACACACACACAACGATCAACACTATTTATGCTCCGTTGCTGTCCCAGTGACTATCACACAAAATGCTCCTCACTGCCTCATGTGAATAGTGCAGCAAACAGGAGTCTCGACAAACCATAAGCCAGCACGGGTATACTAATGGATAATGTCGTTGCCAGAATGCAAACACAAAAGTCCGCTACGAAAAATAGAGTCAATCCTTGATGGAAGTCGCAGTCACTAGAAACCCAACAGCCACACATTACTGCATAAGGCAACTCATTTAGTTTACCGACCGGCCGCCCGCCATTTGTTTTAACATGCAGTCCACATTAAAAACAACCGCAAACAGACGTGAAAGCACTCCACACGAAATTCACAGCTCACAGTGTTGCTCGAAGCACTCAACTCAGTAGCAGGGCGACGATACCATACCGATCAACACTTAAATCAATTACTGGGATTTGCTATCGCACGTTCTAGTTTGCATAACACATTCGTGTCCTCCGAACATTAATTGAATACCACTTGCGCATAATAATATGATGTAGGACGTTAGTTAATAGTGTCAAGTGTGAATAGTATGTGAGCTAAGATATATACTAGCTAACCCGGCTATGCTTCGCCCAGGCCCTGGCGGCGATCTATCTATCTATCTATCTATCTGTCTGTCTGTCTGTCTGCTTGTTTGTCTGTCTGTCAGTCTGCCTGACCCGGCCCGGCTTCGCCCAGCTCCTGGTGGGGAGCATCTCATTTAATTAATATAAGTAATCATCTAAGCTCCCGTTCCCGTTCCTGACTATCTGTATGTCTGTCTATCTGTCCTCTTTTATATATATATATATAGATATATGCTTGCTTGCTTGTGTTCGCTGGCTGTGAACTCCAGCGGGAAGTCCTGTATGTCGGATGAAGACATCCTGTTGTCCAACATCAGTGTGATGTCATACACAGGACCTGAGGTTTGCGTGAGTATCCGTTTTCCCATATCTGACTTATTGGTGTGCAGATTGATGGTTCCTCGCCGTGCAGGCAGATATTCTCCGACTTCGGAGGATATATATATATATATATATATATATATATATATATATATATATATATATATATATATATATATATATATATATATATATATATATATATATATATATAACAGAATTTATGTGTGTTTGTGGGTGGGTATGTGAAGATGTATTGGCTGCGTTCGATAACGGTCTATCCGATTGAGATGAAATTTTCTACACGTCTTCTTTTCATTCCTGTGCAACCGACTGTCATAGTTTTTTACTAACTAAAATAGTATTTACTTTGAAAATTTAATAATTAATTTTACATTATCATTTCAATATAGCAAAGGGACATAACATAAGAAAAGTTATTTCAAGGGGCAT
>JACEFZ010010536.1:132500-150000 GCA_014155875.1 Cepaea nemoralis | reverse complement strand
CTCTCCCTTTCAGATAACCGAGAAACCCTATCGTAGGTATTCGCCTCGTCCCTTCTTAATGTAGGCGAGATGCCTCTCTATTCTAGTCTTTTCCCCCTCCTGGGTTTAAAGGCTCTGTGTATCGTAAATACATGGTTCGTCCTCTATGTATTAGGTGCATTTCCACCCCGTTCTATCACCCAGTCCTGCTGGCGTGAATATTTGGAATGGTGGAGATGTACTCTGGAACAGCTTGATCTTTTTCAGAAGGCTAGTCACCCCCTCCGTTCTGTTCCACATCTCTCGCTGTCCCCGTCAAGAAGGAAGAACATCCCTCGAATGTTGGCCCTCCTCCTGGACTAAATAAGTAAAGGACACTTAAGAGGAAAGTAGACACAGAAAATCCAGTTGCCACCCGAAAGTTTCAAGACGGTCCTCTTCACCTCGATTGACTTGGGACTACGTTCTACGCTTCTGCAGACTCTCACATTTGACACCTTTCGTCCTCCAGCGAAGATATATATATTACACAATAGAGTTTGGGTGCGGCGCCGCACTGTCCCAATGCGCCACGATGCCAGGTAGGCCCACCGGATGTAACCTCGTCACACCGCTGGGCCGTGCCGACACTCTCCAACTAACACATTCGTGAAGCCAGGTCATGCATAAATTCTTTTTACAGGGCCTGAGGCTATGGGCCTTTCTATTCCCTTCTTAACTGGCGATCGTATGGCTGCCGGCGCATAGGATGAGTTTTGAGGATGCGTTTTAAACTCCCTTATTTCCCCACCCCAATTTCGGCTATCTTCCACTGAATAAGGCCTCTGTAACACGCATGACCTAACCTTACACCACGTCGGCTACCGACTTCGCTAGTTGTCGTGAATACGCAGTCGAGTCGACACCGAGAAAATATAATCTAAATTCCATTTACCTTCATTACGAAACATCTCCCGAAAACTGCTCCAGTCAATGTAGAGACACATTATTGTCCATATAGATACATCTAGGAACCAACCGAAAAGACGTCTTCGCTCAACCACAGCAAACTCACAACTGGTGACTCAGGACAGCCAACCTTGGATTCACTTGCCAGACGGAGAAAGAGATTTGTCTCGGGCTAAGCATACGGTAATTTCCTGCAACGAAGTATCGTGAAGCGAGCTCAGGTGGGGTTAGGAAACCCCTTTCCAGAATTGAGCTTCGAGAACGCGCTAGAACAGTCCAGACCGGGAAATTCCCGTCGGGTTATTTTCGGCCAGAAATTGCGGGGTGGTCTACGTGTCAAAACTGACCGCGTGGCGCACCTTCCAGCCCGTTTCGTGACACAGCTATAAATCTCCACTTGTGGAAACCAAAAGTCTGCGCACAGCGACTAATTGTGATTCTATGACTGTAAAGTGTGATAAACAGCACCCAAACGTGTGTTTCTCTGCAATAAAATATTATATAACAATCCTCTTCTTGTAATGTATGTCATTAATTAATAATATTTGGAGGTCACGGGTAGTAAGCATCACCTGGATCTTTTCTCCTGGGCATGCCGGTGTGCTGGGGAATGAACAGGCGGACAGATTGGCTGGCTCTGCAAAATTTGGTGGAGTATTGATGCATGACAAGGCAGACGTGGTTGCGGCCTTGTGGGAGCACGTGTACACCTCGGAGGTGCAGATGGAGCACCATGGTCTGGTAAGAATGAGACAACGAGGTGTGACGAGGGGATCTGGCCGACGCTCGGCGCTCGGAGGAAAGGCGAGACGGACATATAATCAGATTGCTACTGGAACTATTAGTGTTGGAACTCTTCGCTGGCTGCTGAGGATGGGGACGGAGCGCTTATGGGAATGTCCTGAATGCTGTGATGTCGGTTCCTAAATCAATCAATCAATCAATCAATCAATTAATATCTGGCATTTCAACGGTTTTGTGTCGCGGTTATAAATGATTTACAGAGATGCAAATTGGTATACATCTTCAAGAGATTATAACCTTAAATTGGTGCATACTTAATGCTTCTATCTTTCTTTTTGTCGGCTTCCTGGCCTAGAGGTTAGCGACTTTTCTCCGTAATCTCGTATACACTAGTAAGTAACGTGACGACGGTGAGAATCAGCAATGGTTCGAATCGGGGTATGTGAGCGGGCCGCTCAGAAAGCAATGGCAAACTACTGAGCGTAATGTTACCAAGAAATCAATAATCAGCTGAAAGATGCTGATGTTGACAGCAATATCCTGTAAAGGATATGCAAAACAAAACCAAAAAAAAAAAAATCTTTCTTATTAGCTGAGACAATAATTGTGGTGCATAACATTCTGACCTATCGATGTGTGTGTGCGTGCGCGCGTGAAGATCGTGAATATGTTCTGATGACTATTAGGCACTCTAACAAGATATTTGATCTTTTTTTAGTAGCTGAAATAGATACCGTTACTGTTGCATGCCCTTTGCAGGACGTTGCGATCAACCCCAAAATTCAGGTTAATGTTCTAAGCATGCTTACGTTCAGTAATTTGCAATTGCTTTCTAAACTGGGAATCAACGTTAAAGTCTAACTGACCGGTGTATGAAACCATCCCCTTGCCTCCTCATCGGCGCACCGGAAGTGCAAGCGCAAACGTATACAGCTTAAAGACTAAGCTGACTGCTTTGACAATATTAATACATAGCAGGCGCTACGGAAGTAGAAATTCAGCAATTTATGCATGGATATTATTGTCCTGGCGATGTAATTATCTATACTGATGGCTCTGTATTAAGAGGCAAAAGAGTGCCTGAAGATTCGTAGCAAAAGAATATGGCCGATGTTAGGTAAAGGAGATCTTGGCGTATGACACCACAACCTCAAGTATGAGAATGGAGGTGGAGGCGGTTACTGCAACACTGGTTCGAGAACAAACTGTATACGCATGTTGTGATTGTAACAGATTCACAAAGCATGCTGGCAAAGGTGAAGACTGGCATGCTTCGTGCAGAATGGCTTGCATCTATTTAGAGGTTGAGGATTGTGAGCATTCGCTGGATCTTTTCTTCAGGACACTCTGGTACTGTTGGAAATGAACAGGCAGACAGTTTGACAGGTGCCACATCATTAAGATGTTATTTGATGCATGATAAGGGTAATGTGAAAAATGCAGAAGAACGAATAGACTATCATGGTCTAGAGAGAATGCAGCAGCAGGGGCTGGCCAGGGGATCTAGTCGACAGTCGTCATTCAAAGGTAAAGCAAGACAGACATATAATGAGACTGGGCACCAGTGGTATTCGAACTCTACGCTGGCTGGTGAAGATAAGTACTGAGAGCTTATGGGAATGCCCCAAGTGCAGTGATGTGGGTTCTTGACTCAACTCAACTATACTACATGGGGATTCACTTAATGCCAAGGTTAGGTTCTCATTTTGGACTGACGTAAATGAAATATGCGAAAATGAAAACTGTATAATGGGGTCAATGGAATCCACATAGTTAAGGTTCTTCTACCTATCCATTTGGGTATTTTATTATGTATGTAGTCATAAAAGTTACAGATGAGGATGGATCATTTATGGGAATGTTCCTAGTGTAGTGATGTAGGTTCTTAACTCAACTCAACACAAGAAATCAATATTTATCAACCTAAAATGTTTTATTAAACGCACACATATATCAGTAAAATATAGTAAAGTAAAGTAAAGTAAAGTAAAGTAAAAGTAGAAGTAAAAGTAAAAGTAAAAATAAAGTAAAGTAAAGTAGAGGTATCATTTCACGCACTGAAAAATATAGGACATGTGTGCTAGTTTCAAATTTTTAGACACATTAGCACTGGATTATTGATGAGCTCCACAGATGCCAGTCGCCTTTACTATCCAGAACATTGCAGGCAGGATCAACCTGGAAATCCCTAAACAATCCACTCTTCGATGTTCATTTGAATGCATGACAAACAGACCGACAGACAAGTGTGCTAGCGACTTGCACTAACGAGGCACCTGTATATAGAATCATTAAGATACAACCTGAAATAGGGGAAGAACAATGTGGGTTTGTAGAAGGAAAGGGTACAGTAAATGCTGTGTATATGCTGCGAACAGTTATTGAACGTCCTATAGAAGTAAACAAGGATATACATCTTTGCTTTATTGACTAAACAAAGGCTTTTGATAGAGTTAGACATGTCAACATGGTGGATATGCTTGCAGATCTACAAATTGATGGGAAAGACATTTAGTTAGTCTTTCCTCTTGAGCCTAAGGCTCATAGGGCAGAAGTCCTGTCTCTCCATGCTTGGCGGTTCGCTGCTACCTGTTGTAGATCTTGGATATCTACTTGGCCATTGAATGAGCCTTCTCTAATGATGGTTCTACGCAGGGTCTCTCTTGGTCTTCCCCGTTTTCTTTTCCCTACTGGTGACCATATGAGGGCTTGGTAGGGGAGTCTTGACTTGTCCATTCTGAGTACATGGCCGATGTAGTTCCAAAGGCGTCTTCTTATGAAATTGGATACTGTATCTTGCTTAGTCTCTTGTCTTATTTGCGAATTGGTTCTGAAGTCTGTCCAGTGGATGTTTAGAAGTCTTCTAAGACATTTGTTCTCAAAATTGTCTAATTTTTTATCTAAAGCTACCGTTGATTTCCAACTTTCACATCCATACGTTAACACTGGGATCACAAAAGAGTTGAAGATTTTAAGTTTTGTGTGTTTCCTGAGTGTCTTTGACTTCCAGATGTTTGACAGTTTATTGAAGGCACTAGATGCCAGTGCGATTCTAGATGATATTTCTGGTGTCGAGTCCCCTGTAGATGTCATTTTGCTTCCTAGGTATGTAAAGCTGTTGGCTTTTTCAAGAACGTAGCTGTTCAATTTGGAGTCATCTGAACTGTTGGTAAGATCAATAGTCTTTGTTTTTGTGGTGTTAATTTGGAGACCAATTTGCCCTGAAACATTTTGGAGGTGGTTTATTTTCTCTTGGGCATCCGGGTGTCAGTTATCAGTTATCAGTTATCAGTTGGGGTATCTTCGTTGCACTCCGGACATGTCCATAGGTGCTCAGATCCTCCCCCCAGCATATGCATCAGCGTCCGGTGGCTAATAGTGCCAGTTCTGTGTTGGTTGACGAGGCGCTTTGTTTTCCCGATGTACTTCTCGCGTCTGGCTGTGCCGATTCTTACTCCCAGGTCTTTCATCCTGGAAAGCGATGTGGAATCACTGGCGTCAAAATCCTCTGTTCTCGCCATATCTTTAAGGGCGTTAATGACATCGGCACGATCCATGGGCTGGCCATCTACAGGGGGTGCAGAGCCAGCCAATTTATCAGCTCGTTCATTTCCCTCGACTCCCGCATGTCCCGGGACGAAGATGAAGGTGACTTTGCGGACAACAGACTTCCGCAGCGACTCAGTCCACTGTCTACGTACAGATCCAGCTTCGACCTTCTGAATCATGCTCATTGAATCACTTAGTACACACACGTTGGTATAATGCTGTGATTCCAGCCATATGAAAGCCTGTGTAACTGCCATCACCTCCATCGTCATGCTGCTCGTGGTCATAGAGTGGGCACCACTGGATTCTTGAACGGTTCGGCCCGCTGAACGGGCTGTAAATGCCCACGCACTTCTCTGCTGCTTTACAACAGATCCATCTGTATAGATGAGCACTTCGGGGCTATCTGAGTGATCATAGATGAGCGCGTTAACCTCTGCATTGACAGCGGCAGGGTTCTGCTCTCTGCACCGTCTGTCGAGTGTGATAATGCAGGAGAAGGTACACTTAAAAGCTGGAGGCACCGGCACCCATTCCTTGCCGGGGTTGATACTGGTAAGACTGCAGACCTGTCCGACGACATCTTCCGCCCGACCCATCCATGATTTGCCCCTCTTTAGCCTGTCACCCTTTTCTCTGAATACAGCGTCATGCAGAGGGTGCTGCTCATCTGCACTTATTTTTAAGTATGCACGAGCTCTCCAGATCTTGATCCTGTGTTCCATTGTCGGGAAGTCAAGGAGGTATCTCATTGCTACACAGCTGGTGTCTCTCGTGCAGCCCAAAATGATGCGCATGGCTTCGTTTTGTACCTTTTCAAGTCTTCCAATCTGTGTAGGGCTGACAGTGAGGATGGCCAGGGCATACTCGATGCGTGAAAGCACAAGTCCTTGGAACAGAAGTAATAGCAGTCTTTGCTCGATATTGGCAGTCGCCATGACTCTCATTGCTGCCAAACCTTTTCGAGCCTTCGTTATGACATAGTCGACATGATCTTTGAAGGACAGGCTACGATCAAGCCTCACGCCAAGATATGTCATTGACTGGGTTCTACTCAGAATGCTCCCATCCATTCTAACTGCCGGCAGGTCTGTTTTCACAATATGGTTGTTTAGTGAGAACCATGTAACCGTTGCCTTTGCAGGGTTGACAAGGGCATCGGCATCAGCACACCATGAGGAAATTCTATCTAGTTCGCCCTGCATATAGTTGGCAACCGCCTGTCTATCTCGACCCTGTCGATACACGAGGATGTCGTCAACGAATGATAGAGTCCTACCCCTCCCATCCAACTGTTGTTCAGTGATCGGCACCGTATACACGTTGAATAGTACTGGTGACAGTGGTGAACCCTGTGGCAATCCTGGACATATCGTTATCGGCTCAGAAGACCAACTCCCGCATTTTAGCACCACCTTCCTTTGGAGTAGAACTGCAGCTATCCATCGTACAAGGTGAGGGTGCACTTTCAGTCTGAGGAGGGTTTGCATCAAGTGCTCGAAAGATACTCTGTTATATGCGTCCTCTAAGTCTATGGCGGCCGCACATGTCTCTTCTCTGACCTGAAATCCTTCGTAAACATCTTGAGCAAAGACCGCCACATTCAGCCATGACTCTTTGTTGCGTCTGTATCCTCCAAGTGTGGGCGGGAAGCAGCCGAGCTGTTCCAAGTCCCAAGCAAGTCTGTGTGCTACAATTTTCTCCAGTAGCTTGCCAACAGTATTCTGCATCGTAATGATTCTGTAGCCGCTTATCTTGGAGTGGTCTTTGTTCGGTTTTGGCAGCGGCAGCAAGTAGCTGTGTAGCCATTCTTCTTTGACCTGACCCCTCTGGATACTGGTGTTGAATTCTCTGGCCAGTTCTTCCATGTCATCATCTGATATCACCATTAGGTCACCATATCGGATGCCGTCTGGGCCTGGGGCGGTGTTAGGTGATTTCTTGAGCATTGCACGCAATATGTCAACTGTGATTGTCCATTCTTCGTCTGTCCCGACCCCCTCGCACAACTGAGAGAGTGTTGTTGTGGTCCTATGTCTGGCGGGCTCGTCTTTCTGGTCAGTCTGTTCTATGTAGCAAACATGTAGCAATGTTCTATGTAGCAATCCGGGTGTGTTGAACTCAAAAGCACTATGTCGTCGGCAAAGTCCAGGTCTTCTAGAATTACACTTATAAAAGACATATATTGGAAACAACAAGCTGCAATAAGGATTGATAATGAAGTGGGACAGTATCAGCCGATTAAGAGAGGTGTTAGGCAGGGATGTGTGATGTCTCCAGATCTTTTTTCCCTATACAGTGAAAATATTTTCAGAAATGTAGAGGATATAAATGGAATCAGCATTGGAGGACGAAACATCAATAACATTAGATATGCAGATGATACAGTATTAATTGCAGACAATGCGCAGGACCTGCAACAATTAGTAGATGCGGTTGTTGTACACAGTGAGCAACTGGGGTTAGAATTAAATTGTAAAAAGACTCAGGTTATGGTCGTCACTAGGAAGGAAGAAGTGCCACAATGTAATACACAAGTAAATGGAAATATTCTTCAACAAGTGAATGGATACAATTATCTTGGAACAGACATAACATCTGATGGGAGATGCCTTGAAGAGATTAGAACAAGAATCGCCATGGCGAAAGTAGCCTTTAGCAAGATGAAAAACATTCTGACCAATAAAAAGATGTCAATTGAGACGAGAAAAAGAGTGTTGAGGGGATACATAGAGCCTGTTCTTTTGTATGGATGTGAAACTTGGACAATGTGCAGTCAAGCTGAAAAACATCTGATGGCTGCAGAAATGTGGTTTCTGAGGAAAATGCAAAGAATACCATGGACAGACAGAAAAACCAATGACCAAGTACTACAGGAGACAAATGAACATCGTAAGCTGATTAGAGAAATTAGACGTAGACAGTCAAAAATTTTTGGACATGTTATGAGAAGAAATGGATTGGAGAATTTGGTTTGGTGACAACTGACAAGATCGAAGGGAACAGACGAAGAGGAAGACCGAGAGGAAAATACCTGGATGGCTTGGCCACATGGCATGGACGAGACAGGAACACTGAGTTGATCCACGACACTGATGATCGAGTGAAATGGCGAGTCATGACCGCCCACGCTTTCCGGCATGGCACATGATTGATTGATTGAATCAATATATATATATATATAAACGTATTGTTGTACCTTTCCTCTGGAGTAAACTATACAGGCAGAGAGAGGGATCATGCTGCATGGGCAACACTTGGTCTCTAAATTCAGCCCAGGCGTTGTGTTATGGAGAGGTATAATAACTCCATTTTACAAACTATCATCTGTCAAGGCGGCAAGGTGCCAGCCAAATCAATATACTAAATACTGACACAAAGTCATGATGTCCTCGGTTTTATTTCGAATTTGATTCAAATTTCATTTTGTATATCCGAGACGATATGTATGATTTACGTGGTCTTGGTTTGTTTTACATGCATCACTTGCGTTACATTTCTGTGTTTACATGTTAGGTTAGTTCTTGATATGTTGTTGTTGTTGTTGTTGTTGTTGTTGTTGTTGTTGTTGTTGTTGTTGTTGTTGTTGTTGTTGTTTGTCCATCAAGAATGATGATGACCATTCATTTCATCCTGTGGGGTTGAAAGTATGGAGCCGTGAGTTCTAAGATAGCTGATAAGGCCTATTTTCCCTCGAAATTGAATTAAGATCAGTTCTTGATATATAACTTGCTGGCTAGATGAGTAGGTTAACTCTATGTTACTGAAGTTGTTGTTTTAGAACCCACGGTTTGTATATGTATGTGTCTCTATATATGTTTGTAGATTTTGATAGAGAACCCACAAGTTGCAAGTTTATCTTTCTCTCTATTTTGATTTAATTGTTATATGACCCTAGACATGCACGTCTATGTTACATTAATGTATTTACATTTTGATACAGAACTGACGCATAGCATGCTAGGTTTATATTTATTTATTGGTTGTATATATATATATATATATATATATATATATATATATATATATATATATATATATATATATATATAGGACACGTGAACTACATATGTAGGTTCTCTCTAGTTTGTCTTGTATTAATACAGGGCTAACGAGTTGCTCTATGTTGTTTTAATTTTTTCTAGATAACTCACGAAATACATGTCCGTGTTTCTCGCTAGCCTGTTTTATCAAGACTCATAAAAAATTCACACATTACATATTTAGGTTGTTTTTTCTTCTCTGTGTGATTTAACTTTTGATATAGAACCCACTAATTCTTGACTAGTTTTATGTTTATTTTATTTTATTTTATTTTTATTTTAGTTTTTTTTAACATGCTGCAGATTTATATGTTCAACTGCGATCATCTAAGGATATCAAAATAGCTAGATTATGTTGCAGATATTGTTTTAGTCCTTGTTGTTTCAAATGTCCAACTTTCTTTTTGTTCTGACCAATGCCCTGGACTTTCCAACCGTAGGGTTATCTGAGAGCGTTATGTGAGCTGCCGGACACGGCTCTTATAAAAAAGAGATGAAGTTACTAGCATAGCTCATAGAATGCAGCTTCATTTCACCTGCAATGTTTTGTTGACTTTTATTTGCAGTCTTTTAGGGAGTAGGGCATTTTGTTTCGCATCCAACTGAGGAGGATTTACTGATAAGCAGTTGCGTGTATACTTGCATGTATGTTTAAAGGGACTTGAAAAGAAGAATACAGATATGGAGAGTCACACAGATCGGTGTGAATACTTGTCTCTTACCTGGAGCTACATAGGTAAACTGTCCGTGTCATTCTTAAATTCGAGGCGAGTGAGCTCCAGTTGTTGGAAAGTTCGTGATAGATGTGGAGGCTATTTTAAAGACTATCTACGAATCACTGCTTGTTGAAAGCAAAATAGTCGATGCATAGTGGGGATTTCAGTGTGATTCCATCACGGAGAGGATGTTAAGGGGGGACTGCAAAAGGATGCCCTCGGTTGTTGTGAATGAACACAAGCACCGAGGTATCCAAGTCACTCACGTATATACTAACCTCAGGGGTTGGACAGGTAGATACACTGATACTACTATTATTGACCCTCTCTGCAAGGTGACCAGTGTTATTAGATTACAGGCTCCTCTCAGATAATAAACCTCTACCATTTACCCTTTACCTTGGAACTTTAAACTCTCAGGCCTCGTCCAAGATCACACCTAATAGCTGGATAGCAGACATGTCACCAGTTCAACAATTTAATGTACACTATGGAAACAAGTCTGAAAGGAACGTCCTAATAGGATAGGATCTATATACAATACAGAGAAGAGGCGAGAGACAGAGTCAGAGATGATCCCTGGGTCATCATGAGGTGTAGCAGGATATTTTCGGGGTGTTTCCGTCGAGTCGGTTCAGTTGACTCACCCGGCTCTTTCCCAGCACTGTGGACTGGAACACTTGTGGATTTATCTGTCGCAAACAACCGGTGATCATATAATGGGATTTAGCCACCAGGAAGTCCGGTGACTGGACTAAGACCACACCTTCACAAATGCGAGAATTGTCACTACCTATTGTCTCTATGACTGCTCTGTATACACAGTCTGGATGGGAGACCCTCGACCATGAAGTATCCCCTGCTGCACCTGGACAATAGCTGAAAACATATTCTTGCAACATTCACTTTAATATCACTGCATAAAACACCCTTGGTTGGGCGACGTGGACTCTTAATCGCATGACTATAATAGTGAATTGAGGAGGAAGTATTTCCTAAAGTCTGCAAAGTGTCTCTGGAGGGTTTCTCCTCTCTAGTAGCTGACATGCTTAGATGACTTGAACGCAGGATTGACCGGACTCCACCTTAGTCTGGTCTAGAACAATGTATTGCATCATGATAACACCGTATCTAATGTTATGAGAACAATCTGAGTGTCTGTTAGAACTGATGAGGATCTATCATTGTGGAACACCTAAGGTTTCTACTGGTATATCATAAGGTTCGGTGTCGTTCAACAATAATATTCTAGCTGAGTTGCTCCTAGAGCGATGACGTTTCCCCAGCCGGGGTTGTCCTCTGGATTGAGCAAATAAACACAATCTTCCACTGGAAGCTCAACTTCGCGGTAGAAGTCATATACAACACAGGCTCATTGTAGCATTCATATACCACATAGGTTCCTGGTAGAATTCATAAACCAAACAGGTTCCTTGGAGACTTCATATACAAAACAGCTTCATTGGAGAATTCCTTAACAACACAGGAAACACCTGAAAGGAAAAAGTAGGCAGTGAGAGCATTCGATAACAACAGGATCCACATGCAAACATCCACTAGAAAATTACCTTCAGCATAACGAATTAGGATATGCCTAATTAGGGAATCATCCATAGACCTAGTGGAAGCTTGTATAGACATCCGATGTAGAATGGCAACTGAATCAGCCCGTTGGAAGCATTAGGTTCCAAAATGTTTGAGTCTGATCTTACTGTTGTCTCATACTCCTACCTTACACTTGTCTTTGGTGGTTGTGTGAAGAACTGTACTGTTTCTATTTACACTAATAGAAAAATAAACCTCTGGAAGAGTTGGTCCCTAGACCACTCCCCATCAGTGGCCAGCTACAATCAATTAATTACTACTAATTTAATTATTAAATAATAAACAAAACCAATGTACAAGTACACAATCCATTTCGCTAGTGTGATGCCTTCCCACATAATAGCGAAAACCTTCTTGATCTCCTCTGATGATAAAGTCAAGAAGTTCCTTTTCTGAACATGTTTTGCCACACCACATGTTCAAGGTATACTTGTCTGTTCTGGTCCCCCAAGTGGATTAGCCTTGGGTGGTGACCGAACATCACAACTGGCCTGGTGTGCCAGTTACATACATATTATAATTGCCTTACATCCCATATCCAACACGTCTCCGAGTCTCATCCAACAGCCATACACCGTCTCTTCCATCAATCATCACACAAGCACTCGCGTACTCATGATCATAAAGAAAAAGGCATAAGACAGTGTAGAGTAGACCCTCGACCGGTTTTTTAACAATGCGACGATAGCGCACAGGTATCTCGCGTCGGACCACATCGGACGTCGAAAATCGCTCAGTTATATACCGCACTTAACTACAATATTAATATATATACTAGCTGACCCAGCCCGGCTTCGCCCAGGCCCTGGAGGGGATCTATCTATCTATCAGTCTGTCTGTCTGCTTGTTTGTCTGTCTGTCTGTCTGTCTGTCTGGCTGACCCGGCCCGGATTCACCCAGTCCCTGGTGGGGAGCATCTCATTTAATTCATATAAGTAGTCATATAAGCTCTCCCGTTCCCGACTATCTGTCTGTCTGTCTATCTGTCTGTCTGTCTGACCCGGCCCGGCTTCACCCAGACCCTGGTGGGGAGCATCTCATTTAATTCATATACGTAGTCATATAAGCTCTCCCGTTTCCGACTATCTGTTTGTCTGTCTATCTGTCTGTCTGTCTGTTCCGGCCCGGCTTCACCCAGTCCCTGGTGGGGAGCATCTCATTTAATTCATATACGTAGTCATATAAGCTCTCCCGTTCCCGACTGTCTGTCTGTCTATCTGTCTGTCTGTCTGACCCGGCCCGGCTTCACCCAGTCCCTGGTGGGGAGCATGTCATTTAATTCATATAAGTAGTCAAATAAGCTTCCGTTCCCGACTATCTGTCTGTCTGTCTATCTGTCTGACCCTCCGTGGTTTCGCCCAGCTCCTGGCGCACAGTAACTTAAAAGAATGTCCTTCCACACACCATTCATTATTTTTAATGAAAACTGTTTTTAATCACAGACATGACAGTTGATAAGTTCTTTAAGCAGAAAAAGATGGGTTACAATGTTATGCATTATGCATTATTTTTATGAAAACTTTGAAAATGCCTTAAAGATTATATCATTATTTATTATAACTCATATGCTTGAAAATAACTATAGACAAAGAGTTTAACAATAGTGCAAGTTAAGTCCACTGGCTGACCCGGCCCGGCTTCACGCAGTCCCTGGTGGGGAGCATCTCATTTAATTCATATAAGTAGTCATATAAGCTCTCCCGTTCCCGACTATCTGTCTGTCTATCTGTCTGTCTGTCTGTCTGACCCGGCCCGGCTTCACCCAGTCCCTGGTGGGGAGCATCTCATGTAATTCATATACGTAGTCATATAAGCTCTCCCATTCCCGACTATCTGTTTGTCTATCTGTCTGTTTGTCTGTCCCGGCCCGGCTTCACCCAGTCCCTGGTGGGGAGCATCTCATTTAATTCATATACGTAGTCATATAAGCTCTCCCGTTCCCGACTGTCTGTCTGTCTATCTGTCTGTCTGTCTGACCCGGCCCGGCTTCACCCAGTCCCTGGTGGGGAGCATGTCATTTAATTCATATAAGTAGTCAAATAAGCTTCCGTTCCCGACTATCTGTCTGTCTGTCTATCTATCTGACCCGGCGTGGTTTCGCCGAGCTCCTGGCGCACAGTAACTTAAAACAATGTCCTTCCACACACCATTCATTATTTTTAATGAAAACTGGTTTTAATCACCGACATGACAGTTGATAAGTTCTTTAAGCAGAAAAAGATAGGTTACACTGTTATGCATTATGCATTATTTTTATGAAAACTTTGAAAATTCCTTAAAGATTATGTCATTATTTATTATAACTCATATGCCTGAAAATAACTATAGGCAAAGAGTTTAACAATAGTGCAAGTAAGTCCAACAATATGACTATAAAGTATATAGAAATGTTATTAAAAGTTATGCCCCTTGAAATAACTTTTCTAGAGTGAAGTCCCCCTGCTATATAGAAATTATATAATGAAAAATGAAAAAGTAAATATTAAATAAGTAGAAGATTTTACACTAAGAAACTATTACAGTCGGGTGCACAGGAATGAAACGAAGACGTGTAGAAAATTTCATCTCAATCGGATGCACCGTTATCGAACGCATCCAATACATAGCTGACCACAAAGCCACATACACTCTGTTTTATAGATATATATATATATGCCGCGAAGTACACTATATATATCACCCTAGCACATTAGCACTTACAGCATCGAAACACCTCCAAGGACTGACACCACCACTATTTATCAATCACAAAATAGTTGCATCATCTCTTAGCGTCTAGAACTACCTGCTATGATTGATCGACGAATCACACTTGTTCTTGCCACAGCACTGTCTGAATGTCACCTACATCAGCCTAACCACATAATCAATAAGCACTGGTAACAGTAAACATCTGCACTAAATTATCTTGGTTTCAAAAGGTAATACCAGATAGCAGTAAACATTTAATCACAATTGTAACTTAACTAATAAAGGCAAGATTTCATCATTTGCAATATAATTAGTAGCTACATTGTATTTGCCACACTATTGGACTTACAACTAATCCAATGTTTAAGCTTTTCTGTTACACATCTTCGACGGAAAACGCAAACGTAAACACACGAATGACCGCGACACAGCATGCCAGCTATCGATCCCAGAAGATGAACATCGTATCAGACTAAGATAATTTTACTCACAAAAGACAGTTGCGCTTATACACCTCTAGATGGTGAGCAGTACACTTGATGGTCCTCTATCATGTCAACACAGTCCTTCCGTAGCAACCTACATCGCACTGTCGCTACTCGGTACAGCTCAGTAGATCAGCCTATTACTCCGTCTTGCACACAGTGGACGAGAACTCATTATGTCACAACCACATACACACACACACACACACGCACACACACACACACACACACACACACACACACACACACACACAACGATCAACACTATTTATGCTCCGTTGCTGTCCCAGTGACTATCACACAAAATGCTCCTCACTGCCTCATGTGAATAGTGCAGCAAACAGGAGTCTCGACAAACCATAAGCCAGCACGGGTATACTATGGATAATGTCGTTGCCAGAAAGCAAACACAAAAGTCCGCCACGAAAAATAGAGTCAATCCTTGATGGAAGCCGCAGTCACTAGACACCCCACAGCCACACATTACTGCATAAGGCAACTCATTTAGTTTACCGACCGGCCGCCCGCCATTTGTTTTAACATGCAGTCCACATTAAAAACAACCGCAAACAGACGTGAAAGCACTCCACACGAAATTCACAGCTCACAGTGTTGCTCGAAGCACTCAACTCAGTAGCAGGGCGACGATACCATACCGATCAACACTTAAATCAATTACTGGGATTTGCTATCGCACGTTCTAGTTTGCATAACACATTCGTGTCCTCCGAACATTAATTGAATACCACTTGCGCATAATAATATGATGTAGGACGTTAGTTAATAGTGTCAAGTGTGAATAGTATGTGAGCTAAGATCCTAGTATTGCTCATCTACTGCTTTGTGTTGTCCGTCCTATTTGCGTCTACTAAATGACTTGTTGCTAAGCGTGTATGACTTGTCGCTAAGCTGTCTCGTGCTTGAATGAGATGCTTTTTCTTTCCGATTCGCAACGATAACTCTGGTCGTGAGCTTCCCTTGTGCTAATCTGAGATTTTAGCTTACAGACTAGCCTATAACTATAACTGTCTTTAAGACTTTACGTCTCGTGTTTCAGTCATAATACACTCTATCTTTATACCTGACAAGTGATAACCTCATCTCTTCCTTTTTTTATTGTATATATATAAAACTAGACCAATAGTTGAACAACAGTTAAGCAAAGCACAATTCGGTGTTCGGAAAGGTAAGAGTTGCACTGATGCATTATTTACACTTAGACAAATTTGTGAAAAAACTATTGAATATAGTGACCAGCAGAATATTGTGTTTGTAGATCAGGAAAAGGCTTTTGATAGAGTAGACAGATACAAATTATGGACCATCCTTGAAGACTATGGGATAGAAGGGCAACTGCTAGAAAACATCATAGCCATGTACCACTCGAGCCAAAGTGCAGTAAGAACACAGGAAGGTATATCAGATATGTTCACAGTCAATACAGGAGTAAGGCAGGGATGTGTGCTCTCTCCCCTGCTATTCAATATCTACATGGACAGAATTTCCAAAGAAGCAAATCTCGACAGACCAGATTCAGAAAATTTAGAACTCTTTACTCCAGATGAAACAACTGACCCACAGGGAATAAATGAACTTCTATTTGCAGATGATCAGTGCCTGTTTTACAGCGATGAGGGCAGACTACAAAATCATATTACTAATCTGAGTTCAACCTGCAGCAGATACATATGAGTATAAACACAGCCAAAACCGAAGTAATGCAAGTTAGCAGATCGCCAGGCCCACTAAATATACAGATAAATAACACACCTCTGAAACAAGTTAAAGAATTCAAATACCTTGGAAGTATGATCACAGAAGATGGCAGATTGGACAGAGAAATTGAAATCAGATGTCAAAAAGCTAGTGTACTTACATATCAACTATCACCCTTACTGAAACATCCAAACATACCCATGTCCGCAAAACGACAGATAATAAACAGCATATTCACACCAACTCTATGCTACCAATCTCAAACCTGGACTTTATCCAAATTACACCTTCGCAAAATCAACACATGCGAAATGAGATGCCTGAGGAGAGCTGCCAACTTGGCAATCCGAGACCGAGTAAGAAATGCTACTATCAGACAGACTGTGGGATCAACACCTTGTGCCGCATTTATTGACAGACAGAAGATCAAGTGGTTTGGCCATGTCATTAGAATGCAACATCAACAGCTACCATCACTGGCCTTACATCAAAGATCATCTGCGACGAGACCACGAGGACGTCCAGGAAGACAATGGATTGACGACATCAGAGACATTGTACAGCCTCACGGAATGACACTATCCAGTGCCGTCCACCGGGCGCTGGAACGCAAATTATTCCTCCCCACGACGCTTGACGGCAGAAGTGGAAGATGATGATGATGATGATGATGATGATATATATATATATACTAGCTGACCCGGCCCGGCTTCGCCCAGGCCCTGGCGGAGATCTATCTATCTATCTGTCTGTCTGTCTGCTTGTTTGTCTGTCTGTCAGTCTGCCTGACCCGGCCCGGCTTCGCCCAGCTCCTGGTGGGGAGCATCTCATTTAATTAATATAAGTAATCATCTAAGCTCCCGTTCCCGTTCCTGACTATCTGTCTGTCTGTCTATCTGTCCTCTTTTATATATATATATATATAGATATATGCTTGCTTGCTTGTGTTCGCTGGCTGTGAACTCCAGCGGGAAGTCCTGTATGTCGGATGAAGACATCCTGTTGTCCAACATCAGTGTGATGT
>JACEFZ010010536.1:57500-127500 GCA_014155875.1 Cepaea nemoralis | reverse complement strand
AACAATGGCGTGATAGGCGCTTTAATTGGGATATTTGGAATCTTCGGCAACATCGTTAACATGATGGTGTTTCACAAACAAGGATTCACAACAACAGTTAACATTAGCTTTTTTGCACTGGCCTTGTCTGACTTCTTGTGTGTCATAACCTTTCAGTGGTTTAATTTTTGCTTGAATCCATATTTGGAGACAGACGCCATTCCCTTTGTTCCTACAGAATTTCAATATCTGACGGGAGGTGGTTGGTATCACGTTTGTTTTGGTCGTATCACAAGCTGGATCACTGTTTACATCACGGCGGAAAGGTGCCTGAGCGTTGCTCTACCTCTGAAAGTCAAACAGATGGTATCTCCTAGAAGAACGACAGCCGTAATGTGCGCTATTTTTGTCATAAACCTTGCAACAACTATCCCTGAGTATTGCATTGCATATTTAGACTGGAAATTTGTTCCGGAAAGAATCCGGACTTTAATTGGACTTGTGTACAGAAGTTTTAGAAAGGACGCAGATGGTGTGGCTTATACACTTATTTCAATATCAGGAATGTTATCGTTTATAGCAGTTATAATGTTGACCACATTTCTTGCTGTCAAACTCGGGCAAAAGTCTAACTGGCATATCAAAGCAGCAGTGAACACCGTTCATTCTGAGGCCAGATCTATTAGGGACAGGAAGACTATAAAGATGGTCGTGATGATAGCGGCTATTCTTATCGCCTGTTATACTCCAGGAACGATAAACTCATTGGCAACCGTTTTCGAACCAAATTTTATATTAACCGGAAGGTATAAGAATTCTTACTTTGCCTTCTGGTCTATAGCTTATGTTTGTAACGCTATCAACTCCAGCGTCAACATCTTGTTGTACTATACAATGAGCACCAAGTACAGGGAGACCTTCAATCAGCTCTTCGAAAACAGCAGGAACAGAGACCAAAGTAAATGATGATATAATACAATACCAATATAAATAAAAGTAAATATATCGATCCACTTACACGCTTTTATCTCCTGAGTGGAATGGGTCATATGGTTCTAGCCATATATTTTCATAGACCCATCGACACCTGATGGGTGATGTGGTTAATGTAATGTAGACCCTCTTTACTTCTCAGACTATTTCCTAGTTTCGCATTTAGTCCAGGTCCAATTGCGAAAACTGGTTAATTTAAAAAAAAAAAAAAACAACAACAACAGAGGAGCATCTGGCCGAGTGGCTAGATGCCCGGGTTATCCTTCAGGAGACTCGGATTCGAATCCTCGGTAAGGTGTGAACTTTGTTAATCGGAGGCACAAAACAAAATCCCTAAGCTACACAGTTTGTGGCGACTGCACTAACCAGGCGGCCTTAATTCCTCAGGTTCAAGACGATTTTTACACCGCAAAAATAAATAATCCCCGCCTCTATAGAGGTTTGAACGCATGACTACCGGTCCGACAGGCAGCCGTGCTAGACACTGCAATACCACAGCTTCTATTCGTAATGTCTATCCTTAAACGGAAACCTGTGTCTTTTTTCTTTCATGTTATTCTCTGTTGGTAGATGTATCCGGTGAAGACTTATGAAGATTAAGAGATCGACCAACACAAAGATAGACACAGGACACTGGAGACAAATTGGGCATGGACATGGGACAATGGAGACACCATGGCATAGACATCTTCTACGCAGAGTTCGTTTTGATGCCTGAAAGCTCACAAATTATTTAGCGCTGATGAAATAACAATACGCAATAATTACAACATTAAATAGTGAGATAGAGAAATTAGGCCTCCGTTAGTATAAGAAAAGATGTAGCGCTTTCCAGTTAGAGATTAACATTGTTGATGTCAAACACAGAAGCCATAAACAATATATTGCACGATTTATTGCCTGTCATATTTCGCTGCATCTCGCCAGATAAATACTGCAGCAGATGTTTTGCATATCCTTTACAGGACATCGCTGTCAACATCAGCATCTTTCAGCTGTGTGTTGATTTCTTGGCAAGATTACGCTCAGTAGTTTGCCATTGCTTTCTGAGCGGCTGGCTCATTATCCCGCAAGTCACAAGCGCGGGTCGAACCACTTCCAGTTCTTGCCTCGCTGCGAGACCCTGCGTGGAAAAACGGGATTACGGAGAAAGTGGTGTAACTCCTCAGCCAGAGAGACCGGCAAATACCGCAGAGTTATATAAAATATGCAGTGTGTAAAATAATACTACTAGTTCTTTGGCTTGAATACTAAGTGATGATTTCAATATAGCTGCAAATAACATCACAGAAGTAAACCTTATTAAGATTGGAAGACTTGAAAAGGTACATCATGTTCATTTTAGGCTGCTCGAGAGACACCAGCTGTGTAGCAGTGAGATACTTCCTTGACTTCCCGACAATGAACCACAGGATGAAAATCTGGGGAGCTCATGCATACTTAAAAATAAGTGCAGATGAGCAGCACCCTCTGCATAACGCTGTATTCAGAGAAAAGGGCGACAGGCTAAAGAGGGGTAAATCATGGATGGGTCGGGCGGAAGATGTCGTCAGACAGGTCTGCAGTCTTACCAGTATCAACCCCGGCAAGGAATGGGTGCCGGTGCATCCAGTTTTTAAGTGCACCTTCTCCTGCATTATCACACTCGACAGACGGTGCAGAGAGCAGAATCCTGCCACTGTCAATGCAGAGGTCAACGCGCTCAACTATGAACACTGAGATAGCCACGAAGTGCTCATCTATATAGATGGATCTGTTGAAAAGCAGCAGAGAAGTGCGTGGACATTTACCGCTCGTTCAGCGGGCCGAAGCGTTCAAGAATCATGTGGTGTCCACTCTAAGACCACGAGCAGCATGACAAGGGAGGCGATGGCAGTTACACGGGCTTTCATATGGCTGGAATCACAGCATTATATCAACGTGTGTGTACTAAGTGATTCAATGAGCATAATTCGGAAGTTCGAAGCTGGATCTGTATGTAGATAGTGGACTGAGTCGCTGCAGAAGTCGGTTGTCTGTAAAGCCACCTTTATCTTCGTCCCGAGACATGCTGGAGTCGAGGGAAATGAACGAGCTGATAAACTGGCTGGCTCTGCACCCCTGTAGATGGCCAGCCAATGGATCGAGCCGATGTTATTAACGTCCTTAAAGATATCTCGGGAACAGAGGACTTTGACGGCAGTGAATCCACATCGCTGTCTAGGATGAAAGATTTGGGAGTAAGAATTGGCATGGCCAGACACGAGAGGTACATCGGGAAAACGAGGTGCCTCGTCAACCAACACAGAACTGGCACTATTAGCCACCGAACGCTGATGCATATGCTGGGGGGGGGGGGGGGGGTGGGAGGGGGGGAATCTCAGCACCTATAGACATGTCCGGAGTGCAATGAAGATACCCCAACTGATAACTGATAACCTTATAAAACCGGCAAGCATACGGATATTTTAGTCATATACTTCTACATATAAACCCAGATTCTTGAAGAAATAAACCAAACCTTCGAAAATATCATGGCGGACATTTAAATACGCTGAAACTCAAAAGGAAAGAAAACAAGGCAGTTAAGAATTACAGACGCAACACAAACATCATCCATCAAGTGTTCATCTCATCTCATCTCATTTCATCTCATCATGTTCCTCTTGTACCTTGCGGTGTCGAGGTGAAGTATAAACGTCGTTAGAGTGCCCGATTGTGGGCTTCTTGTAATCGATATTCCCATTAACTCTGCTATTCCCGCCGTCCAAAGCTTACTTGGTCGGCCTCTTCCTCTGTTTCCATCTGGTCTGTACATCATTGCTTGTGTGGTATTCTGTTGACTGGTAACCTACTTGCATGGCCAAACCATTTGACTTGCTGCTTTCTAATAAAATCCAGTGCTGCTATAACCCCTACTTTAGTCCTGATTTCTTCATTTCTGATCTTATCTCTTCTTGATATGTTGAGTATTATTCTCAGGAATCTCATTTCTGTTGATGTGATTTTTCTTTTCTCTTTTTCTGTCATTGTCCAGGTTTGGTATTGGTAGCTTAGAGTTGGTAGGAAGATTGTATTGTAAAGTTCTTTCTCAGTAGTTATTGATACATGTTTGTTCTTTAGTATTGGTGCCATTTGTCCAATGAGTTGGTTTGCTTTATTGCATATATTTTCGATCTCGTCTTCTGATCTGCCATTTGATGGTATTATACTTCCTAGGTACTTGAAACTCTTTACGTGTTTGAAGGGATGTTCGTTTAGGTGAATTGTTGTTTTTTTTTTGTTTTTTTTATTCTATGGTTATAGTCATTATCTCTGTTTTGATTGTGCTAATTTTTCGTGTTATGTTCCCTACACATTTCGTTTAGACTATTCATGTGGTCTTGTAATTCAGCTTCTGATTTTGCTATTAGTGGGCTATTATACAGGAGTTCTCTAATGGTTAGATTTGCAAATGGTTCTTCTTTTGTGTTCTCGTCATGCGGTATTCTTGCGGTCTCTGTTTGGCTGGTTTCTTTACATATGATGTCTATATATATATATTATGAACAAGAGATGGGACAGGACACAACCTTGTCGTACTCCAGATCGTATGGTGAAGGGTTCTGAGTGTCCTCCAGTTGCTCTCACTATGCATTCACTGTTGTTATATAAGTGTTCATCTGTCAATAAAAATAAATATGGGGGTAGATACACATGTCCATTACACTTAAATCGTTAAAGTGGTAAAATAGAATCCAATGTTGACTTTTGCTTATTGTAATAGCGTATTATTTTCTCAATGACTTTGGTCAGTGTTCATGCACTTTGCAAAAAGATGATGAAATGTCTCCCTGTACTTGGTGCTCATTGTGTAGTACAACAAGATATTGACGCTGGAATTTATTGCATTGCAAACATAAGCTATAGACCAGACAGCAAAGTAAGAATTCTTATATCTCCCTGTTAATAGAAAATTGGGTTCGAATACTGTTATCATTGAGTTAATAGCTCCTGGGGTGTAACAAGCAATAAGAATAGCTGCTATCACCACGACCATCCTTATTGTCTTCTTGTCCCGCAGAGATCTGGCCTCGGAATGTGCGTTGTTCGTTGCTGCCTTGACAAGCCACTTAGACTTTTGACCGAGTCTTACAGCAAGGAAGAGGTTAGCATTATGACTGCTACAAATGACAACATTCCAGACTTAAGAGGTCAGTGTATAAACTAATCCATCAGCTTCCTTTCTAAAACTTCTGTACACAAGACCAATTAAAGTCCTGTTTCTTGCCGGTACAAACTTCCAGTCTAAATATGTAATGCTGTACTCTGGTAACAGAATCATGATGTGAATAACAAAAATTACGCCCATGGAAGCTGTAGTTATTCTAGGAGAAACGATCTGTTTGACTTTCAGAGGTAGAGCGACGCTCAAGCATCTCTCAGCCGTGATGTAAACAGTGATCCAGCTAGTGACCCGGATAAAGCAAACATGAAAGCAACCACCCCCGGTGAGATATTGAAATTCCGTGGGTTCAAAAGGAATATCGTCTGTCTCCATATATGGATTCAAGCAGATATTAAACCACTGAAATGTTATCAAGCACAAGAGGTCCGACAAGGCCAGCGCAAAAAAGCTAATGTTAACATGTTGTTGTGAATCCTTGTTTGTGAAACACCATCATGTTAACGATGTTGCCGAAGATTCCAAATATCCCAATTAAAGCGCCTATCACGCCATTGTTGACTAGTCTGAAAACGTTGCTTTGATTCTGTTGTGAGCGGGTCCATCTTGATTAAATATATTGTGTTGTTCATATTCTGAACGCAGTAGACAACTCAACATTTATAATCGTTCCCCAGTCGATGGTGATATTCTTAAATCTTCAGTCTTCGCCATGAAAATATATATAAAAGAAAATTGTTAGTAGTAAATAAACTATAATTTCACGACTTTAACAATATTATATTGACATTAAAACGTTTCGTTAAATAGTTCGATTTATCATGATAATTGGAGTATAGATTAAACTATAAATTCAACAATAGCACCAGCAATATCAACAGATAGCTGTATCTTTAAACTTATTTTCAAATTCTATTTGGGTGACACGTTTATTGCACCAACCGGTATCATTCTATTGACTACAATGTCCATTTTTACATAGCAATTCCTTTCACGTCATCACTGAATGACATGCTTCTGTAAAATATTATTCCGAGATATCTCAGCCTATCCGCTCTGTTAAAATTGCTGTCGTTTATTTGTGAGAGCAGAAACGTTAGGCCGGTCTCTCTGGCTGAGGGGTTACAACACTTTCTCCGTAATTCCGTTTATCACGCTGAATCTCGTAGCGGGAGAGAACTGGGAGCAGTTCGACCCCCGCTGGTGACTTGCGGGATACTGAGCCGGCCGCTCAGAAAGCGATGGCAAACTACTGAGCGTAATCTTGCCAAGATATCAACAGACAGCTGAAAGATGCAGCTGTTGACAGCGATGTCCTGTAAAGGATATGCAAAAAAAAAAAAAAGAAACGTTAGCCTTAACATTCCTTTTGTCCAGCGAACACCACGATACACACGCTGTATCAAAGTAGATGACACCACTCCTCTCTGCACACAATAAAATAAAATGTTGCTACTTAGTCAGAGACCAATAAACTCTTGGGAAAACGTTAGGGCAGAGTCATGGACCAGCACACTGTCGATAGAAAGTTGGTGTTGAGTTATGGACCAACAGACTGTTGGGGAAATGTTAGGGCCGACTCGTGGACCAACAAAATGTCGTTTGAAAATTGGTACTGCTTTTTGGACCAACAAACTATCTAAACAGGAGAATTTTACATTGTAAAATGTTGGTATGTTGTAGAATTGGGCTCATGTGACAAAAATCAAAATGGCTAAATAAAGAATTTCTAAGAATGTAGCAATAATCGGAATTGTTAAACCAGATGAATATTTGACAAATAACATATTTTAAGTTCATAAACAGACATTTTATAAAGCTGACAATTGTTTGCCGAGAAAAATGTAAGGGAAATATGCAGCAGGCAGACAGAGGTTGTAAACGAAACAACAATAAATGATGAACTGCAAATAAAAGGGTCGTTCATTTGAAACCCGTTCCAATCTCTTTATTACAAATGCATTTAAGAAATATTACCAGGCGTGGTAGAAACAAAGGTAAACAAAGCATTCATTTTGAATGAATTATGCACCATGGGTTGGTCAGAAGAAGTCGCCGTAGGCATTCAGCAAGCATCCTATTGCTTAGGTAGGCGGCGAATGCCGTCCGCAAAAAAAGGATTGTGGTTGCTCACTGAGCGAATGTTTACCGCGTTCATTACCTCTGCATCTGTGTGAAATCGTTACCCCTTGAGGGCTTTTTTTAGAGGTACGAATAAATAAAAATCACACTGCGACAAATCAGGACTCTAGGCTGGATGTTTCAGAATGTCCCACTACTTCCAAGCTAATGCTTACTGCACAATCTTTGCAACATGCGGACGAGTATTATCGTGCAACAAACTCACACCGCGAGAAAGCATGCTGGGTTGTTTATTCTTGATGGCTTTGTGCAGCTTGTCTAGTGTTTCCAAGTAGTTGGTAGAGTTGATGTTGATACCAGGTTCTTTAAAGTCGGCCAACAATAGCCCTTCATGGTAAAAATAATGAGCTCAGCATAACCTTACCAGCAGAAACCTGTAACTTGAACTGTTTGGCTTTTGGTGATCCAGCATGCTTCCACTGCATGCTCTCTCTCTTGCTGCTCGGCTCAAAGTGGTGACACCATGATTCATCGCCTGCCACTATGCGGAAGATTAATGCATCACCTTCCACTCTGTAACGCAACAAGTGGTTCAACCACCATCTCATGGGTTCCTCTTTTTGGTTATCGGTCAACATCCGTGGTACCCACTGTGAACACACCTTCCGATATTGCAGTTTCTTACGAACGACCTTTTGAATTGTCTCACGTGACATAAATTCTTTCGTTAGCGAACGTATGCTTCTACAACTGTTCATCTGTACTGCGGCATTAATTTTGGCGATGGTTTTTTCTGTTGTAACAATATGCGCTTGACCCGGCTGTTGAAAATCTGTCGTGAACTGACGACCTTTCCGAAACATTCGTGCCCAGTCTGTCACCGTTGTCTTCGACACACATTTGTTACCGTACGCTGCCTGCATTCTTCGCTGAATGCCAACTGGTCAACATCCTTAAAATGAAAGAAACTGGATCACCGCTCTTTGAGCTTCTTTGGACAGATTTTGGATCAACCCGGCCATTTTCTCAACGGTCAGAAACAGAACCTATGCATCATGGGACGATAAGCACGTGCTCTTTAATTAATTTGCCAGTATTTATCACATGACTATGTCATGATCATGTTCAACGTACGCAATTAGGCGCTATGCGGCATGAACAGATTTCAAATGAACGCTCCTGATAGATTGTCACACTCAATCATGTCGAAACAGAAAATGCGTTTAGGAATTATCTCGTTCGTCCATGGAAAGAACTGCAATGGATTTAACAGTTATCATATACAATACAATCTCACTTTTCGTTACCTTCGGTTACCGTCGGTTTCGGTTTTTGTCGATTGTTTCCTCGAAATGAATATTATATCTGAATATGAAAATTATGTGTCGATGACGAAACCATGGAGAGCTTTTCTAATTAAATTTTATAAAGTTGTGAAGTCGTAAATCGTTGTGTCATGGAATGGAAGGCTGGTTTTGTTTACGAAATAGGAAAGGGAATTTCTACGATCTAAACTCCTCTCTATACGAGGCGAAATACTTCCCTATACTGCCATAGGATGGACCAGAGTAGTCCGAGATAAGGGGAAGTTGATACGTGGAGAAGTATCGGAGTCAGAAGACTTTGAAAGCAGAAAGGACTGTCGTCAAGGGAGACCTGGCAACGATATCTATACAGGACGGCCCTGTCACACTGGGAAGAAGGAAATACCACAATGTAGTATACAAATAAATGGGCATATTCTTAAACAAGTGAATCGGTACAGTTATCTCGGATTAGTCATGACATCAGATGCGAGATGTCTTGAAGATCAAGAATTGCTACTGCGAAGGTAGCCTTTTGCCAGATAAAAAACATACTAACCAATAAAATGATGTCAATTGTAACGAGAAAAATAGTGTTGAAGTGCTACATAGAACCTATACTTTTGTATGGATGTGAAGCGTGGACAATGAGCAGACAAGATAAAAAAACATCTCATGGCTGTGGAAATGTGGTTTCTGAGGAAAATGCAAAGAATACCATGGAAAGACAGAAAAACCAATGACCAAGTCCTTACAGGAGACAAATGAAGATCGTAAACTGATTAGAGACGTTAGACCGAGACAGTCAAAATGTGTTGGGCGTGTTATGAGGAGAAATGAATTGGAGAACTTGGTGACACCACTAGCTAGATCGAAGGGAAGAGACCAAAGGGAAGACCTAGAAGTACATACCTGGATGGCTTTGCCACGTGGCATAGTCGAGACAGAAACACTGAGCTAATCTACAACCCTAGTGATCGAGTGAGATGGCCAAACATGAACGCCAACTCTTATCGGCATGGCACATGATGGATGGATGGATACATGAGTCGTTTCTGATGCAATGCTCCAGAAGCATATGTCCATATTCATTCATACGAACAATGTTATGTTTTTCAAAGTACTCTGGCCATGAACTCAAATCCCCACTCCCTTTCCCCCACGCGAGCATTAAATTCAACAAGCATATACATGTAGTCGGATTTAGCAACTGCATTGATCACGAAGACTACCTTCTCAAAGAAGGGATCCTTGTCATTGCCAGAATTTTAAGAGGAAAAAAAATGAATGTCGGTGGGGATGCAGTGGTGGTAAAGGTTGAAAACCACAAGAGGTTGCCAAGCGCACATATAATAATCTTTCATTACCTCAAGCTAGAATGTCAGCCATTCCCAGTAGTGAATTCTTCACTGCAAAGCTCACTCCATCTTGTCTTTTTACTACCCGCCCTACGCTCTGAAAACAAATGGAGTGATTTTCTTCCCTTGCGCGATCCGTCGAGTTTCCAGCAGGCCAGTAATATCAGTGTTAAGACGACTGAGATCGGCATCAATCACAGCCATTTTTCTCACATCGTCAATATTCATCAGATCAGTGGAAGAACCAGACACATGGTTCTTATGTAACAGATTGCAAGCCGTAGCTTGGGATTTCTAGTTTTCTTTTTATTGCCAGGTGCATTGGTTTTACGAGTCAGATTTTGTCCATCTCCATGCACACATTGAATCAGATAGGCTGAGGTGGGTCGACACCCAGTTGGTTGGAGGATGCCCAGCTTGAGGATTGACGATGAATGATCAGTGACATCTGTGGGGGTCTCCCACCGACAGAGGTGGGAGACCCGATGCGCCCCTATGAAAGCCAAGTGACATTGTCTTATAACCTGTAACCTCTGCACCTCGCTTTGCTTCCGAGACCAGTTAAGGCCAGAAATGGAGTTATACCTCGTCATATCACAAGGCCTGGGATGTATTGTAGAGACCATATTCTGCCCATGCAGCATGGTCCCTCTCTTGGCCTGGCTAGTTTACTCCAAAGAAAAGGCAACAGCAATACGTCTGGAACAAGACAAACTGCAGAAGCCACTAAATTAAAGGAATGCTCTCAGTGTCCACCTGTCGGAGCCTCCATTCTAGACCAGCTGTCGACCAAAGCGTAGTGCCTAATCTGCCCTGAAATTTTTTTTCTTCTTCTTTTGTTCGCTTGAAATATGTCTATAGCTGCAATATTGTCTCTTGTATGAATCTAACAGTCTTTTTTAGTTCGCTCAGCGGGTCAATAGAGTTTATCTTCCACTGTTGTCTCTCTAGGCCAGAAGGTTCGCCTGGATATGTTGTAGTTTGGGCAGTCCTGGAGTATGTGCTCTGCTGTCTGCGACGTCAAACCACATGTGCACATGGCTGTGTCAACAATCTTGAATTTTGTATTTTTTTTTGCTGCGTATCCCTTACGGGACGTTGCAGTCAACACCAGCATTTTCAGCTACTGTTGATGTACTAGGCAAGTGTTACGTTCAGTAGTTTGCCATTGCTTTCTGAACGACCGGTCTCTATACCTTTTTTCGAAAAATCCAGCACCGCCGTGTTTCGAACCCGGGTATACGGGCTCACAAACCTCGTTCGCAAGCCCTTCAGCCACAGAGACCGGAATTTTGTATACATGAAATTATATTTAGTCTTCAATTTGCACCTTCCAGCACTAGAATAAGGCGTGTACCTTCCCGGTTGCACTCCTCCGTTCGAAGCCGTTGGCACAGTGTGGGGTGTTGGGTTTGCTCAGTGCAACCCAACATTCGGCACTAACTGGTAGTACCTTCTAATGTTATATGGTAGCTCAGTCATATCTGACTAAGACCTGACAAGCTGATAGCAACACGTCAGAAGAAACTACATAACATCAGAGATGCTATGGTTGTTGACAGTGACAAAATGGGCTACAGCTTGAATTATAGAAAGACAGAAGTAATGGTAATATGAATGAAACACATCATACCTAAAAGTTCAATTAAGGTAAACTAGTGTTAATTAAGGGCAGGTGCAGGCATGCAAATATCTAGACACACAATTATATCAGGTAGAAAGTGTAGCAGAGATAAAGAGCAGAACAGAATAAGTACAAATTACATTTTATACAATGAAGAATTTCTTATGCTATAAATCCTTGTTATTGGAATTAAAAAATAAAAACACTTGCATGTTACATTAAGCCCGTTTTAGCATATGGCTTTGGAGTCTGACCAATTAATAAACAAGCAAACGATCCCTAGAATTTTAAGAACTGTGGTTTCACAAAGAAATGACACCGTATTAGGCACTTAAAATGTTCAATATAAATAGTTGAAAAGAATCTAAGACAAAAAGATAACATTTAAAAAAAACATCAGAGATATGTAGTCATAATTTTTGTCAGTCATATTATGAGAAGCCAAAAACTACAACGTAATGTGACATGTAGAACGATTGGTGGAAAGAGAGACAGAAGTAGACAGAGATAGAAAATTCTTGACAGCCTTGTGTCATGGCACGAATGTTTGCCAGCTCTCGATATAATAATGCAGTATGAGATCAGAAAATGTGGAGAAACATGATCTCCCAGCTAGTAGTTTGTCAGGGCTCGAAACATTAATGCAGTAGGAAATCGCAAGATGTGGAGAAGCATGATCTCCCACTGCCAGTCAGAATGACACTTAATTATAAGTATCATGTCTGAGATGAAGAAAGGAGACTGAAAGTATAAATATGGTCCTACAATTGTCTAGTTTATTTGACCTAGCAGTAGATAACCTGTCTCGTAACACAGAAAATGGCCACTCAGCCATTATTTCTATTTCAAATGACAGTTATTTCTCGAATACACCATTTGGTAATGCAAAAATCGTACGTTAATATGCGAAATAGCGAAATAATCAATATAAATGTGGATACGGTCGGACAGTGAAATAGGGAAAGTACATTTATAGATAATTTCCCGTATTTTAACCCGTTCTATTCCAGCAAATGATTGTTCTGTTACACTTAATCCAATTATTTTACAAATACGATTTAGTACGCGTGAACTTTGTTACGTCAGATAACCTAGAAAAACTTTTCCACGTTGACCTAGAGATGCGTAATGTCTCCAGATCTATTTCTCCTATATGCTGAAAATATTATGAGTAATTTAAAAGACATGAAAGGAATCGTAAGTGGGGACATTAAATCACTAATGTAAGAAATACATATGATTCAGAATTGACTACACACAAGGAACAGGATCTGCAACATTTAGTAGATGCGGTTATTGTTTGGGGATTCGTACATATGACCACTGGGTGGGCTCTCAAGCGGGCTAGAGTGGCTCTAGAAATAACTATCGGCTCTAGCGGTTACAGTATCTTATATATATAGAATTATTAGTTCTGTTATTATAACCAACAATCTCAACAGGTAACATAGACTCAATAAGCCGACATTGCTATAACTAGATCCACATCTTTAATTTGTCACCATCTTCACGTTCGTGACTATGTGTACCAGCGAACGACATCGTCAACATAATTTAAGGGGGAAAAAACAGTTAGTTGCACAGCCTTTACATGACATCGCAGTCAACCCCAGCATTTTTCGTGTGGCTGTGTGTGACTTCTTGGCAAGTTTAGGTTCAGTAGAATAGACTTGACTGCGTTTGACAAATACGATTTCAGTTGTTGTTTTTTTTAAAGTTGTATATCCTTTACAGGACGTTGCAGTCAACAGCGGCATTTTTCAGCTGCTGTTGATGTACAAGGCACGTTTTACGTTCATAGTGTGCCATTGTTTTCTGAACTACCGGCTCGCAAACCCCCGTAAGTTACTAGCGCGGCGCCAATCGCTGCCGATTCTTGCAGCTGCTGTTTTCCCCACGTGGATACACTGGATCACGAAAACGCCATTAACACCTTGGCCAGGGAGACGGACGATTTCAGTACAACTGGCAAATAACGGCCGTCACGCTCTGGTTAAGCCGCCTGTCTTTGGCGAAAGTTGTGGGTTCGATTTAAGACTCCGTCATATCGTTCACGCAATGTGCAATTTTTTCGGAGACTCCTGGAGGTTCGTTTCTGGCGCTACGGAGTTCGTGCGTTGTGTGACACTTTTGGCAGCCCCTCCCCCCCCCCTCCCCCTTCCTGGAACCCCCAACATTTTTTTTTTCGGAAAACGACTGAACCATGCGGCATAACACTCTGTATAATCAAATGGATCCTCTCGCCTCCACCCCCTTCACCCTAATATATTACGTCTAGTCTCGTGTCACATTATATTTTTCCAGTGTATATGAATCCTTATGCCCAATAAAAATGCAGTCTTTTTATTCCTAATCTTGTTCCACAACGAACGGTGCAACAAAGATGTTCAGTTCCATGTGTTTACTGTTCACGTCCTTGAATGTGTCATTTAATGTCTCGATAAGTTTAGCACACTCACCAGCACATTCAAGCGTTATAGATGGCTGTTGTGCTACAAAAGTGGGGCCAAACCAAATGATTTCGCAGGGCTTATACGGCCGGCGGGCCGGACGTTCCCCGCCACTGCTTTGGACGTTGAATTTTCACTTGGAAGTTTGCTTCATGGTTAACTCTGCAGGATTTCTAACTAGATCACTGTTGACGTCACACTTGAAATATGCATGCGCGTACGCTATTGTAACGGTCTATGTAAATACACTTACAGTTGTCCAGGAGTTAACTTTGGGGTCATGCGTGCAGTAATTTGTCATTCCAGAAATATCAGATGAAAGAAGAGAAGGATAGCAATAAACTTGATTAGCTGGAGGTATGAGTTTATAACCTGGATCCAAACATATTTCTTCTTCTTCTTCTTCTTTAGCGTTCCGAGCCATTGAGGTTCTTTGCTGCAAATACAATCCGTCTCCATTCGTCTCTCTGGTGGACCTTCTCTTGCCAGTCGTTGATTCCAAGTGCTTGTAGGTCTGTACATGTATTATCTCTCCACCGCCTTCTTGGTCTACCTCGGGGTCTACGATCATTTATTTCCTGAGTGTAAGCGAGTTTTTATTCCCTATTATCTTCCATTCTTTCTATATGCCCCAGCCATTGTAGTCTATTAGCCTTCATGATACCAGTGATTAGCGGGGACTTAAACAGATCATAAATGTCTTTGTTACTTCTTCTTTTCCACTCTCCACTTTGTGTATCCCTAATGGGTCCAAACATATTTGGGCAATAATATTTCAGGGAGATGGAATCAAACATGTTCTCCCTTCCCAGGTGTCCATTGTTGTCAAGATACGTTCGTAATACCTCCAGCTCCATCCAGCACGAAGCGACAACAGGAAATATTCTGGAGAGTAAAGGTGGCCGAAATATTGACCACATCATCCACAGGGTACGCCAACACCATATACTCAATGCATCTGGAGGCGTCGAGGGCGTCTTTTAGGGTAAGGAGCCTAGAAGATTCTAAGCAACGGCCTTGTCAATTAAGATACAATGTTATTTCCTATTGTAAAATAGCACACAGATGTTGGGTGGAAAAGCAAATTGGGAGATGGGGCGTATACTGTACCTTTATAAAACAACCGACTAGGACAATCCTAGTGCTTCCAGTGCCTACTACATAACTCGTATAATGTGATACAGCCATCCACCTGTTTAGACATGCATTTGTAGCACCATGTATGAGAGAGGAAAAGAATGGTATTCAGGTAGCAAGAGGTGCGAAATGGTGTCGTTCAGGAGATAAAGCAGTGATAAGAAAGGTACTGCAACGCATCATCATTAATGAGAATGAAAATCTTGACTAGAGAAAGGTGGCAATAAAGATTCATATAATATCATCTCCAACCGTTATTATTGTTTTCATTTTTAAATACATTACTGGGTATATCAGAACCACTAGTAATATCCTTTCAATCTATCTCATCTACCTCTATTCTGCTGAAATTTGTATTAGAATGACCACTACCACCTGCTACTCAATTGTTTGATGTCAATGTGCGAACCCAGATGTCCTCGTTCTGTTTGTAAGTTTTGAAGGAAAGAGGTTACCGGTACCTGTTTATTTTGTATTAGTTAACTCTTCTGCCAAAATATCATTCGGTTCATCTAGCACAGTGATGGTCAAATCAAATACCTTTGACAAAGTTGAACAACAGTGGGAGCAAACTGCCCAATAAGCAGTCACATAAGAGACTCACTAGCAGACTCCCGTTTTAAACAGTTAACAAGCAATGCTGTACAGACCACATGAAACCAGTAGGAGAGGTTGACCAACGATGCTCAGAGGGAATAACACAGTCCACGGGAATAACAGAGTCCATAGGGAATATCCATATATGAAGCCCATAAATTGACACTCTCCTGCTGTTTATGCTTCACATCGATGGCGCAAGGTACAAGAGGAACAAGACAATATGAAATGAGCATCTTTTTTCACCAAAACTGCAGTAGCACAACTATCATTAAGAGCATATTCCCTCTATAACCTATTCACAAGAAACATAGAAACAGCGAAGGGAATGGCATCATACTGTATGGGAATGTACAACTGATATATTTTGGAGGGGGGTGGGAGAGGGACGGACAGCAAAATGTGCATAATTTATAAAGAGAGTTTACATGGAAATGAAATTGCAATGTGTAATTGTAAAGTAGTATTTGATATCTGTTCACCTACAGAATTTCGCAGTTTGGATTTCTTTTTCTTGAATGTTAATTGAGTATGTAAGTCTCGTAATAATGCTGCCCTATGAAAGGCTATTATGACTGTAACTGTATAGTAAAACTAACAGCCAAAGAGTATAATAAGAGCAAATATTAAACGACAACGGAGGGAATTGTAACACAACAGCCGTAGTATGCAGTTGTAATAACGGTTACCATCAGATGTGTTTTTGACCATGTCGTATAGTGGTTCAGTATTATTGGCCATTACGTGATCTGCTCCTCAAACGAGACCTCTGTAACACTGATAACAATTCAAGAACTGTAACTCCCTGTTTAATATCTGTACTAAAGGTAAATACATTGTCCAGAATTTCAATTTTATTAAGCAAAATTCTCCAGCGCAAATAACCAAGCCGTTTCCAATTACCACACTGTGCACATTGGCACATAGGAAAAACAAACGTCCGAACAGAATTCACTGGGCTACGCTGCTTTCCCCAACCCACAACTTCTCCCGTCTCAACTGAATTCCATTCATTTGTCACTGGATTCGATGCAGAACCTCGCTCTTGTAACAACCTTCCGGAAAACTTCGCGATTACAAGCAAGACGTCCCGCATCCGATACACCCATCTCGAGATCATCCACCACATCCTGCACCAATGTTCTCTTTGGCTTTCCTCTTCCTCTCTTCCCAGACATATACCCCTCCAGTATTGTTCTCTCCAAACTTTCAAGCCGTTTCAAGTGACCAAATTATATCAGTTTTCTTTGTTTTATCGTCATTAATAACTAACCCTCTTCAATATTCAGCTCTTGAAGAATGGATGCATTTGTTCTTTTTTTTTTTTAACCCAAGATTAGTAGATACGGTTGTTGCAAACAGTGAACAACTGGGATTAGAATTAAATTGTAAAAAGACACAGATTATGGTCACTAGGAAGAACGAAAAACCACAATTTAATATACAAGTAAATGGGAATATTCTTCAACAAGTGAATCGGTACAATTATCTCGGAACAGTCATAACATCTGATGGGAGATGCCTTGTAGAGATTAGAACAAGAATCGCCATGGCGAAAGTAGCCTTTAGCAAGATGAAAAACATACTGACCAATAAAATTATGTCAATTGAAACGAGAAAACGAGTGTTGAGGGAATACATAGAGCCTATTCTTTTGTATGGACGTGAAACTTGGACAATGAGCAGTCAAGCTGAAAAACATCTGATGGCTGCAGAAATGTGGTTTCTGAGGAGAATGCAAAGAATACCATGGACAGACAGAAAAACCAATGACCAAGTACTACAGGAGACAAATGTAAATCGTAAATTGATTAGAGAAATTAGACGTAGACAGTCATAATTTTTTGGACATGTTATAAGAAGAAATGGATTGGAGAACTTAGTGACAACTGGTAAGATCGAAGGGAATAGACCAAGGGGAAGACCGAGAAGTAAATACCTGGATGGCTTTGCCACATGGCATGGTCGAGACAGGAAACCGGAGCTGATCCACGACTCTGGTGATCGAGTGAAATGGCGAGTCATGACCGCCCACGCTTTCCGGCATGGCACATGATTGATTGATTGATTGATTCTTAGAACCCGACTAAAAAGCATTTATGCGCTGTTCAGCTTGTTTAGTAAGCGTCCAGGCCTCACAGGCGTCTGTTGCAAAGGGAAAGAAGCATGATCTTAAAAGTCCATTTTTTGTAGTTCTATCTATCCCTTTCCCTAATTTATTCAGTTGGCTTAGTTTTTGAAAAGTGTCACAATGTGAATGATGATAGAGTGACAGATGGAGTGGCTATAGTTGTGTCTAGGGTATGTCCGTGTAAATGTTATGTTGAACAACTGATTAACCACGATGCATCAAAGCCAAAACCCAGAATGCGCACACAATACTTTAATTTGAACATCTGGATACAACATTATTCCTCAGGAACGTTCATTGTATATATATATATATATATATATATATATATATATATATATATATATATATATATATATATATATATATATATATATATATATATATATATATATATATATATATATATATCCATACATTGCATAGGCACAGGTACAGTACACGTAATCCCAAACACTCTCGCTGCTGACCACTAGGCTCAGTCTTTAATACTTCGCCTCCGAATTACTTTCACTAAAACACACAGCATGGAGTTCTCTACTCAACTCCGTCCCTATTCGAATACCTCTCATTAAAACACACAGCATGGAGTTCTCTACTTAACTCCCTCACTATTCGAATTACTCTGACAGTTGACATACACTGGTCGAGTCTCCACACTCCACTCCCTGAAACGGTCCGACCCTCTCTCGGTCTCAACGTCAACTGACCTCGAGTCAATGTTTTCCACTGTCTTTTAAACTTTCTATGTATCCCTCACAATGCTCCACACAAACCCTACCTCATCGCTCAAACTGTCTGCCCCTTCTTGCAGCCCCTCTGCCTTACACCCTTCCCCGTTTTATCTCCTTTTATTTTCTTTCCGGTGAATGCCCTTTCACCTCGTGAACTGTTTATATTGTGGATGTTGGCGGTACATAGTAGTAGTAGCCTCTCCAGAATAGGTGTTGGTATGCCTAATTTTAGTTGTTTGTCTTCAATGCGTTCCCTTATTATTTTCACTGTCTCCTCTAATGGAACGTTAGTGAATAGGGAGGCTATATCCCTACATCCAACATCCAATTCAATTTTCAAACTAAGTCATACCGCCAAATTGACGGAGTGGCCATGGGGAGTCCTCTTGGTCCTATTCTAGCGGACATCTTCATGGCACACTTAGAAGAAAAGAGATCCTCAGACATCAACAACTTGGCCTTTTACCGGCGTTATGTGGACGATATACTAATTATCACCACAGACGAGCTACAAGCAACATCGTTTCAGGGCCACAATGAACAAGACGCATAAAAACATCTCTCTATCTATGGAACACGAACACAACGAAGCGTTACCGTTCCTAGATATTCTAATGAGACGTAGAGCAGACGGCACAATTCAAAGATCGGTGTATCGCAAAGAAACATGGACTGGCCAATACCTAAATTTTCAGAGCTTCACACCTGTCCAGTACAAACGGGGCTTAGTACGGACCTTGTTTGACCGTGCTAGAAAGATATGCACCCAGGACACACTGACAGAGGAATTTGAAACTCTGAAGAATGTCTTAAACCTGAATGGGTACTCCACAGGATTTATAAAGCGCCATTGCCAACAGCCCAAACCCAAAGCAGACGTAACTACAGTCCCTAAACTCAAGGTATTCATCCAGCTAACCTTTCGAGGGGATGACGTAATGCAACGTCTACAAGACCGGCTTACTACAGCAGTAGGTCGAACATTCTGTGCGGCAACTCCAGTCATTAGATGTAAAACCGTACCCATTCCTACACCAACAGTCAAAGAGCCTGTTCCTCTGTACGCCACAAACAATTGTATTTACCAATTCACATGTAGATGCCAGGCCGTTTACATTGGCCGAACGGAGAGACAGCTTAACAAACGGGTGTCAGAACACATACCTCAATGGGTCAACAAGATACAACACACAGGAGATGATAGCCACGAGGAGCCGACACACCGGAAGCTCCCGGCGTCTTCAATCGGCAGGCACATTGTCGCCAGCGCCATGTTGTGTCCAGAGAGACTGCATTTCGCGTGTTGTTTAGAACACAGAATACTCGCTTGTTAAAATTTGCAGAAGCAATTATGATCTATCAACGCAAGCCAGAATTGTGTAAACAGAAAGACATGTTAGTCAGCTTAAAATTACCGTGGTAGACAATCGACATTACTGTGCGAAATTGTGTATATTTCAACTTGAAGGATTTATCTAGTTAATTTCACGTAAGTTGTGTGATTTCTGCAGTATGTACCTGACGAGATGCAGCGAAATATGCCAGGCAATAAATCGTGCAATCTATTGTTTGTGTCTTCGTTATTCAAATTCACTACGGGAAAACATTGTTTTGAAACTCACCTTAATTTCAATGACCCCAGGCATGTGTCAAAAAGCAATTGATAGTCGTCATTTAATTTCTTTCATTGTGTCACCATTGTTGGTAATCAATGACCCAAGATATTCGAAATTGTCCACCACCTCCAATCTTTCCTAATTAACATATATTTCTTTCTCCATAGTAGTATTATCTGTATGCATTATCTTTGTTTTCGCTATGTTAAGATATAAGTTGTGATTTTCACTATTTCTGTGGGTTGAGATTATTAGGTTTTCTATGCCATTCTGTAATGTGGATATTAATACTGTATCATCAGCATATCGAATCTCTGATATTTCATGACCACCAATATTTAGGGCATCATATTGCTTCCTGGTTATGTCATCTCTGACATTCCTCATTATATTTTCAGCTTACAGATTAAACAAGTAGGGTAACAGCACACAGGCCTGGCGGACTCCTTGCTTGATGCCAAACCAATCTGATGTCTCGCCATAAATTCTATCCGCTGCTTGTTAGTCTAGATATAGCATATTTATGAGTTGTACTACATGTGATGGTTCCCGCCGCGTACGTGACTTTCGGGATATGTGAGCCGGCCGCTCAGAAAGCAATGGCAAACTGCTTAGCGTAATTTGCCAAGAAATCAACAACAGCGGTAAAAGTGCTGGTGGTTACAGCGATGTCCTGTAAAGGATATGCGAAAAAAAAATTTAAGATAGTTCTCTTCCATTCTGTTGGCCATATACGATATTTCCATACCATTTTACATAATGCATGATGGATTTGTATGCTTTCTTCTCCTCCCGCTTTAATTAGTTCAGCTGGTATCTCCAGCACATCCTGGTGATTTACCATTCTTCGGGTTCTTTATTGCCCATGCAATTTCGTCAGGTGGTAATACTCTTCGGGGACTTTCATGTGAAGATTCTTCTTGGGTGTTGTTTACAAAGTGTGTAGGCTACCATTAACTCATTTTCTGTGCAAAATTCCAATTAATGTGTCACCCCCATCAATTCTATTTATTTTCCAATCACAATTTTCCTAATACGTGTTTCTCATTTTCAGCTCTTCCTGTACCTAAATGATGACCAATCTTATTTAAGAGTCTTGCAGTGTGCTGTAAATATCTCCAATGTCATCTTTCTCTGCTGTTGAAGTAGGTGCATATATCTGTATAAGAGTTGTGTCTTTAGGACGGCCTTTAAGACTGATAGTGAGGATTATATCACTAACTGGGCTACGGTATATCTCATTAAAGCTTTTGCAGTTATTTTATCTAAGCAAAATAACACTTCGGTCTGGCCCCCGACGTCTCTACCAGGATATTTGAAAAGACTTCCATTTTCATTTGTAAAATGTCTCTTGCTTCTCCAGCGATGTTCACTAATTCCTAAAATTTGAATATTTAACCTCTCAATCTCATCACATACTACTTTAAACTTTCCCTCATACAGACTTCTAGCATTCCACGTTCCTATTCTCATTATGTTTCTTAGTCTGACACATGGGATTTCCTTGGTAACACAGTCGGGATTAACCCCATCATCACGATTACTAGTACTGGCCCCTGTGTAACACTCATCCCCTAATTTTATCTGATCTGCCTGGCCTGGGGGTCTCGGCACCAGATCTCTTTCTTATTATGTTTTCTTTCATTGTTGTTATGGTTTCTTGGCAAGGATTGCTCAAGGTAGTTTGCCATTGCTTTCCTTCTGGACAGTGACTGTACTAGTCGGTGGCCATAGCCATTGTCTCTGCTGATGAGATTATCTGCCTATCGCCGAGAGAGCACACCATAACCAACTACAATCTGTCGGCTGCTCCTACACTCCATCCACCACCTGCTTCCATGGCTTCACGTAAACCCTGATTGAGTTAATAATAATAAATTAAATAAATGCATTTCCTTAATTGAATCTAAAAAAAATCTTAATTACGAAAATTGTCTAATCCGATCTCCCTATGCTCTAAATTAATCCTCGTCTTTGTTGCAACTTGCTGCTCCTAAATACCTTCCATCTGTGTGTAGTTTCATCACGTTTTTTTTCGCTACTCATGAAAGTTCACTTTGGCACTCTTATCCTGGCAAACATGCTAAATTCTAAGTACTCTTGTTGAACCAGATATAAAGCTTAAATAACATTCACGTCTACTTCGTGCGACTTCACCTTCAATGCACCAACTCTGACCATGGTCGTTTCTCAGCCAGACACAACACGAAACACCGATATCTCACACTCAACTACATGCATTAAAACCCGATTTTGTTATGTGTTTTTCTACTAGTGGCACTACAATCTTGTTGACCTTCCCGCACTAATCTTTTAAAATGCGCCCGCACTGCAGTACTCTACCGCGGAACAAGGAAACTAGGTTGAGGCGACTATTGGGCATGCTGTCCTTAATGCCACACCCCGCCGTATCCAGCCTAATCTGTTGCAGATCAATAAGAGTCAACATTCAAAATAAAGATCACGATTGAGGAATGAAATGACAAAATGAAATAAAACAAAAACAGAAATGTTAAGATCTTGCGGAGAAAAAAAAAAAAACAAGCACAAACTCTTCCACATTCCTTACACAAAACCAGGACCAAATTAAAATGACATCAGAGATCCATTAATCACTGCTTGCTTGCTCAGGAGACTGAATGAATTAATCCTTACACTGAACTCATGTGAATTAATAGTCATTAATTTGGACCTTTCGGAATGTCGTCTTGCACACACAAATGGCTTCAATCTATGTCTCTCTTTTATTGCAGCACTTGAAGTATCTAACTGAACAAAGATATGATGCCTGGAAGGGTACCGGGGGGGGGGGGGGGGGGGGAGGGAGTGAGTGGTCTCGACGGTATGGTGTCCGCCTCGAGTGCTGGAGGTCCCGGTTCAAGCCCCTGTGAGTGCCGGGGCTTTTTCATGTGGACTTCTAGTAACAACAATTTCCCCTGGTCTCTGGGTAGTGAGATCGGACGCCCGTGTGTATTTTTGCGCACGTAAAACATCCCTTGGCAGTTGCAAATCGAAAAAGAGTAGCCTTAACGGCAATGCCCGGGCAAAATTTCGAGTTACAAATCTACCCAAAGTATTTAAGGATCATCTCCGGTGCTACGGAGTTCGTGCACTGAACTGAGTTTCTCCGGACTCAGGCTTGAGTTAGGAGTAGAACGGAGCATATATGGTTGCACCCGTGTGCCGTGATGATGATCCGCCGACTAAACTAAACTAAAGATAACTCTACCGACGCTATATCGACTATGGCATGGTATTCGTCTCACTGACTTGAATGAAGAAGAGACGAACCAATTCTTCAATTGCATTTAGAAAACTTTGATACATGGATATCATTCTGACCACACTGATAAACTGACTGCTATCTTAACAGTAACATAAGATGAACAAGAAGCGTATTCCTAAACCTGTTTACAATGGTACATTGCCGTATGCCATAAGCCTGTTAGAGAACGGTGCACCAATTTTCCTTTCTTCTATAAAACAATTAACAGACTGCCAGTCAATTCTCAACATTTAATCACATCTAAATCACAACGTAAGAAATCCAAAGCGCAACTGAAGATAAAAAAACATTTCAAAATGGAATATATCTATGTATGTGCTAGTCACATCATTTATTTGTACACCATGTAGTTTTGGAACAATATGGTTATCAACTACATATATTTAAGCATATAATTTGCTTATTATTCTTGTCATCAAAATTTTGCAGGTCCTATGCGGAAAGACGTCCTCATCACGGCACACCGTAGAGGTTATGGATCCTCTGGAAGTTCCCTTGCCTCATACATTGTCATGCTGAAAGTGTTTTCGTGTCATGTGTACATCCACATGCTGTTCGACCCCTGTCTGTTCTTCCAATAACCATGCCTTCCTTCACTGTTCGGTCAACCTGTGTTTGGCGCTTACTATGGCCAAAGTATTTCAGTTTCCGCGTACAACATGATTTAAGAAAAACAAAGGATGTACAGATGCCATCTTTGCTCTTAGACAACAAATGGAAAAATCTGTCCTTTACAGGACATCGCTGTCAACATCAGCGTCTTTCAGTTGATTGTTGATTTCTTGGCAAGATTACGCTCAGTAGTTTGTCATTGCTTTCTGAGCGGCCGGCTCACATACCCCGTAAGTTCCCGACGCGATTCGAACCACTGCTGATTCTCACTGTCGTCACGTTACTTATGAGAGTATACGAGATTACGGAGAAAAGTCGCTAACCTCTAGGACAGGAAGCCGACAGATAGTAATAAGCTGTGGGAAATCATTAAACGATATGGAGTAAGTGCACATATAACAAAATTATGGGAAAGTTTATACAACAGTGAATGCGCAGTAAGAACAAACGGAGGACACTCAGAATCTTTTACGTTAAGATCGCAGAGTACGACAAGGTTGTGTGCTGTACCCGCATTGTTCATAACCTATATGGCCAGCATATGTAAAAACATCAGCCAAGCAGAGACCGTAATAACACCGAATGTCGAACATAACACAGAAGAAGAACGAACGTCAAATTAAACTATTAAAGAACTGTTTGCGGACCATCAACAACTAATAACAAAATCAGATGCAGAATTACAAGGCCACATGAATAGTGTGTAAGGATATGACATGAAAATTCATTCATTCATTCATTCATTCAATCATTCATTCATTGTTTCATTCATTCCCTTCATTCACTTTATCCATTTTATTCATTTAGTAGCATGGGGGGGGGGTACCAAAATTCCGTACTGTTTGTCTTACCTCATGTGAACGGAAATTTCCTTAATATATTATTGCAAGGAAAACACCACCCGAGAATTCACTAATTGGGTAATTCAACAGACTACGCCTAAATGGAATGATATACAAACAGGCTGGGTAAACAGGATGTGTAACCAACAACAGGATAACATGACGATCACAATGGAAGAGAATGTCCTAGGATATTTGCTTTACCTCGTGGATCTATTAGTTCAGACATTCCAACGGTGTTATTAGGTAATTAACGGTGTGGGAGAGAATAACTCCAACTTGATATAAACTGAATGCAGAATTTCATCCGATGTCAGTAAAATGTATTTCTGAGCCAGAAACGCTTTGTGTGTGTGTAATTCTTATGGATTTACCATATCAGTCGTCTGGAAACCAAAAGTGAGATATACTTGTAGTAACGTCAGCAAATGATAAGATTTAGCTTGGAGAGATTTGAACCCATTCTTTATTTCTCTATATGTTAGAATATGGTCTTGTGATCTGTCTGCTAATATACCTTATTGGTTGCTTTATAATCTCCTTTTATATATTACCATGTGCTTAATCTTCTATTCTTCTACTAATTGTGTGTAATATGCGGCCATATAAACTGGAAGGGGATTATCACCGGAGCATGGTGCAGATATCATCATCATCGAGATGCATCAAATAAACTAGGCGACATAACATCTGAGATTACGGATGATTAAGAGACTCGATGTGCGAATAGGATGGGGCATGTCTTAGGGGACATTAGATGTTGACTACATCTATCCACAGAATGATATATATCAATGTGTGTATATTTAGCACATCAAATCATTGGACCGAAAACACACATCATACAAGGGTCTGGCTAACCTACACCTGAAAAGTAATAAGTCCCCAACTTACTTATGAGGGCGGATACATGTTTGGTCTCCCGTGTGTTGCCGGGGCCCATAAGGGAAGCAAAGAATAGCAACACTGTAGCCTACCACGCATGTCGTAAGAGGCGACTAAGGAGGCTATGGTTCCGTCGCCCTGTTACTGAGTGAGTGCGTGGCGCGACACTGTGAGCTGTGAGTTTCGTGTGAAATGCTTTTGAATCTGCCCGAGGTTTTTTGGAACGTGACTGCATGTTCGGAGCGATGGCAGCTGGCTATGTCTCAGAGTTGACCGGTTTTTGCCTTATGCAGAAATGCGTGGCTGCTGGGCTTCTGTTTGACTGCCACTGCCATCGACGATGAACTGTATTTTCGTGGACTGTGTGGGTGAACATCTAGGAAACATCCAGATGGGAAAATGACTGCCGATTCCATCAGAGATAAACTGGATGTTTCGTGGGGGACTATTGTGTTGACATTCTGGCGGCGGCATTATGCACAGTGTATTTGTGCGGGCTGTTGTTTGTCGAGACTCCTGTCTTTTCCACTTTTCACATTGGGCAGTGGGGAGCGTTTTATGTGATATTCACTGGCACAGGAACGGAGCATAATGGGGACGACCCTTTGCTGTGAAGTTGGAACCGTGACTAACTAGCTAACTAACATGTTTGGCATTTTAAAAAATTTCAATTAGTTTGAGGTTTTATTGTGTGCCTAAACGGGGTACAGCCGTATCATAAATATTGGAGTCATCATTGAATGCGGAGGGATCTCAACTTCATTCTGCAGTGAAGAGTGAGGACCATTTAGCCGCCATTGACCATTCAGAGCTCAACTGTATCACCCAAGCCTAGTTTGACAGATAATTACCACACAACTAACCAAAAAGCTACCAATGACCAAAAATTATCCAAGGAAAAGAATATTCCCTATAACATAAACTAAAGACATACTTCGATATCACCCATTCGGTTAAGCCAGAGACAATAGCTGGCAGTGGATTAATTTAGATGACGGAAATTATTAACATTATATGTCCTAGTAATTATTGTGTAATTCAGAATGCCCATTGTGCATATTATCCCAATCATCATTATAATCTTTTAACTTTAACCAGGCGGAGTTAATTAATTGTTTAAGCATGGTTATATGTTTGTAAGTTTGTAAAATTGTTAATTATTAAAGTGAGAGTGCGACATCGCTATCTGGGGGAAGCAGATCAGGAGATATGTGTGACAGAGATATTACTCGTCTCCAGTCCAACAAGAGTGAACATTCAACTCTCTGAAGGCAGTGCCTTTCCTGTGCTCTCTTGGCCTTCTACTAGAAAACCTTATCTGATACCTTAGTGAAGTCCTACAAGATGTGTCTGATCCAATACTTCTGAGTCTTGTGAGCCATTTATGGTTTTCAATTAGTAGTCAGCATCAACTATTTGGAGATATCTATCTCCCATCTCAACTTAACATACCACATCCACGTAATTAGGTTACCAACTAACAGTATACCACAAAAAGCAATGGGGTATTGACCAAATAGAAGCAGAAGAAGAGACCAACCACATAAATGATGGGCAGTGGGACTAGGCGAATTCATCTTAATCTTGATACAAGAAGCTCATAAACGGACTTTCTCCCGCTGTGTATACTTCACCTCAACACCGCAAGGTACAAGATGAACAAGATGAGATGAGATGAGATGAGAGTTCTATCTCACAATGAAAGATTCACTGCCATATTGCATAACCGGTTCAATATAACATGTCAGTACTAATGACATTCAGTGAAAGTTATTTACTGCATAAGGAAACTTTTCATCTGTTGATGAAATCAATTTTGGATCCCTTTGAGGCCACTAGGACAGTTCATGAATAGTTGTTTAGGGCTCTGAGAAGTAGTAATTAGAGGCCGCACTAGACAACATACAAATTTAAAACTATAGTTACCAACAGGGATTCATTAGCCAGGTCTATCATTCACATGAACCGTCAACTATGATTTATGGACAGAATTCTTATGTAATCATTGAAATAGCAGCATAAGTCAAATAACAAATAACAAACAGCAAACAAACACATCGGACCGTAATACTGTGTAGAGTATGGTAATGAATGTTTAAACAAGAGAAATGCGTGGTCGGTTTCAAGGTTGTACATGTACAACACTGGAATTATCCCGGCTCTGGACACATAAAAGTCACAATAACCATCTATTGCGGCTTGGAATGCTTTTCACCTACAGCAAAGTTGTTTCATACACCCATACACTGTGTGTGACGGGGAAATGTGCCTCTGAAGAACAACCTCCTCCTCTAACTCGTACAGACATGGATCCTTTCAGGGTCTAGACTGTGCGCAATGTTTCTACGAGTATAATCAGGAAAGGATAATACTGTCCACTCCTCCCCCGCCCAGGTAGGGGATAGGGTGCCCAGACTTCCAGGACACGGATGACTAGCAAGGGAAACCCGTGGTCACGTTCTTCTACTGTTGTCCATTATCTCCCATTGGGACATTGGCGCTCAACCAAAACACGCCAAGACTTTCTATCTCTTGCTATCTCCTGTAGCTTCCTCCATTGCCTCCCAATATTATTCACCTCTGTCTATAATTGTCTGTCTATAATTCTGTCTATAATTCTCAGTCTGAAATATCTCCTCCGTGTGTTTTTAGGTCTCGCTCTTCTTCCCTCGCCTTGTGGATTCCAGACGAGAGAGGTATAATGTTGTCAGATGTTCTCTAAATTTTTGTTAGTGAGTTTGTGATTGTGAGTGAGTATATGCGTATGCAAGGTAGAGTGTTTTTGTATGTTATTGAGTTAGTGATGTGTAAAAGATGTAAGTATGTAAACAGGTATGTATGTATCTATTTATGCACTTGTGTCTACTTGACTGTCTGTCTCATACCAAGGTAACATACATTGTTTGTGTTCACAACATTTATTTAACAGTGTGTTTTCCCCTACGTGAATGTAACATGCATAACAGATAATTGATGTAAGAAAGATGAGTGACTGGATATAAGACGGGCCTGCGTGCCCCATTTGTGACCCTTTGAAAATAAAGTTCGTTCGCTCGTTCAGTGTGTGTCCTAACCAACGTCAGCACATTTCCTTCATCTCTTGGTTCACTGGGATTTGCCTATTCCTCCCTATGACTGGCATTGATTATCCTGTCTCATCTCGTCTCATCTCATCTCATCATGGTTCTCTTGTACCTTGCGGTGTCGAGGTGAAGTATAAGCAGCGGTAGTGTGTCACACCATTTTATTCCAAATATTACTTATAGGCACTAATTAATGACTATGTTTTCTTGAAATGGTGTTATGTTTCCATGTTACAGTATTATCGATTTAGCTCGAGTTAAAAATGTTTAGTTTGGTGCTAAGTTTAACTTCCTTTGACTTCAACACATGTTCTAGTTCCATGAAAGTTCCTCTTGCCTTGTGTATTCTTATTTTAGTGTCTCTGTAACTAGAAATGGATGATAATGTTCACTCCTCTCCCGTTCGGGTAAGGAATCGGGTGTCTAGACTTCTGAGACACGGATGAACAGCAAGGGAAACCAGTGTGCAGGTTGCGCAGGTTCAACATCCCTCCGCACTTGGATATCGAAAGTGGGCCGAAAAGGTCACGACCTAGTCTAAATTTTAAAATGAGAAAACCTATCCAAACTGTAGTCACACATATACACGCGCCCGCACACTTTAACGAAAAGTAAGCAAGTCTCGGTCCAGTCTACATAATCCCCACCTGTCCTACAAATGTGTGCTTTACTACAAGTAACACGCTGTGTGCGAATATTCCGTCCTATTTGGAAAAAAATCAAAAACTTTCCACCTGTTCAACCAGCCTATGTGGCGTTGTTGTTGTTGTTGTTTTTGTTTTTAATTCGCATATCCTTTTACAGGACATCGCTGTCAACAGCAGCATCTTTCAGCTGTCTTTTGATTTCTTGGCAACATTACGCTCAGTAGTTTGCCATTGCTTTCTGAGCGGCCGGCTTAGTTATCCCGTAAGTCACCAGCGGGGGACGAACCGCTCCCAGCTTTATGAGCGGCCGGCTCAGTTATCCCGTAAGTCACGAGCGGGGGACGAACCGCTCCCAGTTCTCGCCCGCTACGAGACTCTGCGTGATAAACGGGATTGCGGAGAAAGTGGTGTAACCCCTCGGCCAGAGAGACCGGCGGCGTTGTTTATAGTTGGCGAATATTCGGTTCTACTTTGACCATGACGCACTAGAGCACTCTGAGGAGTACGCACCCCTTTTCGCTTGGGACTTTATGTCCAGGGGAATAAGTAAAAATCACTGTTCCCGTGAAACAAGTGTAATCTGTAGGAATGGCCTCGGATAGATACAGGCATTCCGGAGAGAATTAGTAAATTATGAATTCTCTTCAATTAACTTCGATTTTCCTTGAAGTTATATTCCGAATCCAGAATTGTATTCCGAATCCGAATCCGGCCCGATTAAGAAACCCACCATTTAGTATGTGTCCGTTTACTGTGGATGAAGGGTCGCTCAAGGACAAGTTATATTCAGTGCTTACCCTCTCAATAAGGACGTCGATCTACAACTTAATCCTGTAGGCTTTTTTCCCCCCATTATAATAACGTATTCCCTATTGTATGTTGACGAGGATGCTACCACATCAGTGTCAGGAAGGAAGTGAAGACTTGTACCCACATCTAAGCTATCCCAACGAAGCCGAGGCTACTGGGAGAACTCGTTTGACTGATTGTCTTAGAGACTCAGAAGACAGCCTAAGCCTAGGGGGTTGGTCCTAACTGGGAAGAAATCCAAAACAAAAGACGTCTCCACGAGATGAGACGACCCTCTGACCAGTACCCACACAGACAGCCGGAGAAGATACTATACCCAAATGATGACGGTCTAGTGCATCGGTGAAGAATCCGACCACCATCAAGTGATATTCTATCCATTGAAACATACTCTTACTGCCTCATTGATGGTAAACGCCTGACATTCTCGAGGCTTAGTGTCGACCACTTACAATAGGACTACACTCCTATTGTAGCAACCACCTCATTCACGATTTTATTAGGGATTAGATCTCTAAAAAAAAGATTTCTGTTTTCTACTTTCTCAACGTTGGATTGTTGGTATTGTTACGTTAGGTGTCTATTGTTGAAAGTAACCACATTCTATAGCCTTTCGTCTGTGGTTTTTAGCCTGGCGACTCTAAACTAGGGGTAGACAGAAATTATATCAACGTTAACGTAGATTATAACTTCAGGGAATGGAGATCCGCATCCATCTTCACACACACACACACACACACACACACACACACTCACACACACGCACGCGCGCACGTACGCACGCACGGACGCACGCATCAGAATTAAGGGTAGACGTAATTTATATTACAGTTAACATATATTACATCTACAGGGAATGAGGATCCCGCACCCCTCCTGTTACACACACACACACACACACACACACACACACACACACACAAACACACACACACACAGACACAAATTGTTTACACGATTTAGATCCTCACTTCTTGTATGGAGATCGTGCTCTGTGCTGAAACTTTTCTTCTGTGTGACCTGTGAGAGGATACTGGAATACTTACGCTAAACTTATCCGTGTGCAATGAACGTAATCTTAAGCCAGATATAAATGTAGATGATTGAACTTGTCTTTGGTGAAAAGGCAGTCTTTATTTAGTGTAAACAATTTACGAATAGCTGATTTTATTACTCAGTACTGACCTATAGCACCTAAACAATGTTAAATAACCTGATTTAGTCATACGGATGTTACTCTTAACTGTGAACATAATGTTCTCCATCAAGTACATGGTGTACGAACACTTGATTTGATTACTCGTCACTGACAACACAATGTCCCGCAACAAGAACACAGTGTACGAACGCTTGATTTGATTACTCGTCACTGACAACACAATGTCCCGGAGCAAAAACGCAATGTGCGAACACTTGATTTGATTACTCGTCACTGACAACACAATGTCCCGCAACAAGAACACAGTGTACGAACACTTGATTTGATTACTCGTCACTGACAACACAATGTCCCGCAACAAGAACACAGTGTACGAACACTTGATTTGATTACTCGTCACTGACAACACAATGTCCCGCAACAAGAACACAGTGTACGAACGCTTGATTTGATTACTCGTCACTGAAAACACAATGTCCCGGAGCAAAAACGCAATGTGCGAACACTTGATTTTATTACTCGTCACTGACAACACAATGTCTTGGAGCAAAAACGCAATGTGCGAACAACTCAGTAAACGTTTCCCTGTACTTGGTACTCATGTTGTAGTAGAGCAGCATGTTGATGCTGGAGTTGAAAGCGTCGAACACAAAAACAACCGACCAGATGGCAAACATTAGGTTCTCATTCTTATTTCCTATCATAAAATCAGGTTGAAAGACAGTTACCAAAGACATTAATGTCCCCGGAGTGTAGCAGACAATCAGAATGGAGGCTATAAGTACCACCATTTTAATAATCTTGTTATCTCTGATCAATCTGGTATTAGATTGGTCGGTTTTTGCTGACACCTTTAAATGCCAGTTAGATTGATGCGAGAGTTTGATGACTAGAAACGTTGTTAGAAATGTAACTGATACAAACGATAATATTCCTGATGCCGAGGTCAGCTGAAATACTAAACCATACACGTAATCTTTATTACTTCGATACATCAGCCCAACCAAAGTCTTGTTTCTTGCAGGAACACATTTCCAGTCTAAATATGCAGTACTATATTCAGGGATGAGCATCATGAGGTTTATACAAAAAATGAGACACATAAAGGTTGTCGTTTTTCTCCTAGAAACAATCTGTTTGATTTTCAGAGGTAGAGCGACACTCAGACACCTTTCAGCCGTGATGTAAACAGTGATCCAACTGGTGACTCGGCCAAGACACACGTGAAACCATCCTCCAGTTAGGTACTGAGTTTCTATGGGAATAAACGGGATGTCTGCTGATTCGAAGAACGGATTCAGGCAAATACAGAACCATTCAGCAGTTAGGAGGCATAACAGGTCAGATAACGCCAGTGCGAATAGGCTAATGTTGATAGTCGTTGTGAATCCTTGTTTGTGAAACACGATCATGTTGATGATGTTGCCCACAATTCCGAACATACCAAGAATAGTACTTAATGTCGCAAGGTTAAATAATCGCACGATATCACTCTGTTCTTTATTGATATGAAGCATTGTAATAACACTTTAGTTGCGTTTACTTATTTTAATAACGTTTTGCCACGGATAGTCCAGACAATATTCTGCAGACTTTTAACATATTATGTAACAATCAAAAAAGTAGGTTTGGACCAAACAAAAACGAATTACGGAAAAAATACAAATAAGGGTGTGTCTCAGTTATGACTTAAAAGTTGTATATAGAGCCGGAGAAGATACTATACCCAAATGATGACGGTCTAGTGCATCGGTGAAGAATCCGACCACCATCAAGTGATATTCTAATCCATTGAAACATACTCTTACTGCCTCATTGATGGTAACGCCTGACATTCTCGAGGCTTAGTGTCGACCACTTACAATAGGACTACACTCCTATTGTAGCACCACCTCATTCAAGATTTTTATTAGGGATTAGATCTCTAAAAAAAAAAGATTTCTGTTTCTACTTTCTCAACGTTGGATTGTTGGTATTGTTACGTTAGGTGTCTATTGTTGAAAGTAACCACATTCTATAAGCCTTTCGTCTGTGTTTTTAGCCTGGCGACTCTAAACTAGGGGTAGACAGAAATTATATCAACGTTAAACGTAGATTATAACTTCAGGGAATGGAGATCCGCATCCATCTTCACACACACACACACACACACACACACACACACTCACACACACGCACGCGCGCAACGTACGCCACGCACGGACGCACGCATCAGATTAAGGGTAGACGTATTTATATTACAGTTAACATATATTACATCTACAGGGAATGAGGGATCCCGCACCCCTCCTGTTAACCACACACCACACACACACAGCACACACACACACACACAAACACACACACACACCAGACACAAATTGTTTACACGATTTAGATCCTCACTTCTGGTATGGAGATCGTGTTCTGTGCTGAAACTTTTCTTCTGTGTGACCTGTGAGAGGATACTGGAATACTTACGCTAAACCTTATCCGTGTGCAATGAACGTAATCATTAAGCCAGATATAAATGTAGATGATTGAACTTGTCTTTGGTGAAAAGGCAGTCTTTATTTAGTGTAAACAATTTACGAATAGCTGATTTTATTACTCAGTACTGACCTATAGCACCTAAACAATGTTAAAATACCTGATTTAGTCATACGGATGTTACTCTTAACTGTGAACATAATGTTCTCCATCAAGTACATGGTGTACGAACACTTGATTTGATTACTCGTCACTGACAACACAATGTCCCGCAACAAGAACACAGTGTACGAAACGCTTGATTTGATTAACTCGTCACTGACAACACAATGTCCCCGGAGCAAAAACGCAATGTGCGAACACTTGATTTGATTACTCGTCACTGAAAACACAATGTCCCGCAACAAGAACACAGTGTACGAACACTTGATTTGATTACTCGTCACTGACAACACAATGTCCGCAACAAGAACACAGTGTACGAACACGTGATTTGATTACTCGTCACTGACAACACAATGTCCCGCAACAAGAACACAGTGTACGAACGCTTGATTTGATTACTCGTCACTGAAAACACAATGTCCCGGAGCAAAACACGCAATGTGCGAACACTTGATTTTATTACTCGTCACTGACAACACAATGTCTTGGAGGCAAAAACGCATGTGCGAACAACTTCAGTAACGTTTCCCTGTACTTGGTACTCATGTTGTAGTAGAGGCAGCATGTTGATGCTGGAGTTGAAAGCGTCGAACACAAAACAAACCGACCAGATGGGCAAACATTAGGTTCTCATTCTTATTTCCTATCATAAAATCAGGTTGAAAGACAGTTACCAAAGACATTAATGTCCCCGAGTGTAGCAGAACATAGAATGGAGGCTATAAGTACCACCATTTTAATAATCTTGTTATCTCTGATCAATCTGGTATTAGATTGGTCGGTTTTGCTGACACCTTTAAATGCCAGTTAGATTGATGCGAGAGTTTGATGACTAGAAACGTTGTTAAGAAATGTAACTGATACAAACGATAATATTCCTGATGCCGAGGTCAGCTGAAATACTAAACCATACACGTAATCTTTATTACTTCGATACATCAGCCCAACACAAAGTCTTGTTTCTTGCAGGAACACATTTCCAGTCTAAATATGCAGTACTGATATTCAGGGATGAGCATCATGAGGTTTATACAAAAAATGAGACACATAAAGGTTGTCGTTTTTCTCCTAGAAAACAATCTGTTTGATTTTCAGAGGTAGAGCGACACTCAGACACCGTTCAGCCGTGATGTAAACAGTGATCCAACTGGTGACTCGGCCAAGACACAACGTGAAACATCCTCCAGTTAGGTACTGAGTTTCTATGGGAATAAACGGGATGTCTGCTGATTCGAAGAACGGATTCAGGCAAATACAGAACCATTCAGCAGTTAGGAGGCATAACAGGTCAGATAACGCCAGTGCGAATAGGCTAATGTTGATAGTCGTTGTGAATCCTTGTTTGTGAAACACGATCATGTTGATGATGTTGCCCACAATTCCGAACATACCAAGAATAGTACTTAATGTCGCAAGGTTAAATAATCGCACGATATCACTCTGTTCTTTATTGATATGAAGCATTGTAATACACTTTAGTTGCGTTTACTTATTTTAATAACGTTTTGCCACGGATAGTCCAGACAATATTCTGCAGACTTTTAACATATTATGTAACAATCAAAAAAGTAGGTTTGGACCAAACAAAAACGAATTACGGAAAAAATACAAATAAGGGTGTGTCTCAGTTATGACTTAAAAGTTGTTAATATGGGAGCAGGCAGGTTGTATTATAACGCAAGAACAACATTTCAGCCGTATATAAACCCATTGCACCTAGGGGTCCTCGCTTACGACGAATAATTGCCACATGGCACTTATCAATTAAAGTGTTTGCATATTTATAACCACGTTGCTAAATCAACACACACTGGGACAGTTAACTAACAGGACTGTTAGTAGTAGTAGGGGGTCTCTATCCGTCGTTTTGAGGGCGATTTTGTGAGGGATGGTGAGGGATGGTGAGGGATGGTGAGGGCTGGTGAGGGTTTGTGAGGGATGACGAGGGCTGGTGAGGGTTGGTGAGGGATGACGAGGGATGCCACTGCCTCCCTCGCCCTCGAGTTGTGGTCTGCCTCATGCCTTCCAGCTCCTTCCTGCTTTTTAAAGTGTCAGCTGTGGTTTTTAATCAGAGCATCGGGGTTACCAATGAAAAGATCAACTGAACTATGGCCCCAGGTTTGCTAATTGAGTCAGCCGGTGTAATGCATTAGCTTCCCGTTTGTATAGACGACATAAGAGGTGTCAGGTGGTCGACAAACAAGCGGAGTCGGGTGGTAAAGTGAGGGCAGTGTCGGGATGCAGGGTAGTGAGCAGGTTCGAATCCTATGGTGTGGTGGAGTAGTGTAGCAGTGGGTGCGTGTGTAACGAAGCTAGATGGTATCATTGGCGGTTCGAATCACGCCCCTGGTCGCTAACTATACTCAACATAAGCGCCAGAGAAGCGAATCCAGCTGTGTCGCTTTGCTTATTTCTCAAAAAACCTAAGTTCCACAGCCAGCAGATTCAGCGTGACTGCTCATTGTCTTCACATTCATACAAAACTACAGGTTCTATGTAACAGCGCAACACTCTTTTTCTCGTAGCAATTGCCCTCTTTTTACTGGTCAATATGTTTTTTCATCTTCGCCGTGGCGATTAGCTTCCTGTTTGTATAGACGGCACAACAAACTGGGCATCCACCATGATCGTTATCATATAACAGCTGTTGCAACACTCGGCAAAAGTAAACAAGGAAATATGGTAATGAAACTGTGCGAAAGATCAACTGAACTAGGTGGGCAGGTTAAGGGAAGATGAGTTCAATAACGGCGGCGGCAGGTTTGCTTATTGTATCAGAAGATGTCAGCCGGTGTAATGCATTAATTAGCTTCCCGTTTGTATAGACGACATAAGAGGTGTCAGGTGGTCGACAAACAAGCGGAGTCGGTTGGTAAAGTGGGTGCAGTGTCGGGCTTCAGGGTAGTGAGCAGGTTCGAATCCTACTGTGTGGTGGGGTAGTGTAGCAGTGGGTGAGTGTGTAACGAAGCTAGGTGGTATAATTGGCGGTTCAAATCACACCCCTGGTGGCTAACTATACCCAACATAGGCCCCGGAGGTTCGAAGCCAGCGGTATCGCTTTGCATTATCCTCAGAAACCTAAGTTCCACAGCCAGCAGATTCAGCGTGACTGCTCATTGTCTTCACATTCATACAAAACTACAGGTTCTATGTAACAGCGCAATACTCTTTTTTCTCGTAGCAATTGCCCTCTTTTTACTGGTCAATATGTTTTTCATCTTCGCCGTGGCGATTAGCTTCCTGTTTGTATAGACGGCACAACAAACTGGGCATCCACAGTGATCTTTATCATATAACAGCTGTTGTAACACTCGGCAAAATTAAACAAGGAAATATGGTAATGAAACTGTGCGAAAGATCAATTGAACTAGGTGGGCAGGTTAAGTGAAGATGAGCGCGATAACTATGGCGCCAGGTTTGCTAATTGATTCAGAAGATGTCAGCCGGTGTAATACATTAATTATCTTCCCGTTTGTGTAGACGACATAACAAACGGGGCAACCAGCATGCTTTTTATCATATAACATCTGTGAGCAAAATGTCGATATTGCCGGCAGGTGTATATTAGTGTCGGGGTCGAGGGAGGTCGCTGGTGCCATCTGTTTTTAATCAAGGGCGGTGTCGGAATAATATAATAGGCGCAAAAGAACGATGTGTAGGGTGGGTTGGTAAGTGGTGAAAGACGGGGGTGCGTAGTTGGTCATAGGGGCTGTGGTGGGATATCAATGTGTAACTGGGGTGTCTAGTTGCTGCCATAGCGCTTGACGGGTTCGAGTCCTACGGTGTGGTGGAGTATTGTAGTAGTAGTCGAGTGTGTAACGGAGCTAAGTGGTATCATTGGCAATTCGAATCACGCCCCTGGTCGCTAACTATAGCCAACATAGGCCCCCGAGGTTCGAATCCAGCGGTATCACTTTGCATTCTCCTCAGAAACCTAAGTTCCACAGCCAGCAGCTTCAGCGTGACTGCTCATTGTCTTCACATTCATACAAAAGTACAGGTTCAACACTCTTTTTCTCGTAGCAATTGCCATCTTTTTACTGGTCAATACGTTTTTCAGCTTGCAAAAGGTTATCTTCGCCACGGCGATTCTTGTGCTAATCTCTTCAAGGCATCTCCCATCAGTTGTTATGACTGTTCCGAGATACTTGTATCTATCTACTCACTTGTTTCAGAATATTCCCATTTACACGTATATTACATCGTGGTATTTCGTTCTTCATAGTGACAATCATAACCCGTGTCGTTTTATAATTTAATTCTGACTCTAGTTGTTCACCTTGTCCAACAACCGAATCTACTAAATATTGCAGATCCTACGCAGTGTCTGTTGATTACATAAATTATATGAAGGCAGTTCACAAGTTAAATTAGATGAAGACATTTTATTACAGAAATTAAATGAAGACATTTGACTAGAAATATTTAATAAAGCTACGAAAAAACAGAGATCTGCCTGGCGTGAGAAAAGCTTATAAGTATGTTAATGTCAGTTCCTGTGAACATATTTAGCAGAATTATTCTGAATAATATATGAATATTTAGCTTTAAGGTGAAATCAATACTGCTGTACCGATCGGAAACAAGAAAAACGAATAAAACAACTACTAATAAACAACAAACATTCATTAACGGGTGCCCACGTAGTTCATCCTTGGCGTTCATGTCTCATTCAACAATTAGTTTAATGTCTGAAGTCAAATTTGCGGCTTCAAAATATGTGTTCATAGCATATTTATATATGAAGATATATATTCAAGGTGATTTTAAAGGACAAATTTCCTCATGTCACACGCTGCAAAAGACATATTTCGCTCAAACTTAAACATTAAGAGTGGAAAAGAGTATGTTGCAGATACTGTTTTTCCCTTTGTTTCTAGTGGGACTTGATCATTTGTTGTTCTATCTGGGCATGGTATGTATATTTTCACCACATCTTCACTGATGTTTTTCAGCTTGTCTGCTCATTGCGCCCGCTTCAAAGTCATACAAAAGTACAGGTTCTATGAAATACAGAGACACTTTGCGGTTATTGTTAACCAAAATGACAAATGAGAAGTCGGTTAATATGTAAGTATTTGTAAATAAATATACACAGGGCTGGCTGGTTTATAATGATAACAAATGTAGCTAGTTTTAAAAAACGAAATAGACGTGCTACCATAATAATATCCACACAGAATTGGTGTTACAGATTTCGCCTACTCCTCACCAAAATCAGACACTGAAGAAGGGTAATGACATTTTTACAGTTGCGAAGTGCCGTATTAGAAGCCCAAATATTAACCTCAAGGCGCGGGTTAATCCAAATCTAGTGAGTGTCTTCATTCTGATCTAGAGTTGTTTACCGTGCCTCCCACGCAAACAGAGGTGGAATAGTGACTATGTGTAGCTTAACTGTGGTGGCACCATCTGGAGATATTAATCAGATACTTGGTACCTAGTGAAGATGACAGATAACTGATGCGTGATAGGTCGCGTGGCCATCAACAAAACATACAATGAAATAACGGTGAAATGAAATGTTGCGTCTCCGCGAAGCATTATTTTAGAAACCAAAGATTACAATCAATCTGAGAGGGTAATAATAGACAGTCTAAGCCTACCAGAAAGAGGTGTCTTATACACTGGGTACCAACGACAGACAGCTGGTCAAGAAGAAGCAATGCGCATATACACAGTATATAAAGTTATGCCTAAATAAACCTTAGTTTAAAGAATTCAAGTACATTATTACAAGTTAAATTACATAATAAAACAAATACAGTGATATGTATAAAATTATAAAAAACAAAAAAGAAGAAAACACCAGTGTTACATTAGCAAATAAGTGAAAAACACAACGGTATGAATACGTTGGTGTATTAGTTACATACAAATAGTACACACAACATGCCCTTATGTCAGCGTAACGGCCTAACTGTTAAATCACGTGACCGCTATCTGTTCTATATTGCGACCAAAATACACTGATCGCCCCTCACGTCAGCGTAACAGACTAACACTTAAACCAAGCACCCGCTATCTGTTCTATATTGTTGCCAACAATTATGTGCATGCCGCCATCATTTGATGTGAGTTTGATGATGAAGCCTGTCAGGAAACAACTATAGAGACATAGTAAAAGTGTAGTGAGAATACAAATCCAAGCGTATTGACGCTCGGTGTATCGTTATTCAGTTAACGTTTCCTGTTTCCTACTCCAGTCTATTGTTGTAAAATCTTACCGAGGTGGACACTGTGGACCAAACCTACATGAGTGAAGTAGGATAGATACGGTTGTCATATGTGTCTTATATGGATTGGTCATAGGTTTTATAAAAACTTATCGATGGAAGAAAATGACCCTTATACTACAAACAGAATAAACATTTACATTAATAATAAGCATAACAAACACATGACCAGCTACACTGGAGGTGACAAAAGTGACAGTCTGCTTAGAGAAAACAGCAAATTTTCAATGAAAACATAGTCTGTTTGTTATCTCCTTGGAAACGTAAATCTGGTTATATTTAAATCACCCTATGCACTCATGTCTCCCATGAAAACTAGCGTAATGTCTGAAGAAGTCAAATTTGAGGCTTCAAAATATGTTTTCGTAGTATATGTATATATGAAGATATATACATGTGTTTTCTAACAACAAATTTCCGCATGCCGCGCTTTACATCCATACACAAGTATAGGTTCTATGAACGACACAACACCTACAAGTTGCTAAGATTGGCACCGAGTTGCCAACAGCATTTCTGTCTAGAGTCAATACCACAAGACAAGACAATGCTTTTTTCGGCCTCTGATTGAGAACAACAGATATAAACGTAATTATGCAATTACCTCTTTACCACAGTACCGAGAAAGTTAACAATATCATTTTAAATACGCTGACGACCATAGTAACACAACCAGTTAATTCTGCTTGCTCACTTTGTGTATTACCCACACCTACTATAGATTATAGAAAATTTTCATTTCTACAACCAAGGTGAAAAATATCGGTCAAACTTATAAATGTCTCGTCCGAATTCATAAAAAGAAGGAAATAATGTTAGCCAAATATGAAAAATATCGGTCAAACTTATAAATGTCTCATCCAAACTTATGAAAAAATAGGAAAATTTGTTAACCTAAGGAGAAAAAATATTGACCCTGTAAAGAAACATTTACAACAAACTTATAAACATTAGGAAAATTTGTTAACCTAATGAGGAAAAAAAAAATATCGACATAGAGAGTAATATTTCATCTAATCTTATAAAAAGTTGGAAAATTTGTCAACCGAAATGGGAAAAGGTCGGTCAAATACATAAATATCTCAACGAATTATAAAAAGTAGGAAATAATAGGGGCCAAGTAAAAAATAGCTTACCCAGATTTATAAAAGGTAGGAAAATGTGTTAGCCAAAAGGGGAAAATATTGATCAAACTAAGAAACATGTCGACCGAACTAGGAAAATAAGTGAACCAAAGTAATAAAAATGTTGGGTAAATACAGAAATATGTTGACCAAACTTAAAATATCGCTGCTAAACTTATGAATACTAGGAAACTTTGTTAAACAAATGTGAAAAAATATCGACCAAACTTATAAAAATCTCCGCCAAAATTACGAAAAGTAGGAAACTTTGTTAACCAAAGTTGAAACTATATCGGTCAAACTTATAAATGACTCGTCCAAATTCATAAAAAGTAGGAAATAATGTTAACCAAAAGGGGCAAAATATTGACCAAGTAAAGAAATGTCTCGTCCAAAATTGTTAAAAGTAGGACAAATTTGTTAACCAAAGGTGAAAAAATATCGGCCAAACAGATAAATATTTCTACTAAACTTAAAAACAGTAGGACAAATGTTGCTTCTATAGTTATGTCAAACGTGTCTTGATCTTTTATTTGAAAAGACATTTCACAATACATAATCAGCAACGTCAGCACTTTCCCTCTTTTACATTACTGAAAGCTTCAACTTATCATTCCAGCGTTTCTGTTTAAGAACCACTTATACAGACTAATCACTCATCACTCCATACTCTTGATTTTTTTTTCTTTATAACACAAAATGTCTCTGTCTTTCATAGATAGCTTCACAACTTTTCCATGTCACAGCACCAAGAGCTCCAAACCTTCGTTGTACATGAGCTTCAACGACATAGTAATAACAACATTTATGGCAATGCAGTCTATGGCTCCACTTGGGATAGTTTCGATGTCATCTGAGTATTCGTCAGCAAAGATCCATTTCCCATAACTGATATCTTCAACTTTCCATACCACAATGTCTGCTATACTACTCTTCGATTGTTCCAGCTCTCAATACTGCAGGTGTTTTCTAGAAGTCTAGTGAAAATATCATTTCTCACTTTTTCCACCTCTATTTCAGTGTGTTATTTCACAACCAACCAACAGTGTCTGTTACGAGGTCGGTCTTCCTTAATACAACATCTGCCCTATTGACCCCTTGAATACCAGCGAATACATCTTCTAACCAATTTTCAAGGTTTCATACCACTTAACACTAACATTCTCTTTGCTTACAACACAACCGGTTTTCTGCTGACTGGGTAAATTTCCCAACCTACTGGAGATAAATCGACTGTCCCCTATTCGACAAGACCCTTTATTAGACAATGACTATGAGCATCAACCAGGATGGTCACTGCTAAAAAGGATACCAATAACATACGATCTTCTTTACAGATGGCTATAGAATTATGATGCTATTCAATGTTACAATGAGAAGAATAAGGAAGACAATAAAGGTTGAAAATAGGTGACGAGTAGTAAGGATGTATGGAAGGAAAAGAGACACAATAAGCAAGATATATATCAAGAACACTAATAAATAGATCAAAATAGAAGAGAAAAGGCTTAATCAAGTGGATAATTTTATATACTTGAGGTCATTTATAACCTCAGATGGTAGGTACACAACAGAGCTTAAGAGCAGAATACGGCCAACAAAAGAGGTATTTCAGAAAATGAAACGTATCTTAGGTGATAAGTCACCTTAATTTTCGACAATAAAATTTAACAATTAAATTGCTACCAGAAACATTCAAATTAGAAACAATAAAGTGAAATTTACTGTATAAATTTTATTGTCGAAAATTAAGGTGACTTATCACCTAAGATACGTTTCATTTTCTGAAATACCTCTTTTGTTGGCCGTATTCTGCTCTTAAGCTCTATTGTGTACCTACCATCTGAGGTTATAAATGACCTCAAGTATATAAAATTATCCACTTGATTAAGCCTTTTCTCTTCTATTTTGATCTATTTATTAGTGTTCTTGATATATATCTTGCTTATTGTGTCTCTTTTCCTTCCATACATCCTTACTACTCGTCACCTATTTTCAACCTTTATTGTCTTCCTTATTCTTCTCATTGTAACATTGAATAGCATCATAATTCTATAGCCATCTGTAAAGAAGATCGTATGTTATTGGTATCCTTTTTAGCAGTGACCATCCTGGTTGATGCTCATAGTCATTGTCTAATAAAGGGTCTTGTCGAATAGGGGACAGTCGATTTATCTCCAGTAGGTTGGGAAATTTACCCAGTCAGCAGAAAACCGGTTGTGTTGTAAGCAAAGAGAATGTTAGTGTTAAGTGGTATGAAACTTTGAAAATTGGTTAGAAGATGTATTCGCTGGTATTCAAGGGGTCAATAGGGCAGATGTTGTATTAAGGAAGACCGACCTCGTAACAGACACTGTTGGTTGGTTGTGAAATAACACACTGAAATAGAGGTGGAAAAAGTGAGAAATGATATTTTCACTAGACTTCTAGAAAACACCTGCAGTATTGAGAGCTGGAACAATCGAAGAGTAGTATAGCAGACATTGTGGTATGGAAAGTTGAAGATATCAGTTATGGGAAATGGATCTTTGCTGACGAATACTCAGATGACATCGAAACTATCCCAAGTGGAGCCATAGACTGCATTGCCATAAATGTTGTTATTACTATGTCGTTGAAGCTCATGTACAACGAAGGTTTGGAGCTCTTGGTGCTGTGACATGGAAAAGTTGTGAAGCTATCTATGAAAGACAGAGACATTTTGTGTTATAAAGAAAAAAAAAATCAAGAGTATGGAGTGATGAGTGATTAGTCTGTATAAGTGGTTCTTAAACAGAAACGCTGGAATGATAAGTTGAAGCTTTCAGTAATGTAAAAGAGGGAAAGTGCTGACGTTGCTGATTATGTATTGTGAAATGTCTTTTCAAATAAAAGATCAAGACACGTTTGACATAACTATAGAAGCAACATTTGTCCTACTGTTTTTAAGTTTAGTAGAAATATTTATCTGTTTGGCCGATATTTTTTCACCTTTGGTTAACAAATTTGTCCTACTTTTAACAATTTTGGACGAGACATTTCTTTACTTGGTCAATATTTTGCCCCTTTTGGTTAACATTATTTCCTACTTTTTATGAATTTGGACGAGTCATTTATAAGTTTGACCGATATAGTTTCAACTTTGGTTAACAAAGTTTCCTACTTTTCGTAATTTTGGCGGAGATTTTTATAAGTTTGGTCGATATTTTTTCACATTTGTTTAACAAAGTTTCCTAGTATTCATAAGTTTAGCAGCGATATTTTAAGTTTGGTCAACATATTTCTGTATTTACCCAACATTTTTATTACTTTGGTTCACTTATTTTCCTAGTTCGGTCGACATGTTTCTTAGTTTGATCAATATTTTCCCCTTTTGGCTAACACATTTTCCTACCTTTTATAAATCTGGGTAAGCTATTTTTTACTTGGCCCCTATTATTTCCTACTTTTTATAATTTGTTGAGATATTTATGTATTTGACCGACCTTTTCCCATTTCGGTTGACAAATTTTCCAACTTTTTATAAGATTAGATGAAATATTACTCTCTATGTCGATATTTTTTTTTCCTCATTAGGTTAACAAATTTTCCTAATGTTTATAAGTTTGTTGTAAATGTTTCTTTACAGGGTCAATATTTTTTCTCCTTAGGTTAACAAATTTTCCTATTTTTTCATAAGTTTGGATGAGACATTTATAAGTTTGACCGATATTTTTCATATTTGGCTAACATTATTTCCTTCTTTTTATGAATTCGGACGAGACATTTATAAGTTTGACCGATATTTTTCACCTTGGTTGTAGAAATGAAAATTTTCTATAATCTATAGTAGGTGTGGGTAATACACAAAGTGAGCAAGCAGAATTAACTGGTTGTGTTACTATGGTCGTCAGCGTATTTAAAATGATATTGTTAACTTTCTCGGTACTGTGGTAAAGAGGTAATTGCATAATTACGTTTATATCTGTCGTTCTCAATCAGAGGCCGAAAAAAGCATTGTCTTGTCTTGTGGTATTGACTCTAGACAGAAATGCTGTTGGCAACTCGGTGCCAATCTTAGCAACTTGTAGGTGTTGTGTCGTTCATAGAACCTATACTTGTGTATGGATGTAAAGCGCGGCATGCGGAAATTTGTTGTTAGAAAACACATGTATATATCTTCATATATACATATACTACGAAAACATATTTTGAAGCCTCAAATTTGACTTCTTTAGACATTACGCTAGTTTTCATGGGAGACATGAGTGCATAGGGTGATTTAAATATAACCAGATTTACGTCTCCAAGGAGATAACAAACAGACTATGTTTTCATTGGAAATTTGCTGTATTCTCTAAGCAGACTGTCACTTTTGTCACCTCCAGTGTAGCTGGTCATGTGTTTGTTATGCTTATTATTAATGTAAATGTTTATTCTGTTTGTAGTATAAGGGTCATTTTCTTCCATCGATAAGTTTTTATAAAACCTATGACCAATCCATATAAGACACATATGACAACCGTATCTATCCTACTTCACTCATGTAGGTTTGGTCCACAGTGTCCACCTCGGTAAGATTTTACAACAATAGACTGGAGTAGGAAACAGGAAACGTTAACTGAATAACGATACACCGAGCGTCAATACGCTTGGATTTGTATTCTCACTACACTTTTACTATGTCTCTATAGTTGTTTCCTGACAGGCTTCATCATCAAACTCACATCAAATGATGGCGGCATGCACATAATTGTTGGCAACAATATAGAACAGATAGCGGGTGCTTGGTTTAAGTGTTAGTCTGTTACGCTGACGTGAGGGGCGATCAGTGTAATTTGGTCGCAATATAGAACAGATAGCGGTCACGTGATTTAACAGTTAGGCCGTTACGCTGACATAAGGGCATGTTGTGTGTACTATTTGTATGTAACTAATACACCAACGTATTCATACCGTTGTGTTTTTCACTTATTTGCTAATGTAACACTGGTGTTTTCTTCTTTTTTGTTTTTTATAATTTTATACATATCACTGTATTTGTTTTATTATGTATTTTAACTTGTAATAATGTACTTGAATTCTTTAAACTAAGGTTTATTTAGGCATAACTTTATATACTGTGTATATGCGCATTGCTTCTTCTTGACCAGCTGTCTGTCGTTGGTACCCAGTGTATAAGACACCTCTTTCTGGTAGGCTTAGACTGTCTATTATTACCCTCTCAGATTGATTGTAATCTTTGGTTTCTAAAATAATGCTTCGCGGAGACGCAACATTTCATTTCACCGTTATTTCATTGTATGTTTTGTTGAGGGCCACGCGACCTATCTCGCATCAGTTATCTGTCATCTCCACTAGGTACCAAGTATCTGATTGATATCTCCAGATGGTTCCACCACAGTTAAGCTACACATAGTCACTATTCCACCTCTGTTTGCGTGGGAGGCACGGTAAACAACTCTAGATCAGAATGAAGACACTCACTAGATTTGGATTAACCCGCGCCTTGAGGTTAATATTTGGGCTTCTAATACGGCACTTCGCAACTGTAAAAATGTCATTACCCTTCTTCAGTGTCTGATTTTGGTGAGGAGTAGGCGAAATCTGTAACACCAATTCTGTGTGGATATTATTATGGTAGCACGTCTATTTCGTTTTTTAAAACTAGCTACATTTGTTATCATTATATACCAGCCAGCCCTGTGTATATTTATTTACAAATACTTACATATTAACCGACTTCTCATTTGTCATTTTGGTTAACAATAACCGCAAAGTGTCTCTGTCTTTCATAGAACCTGTACTTTTGTATGACTTTGAAGCGGGCGCAATGAGCAGACAAGCTGAAAAACATCAGTGAAGATGTGGTGAAAATATACATACCATGCCCAGATAGAACAACAAATGATCAAGTCCCACTAGAAACAAAGGGAAAAACAGTATCTGCAACATACTCTTTTCCACTCTTAATGTTTAAGTTTGAGCGAAATATGTCTTTTGCAGCGTGTGACATGAGGAAATTTGTCCTTTAAAATCACCTTGAATATATATCTTCATATATAAATATGCTATGAACACATATTTTGAAGCCGCAAATTTGACTTCAGACATTAAACTAATTGTTGAATGAGACATGAACGCCAAGGATGAACTACGTGGGCACCCGTTAATGAATGTTTGTTGTTTATTAGTAGTTGTTTTATTCGTTTTTCTTGTTTCCGATCGGTACAGCAGTATTGATTTCACCTTAAAGCTAAATATTCATATATTATTCAGAATAATTCTGCTAAATATGTTCACAGGAACTGACATTAACATACTTATAAGCTTTTCTCACGCCGGCAGATCTCTGTTTTTTCGTAGCTTTATTAAATATTTCTAGTCAAATGTCTTCATTTAATTTCTGTAATAAAATGTCTTCATCTAATTTAACTTGTGAACTGCCTTCATATAATTTATGTAATCAACAGACACTGCGTAGGATCTGCAATATTTAGTAGATTCGGTTGTTGGACAAGGTGAACAACTAGAGTCAGAATTAAATTATAAAACGACACGGGTTATGATTGTCACTATGAAGAACGAAATACCACGATGTAATATACGTGTAAATGGGAATATTCTGAAACAAGTGAGTAGATAGATACAAGTATCTCGGAACAGTCATAACAACTGATGGGAGATGCCTTGAAGAGATTAGCACAAGAATCGCCGTGGCGAAGATAACCTTTTGCAAGCTGAAAAACGTATTGACCAGTAAAAAGATGGCAATTGCTACGAGAAAAAGAGTGTTGAACCTGTACTTTTGTATGAATGTGAAGACAATGAGCAGTCACGCGGAAGCTGCTGGCTGTGGAACTTAGGTTTCTGAGGAGAATGCAAAGTGATACCGCTGGATTTGAACCTCGGGGGCCTATGTTGGCTATAGTTAGCGACCAGGGGCGTGATTCGAATTGCCAATGATACCACTTAGCTCCGTTACACACTCGACTACTACTACAATACTCCACCACACCGTAGGACTCGAACCCGTCAAGCGCTATGGCAGCAACTAGACACCCCAGTTACACATTGATATCCCACCACAGCCCCTATGACCAACTACGCACCCCCGTCTTTCACCACTTACCAACCCACCCTACACATCGTTCTTTTGCGCCTATTATATTATTCCGACACCGCCCTTGATTAAAAACAGATGGCACCAGCGACCTCCCTCGACCCCGACACTAATATACACCTGCCGGCAATATCGACTTTTTGCTCACAGATGTTATATGATAAAAAGCATGCTGGTTGCCCCGTTTGTTATGTCGTCTACACAAACGGGAAGATAATTAATGTATTACACCGGCTGACATCTTCTGAATCAATTAGCAAACCTGGCGCCATAGTTATCGCGCTCATCTTCACTTAACCTGCCCACCTAGTTCAATTGATCTTTCGCACAGTTTCATTACCATATTTCCTTGTTTAATTTTGCCGAGTGTTGCAACAGCTGTTATATGATAAAGATCATGGTGGATGCCCAGTTTGTTGTGCCGTCTATACAAACAGGAAGCTAATCGCCATGGCGAAGATGAAAAAACATATTGACCAGTAAAAAGATGGCAATTGCTACGAGAAAAAGAGTGTTGCGCTGTTACATAGAACCTGTAGTTTTGTATGAATGTGAAGACAATGAGCAGTCACGCTGAATCTGCTGGCTGTGGAACTTAGGTTTTTGAGAAATAAGCAAAGCGATACCGCTGGCATTCGACTCTCTGGCACCTATGTTGGGTATAGTTAGCGACCAGGGGTGTGATTTGAACCGCCAATTATACCACCTAGCTTCGTTACACACTCACCCACTGCTACACTACCCCATCACACAGTAGGATTTGAACCTGCTCACTGCCCTGCACCCCGACCCTGCACTCACTTTACCACCCGACTCCGCTTGTTTGTCGACCAACTGACACCTCTTATGTCGTCTATACAAACGGGAAGCTAATTAATGCATTACACCGGCTGACATCTTCTGATACAATAAGCAAACCTGCCGCCGCCGTTATTGAACTCATCTTCCATTAACCTGCCCACCTAGTTCAGTTGATCTTTCGCACAGTTTCATTACCATATTTCCTTGTTTAATTTTGCCGAGTGTTGCAACAGCTGTTATATGATAACGATCATGGTGGATGCCCAGTTTGTTGTGCCGTCTATACAAACAGGAATCTAATCGCCACGGCGAAGATGAAAAAACATATTGACCAGTAAAAAGAGGGCAATTGCTACGAGAAAAAGAGTGTTGCGCTGTTACATAGAACCTGTAGTTTTGTATGAATGTGAAGACAATGAGCAGTCACGCTGAATCTGCTGGCTGTGGAACTTAGGTTTTTTGAGAAATAAGCAAAGCGACACAGCTGGATTTGCTTCTCTGGCGCCTATGTTGAGTATAGTTAGCGACCAGGGGCGTGATTCGAACCGCCAATGATACCACCTAGCTTCGTTACACACTCACCCACTGCTACACTACTCCACCACACCATAGGATTCGAACCTGCTCACTACCCTGCATCCCGACACTGCCCTCACTTTACCACCCGACTCCGCTTGTTTGTCGACCACCTGACACCTCTTATGTCGTCTATACAAACGGGAAGCTAATTAATGCATTACACCGGCTGACATATTCTGACTCAATTAGCAAACCTGGCGCCATAGTTCAGTTGATCTTTTCATTGTTAACCCCGATGCTCTGATTAAAAACCACAGCTGACACTTAAAAAAGCAGGAAGGAGCTGGAAGGCATGAGGCAGACCACAACTCGAGGGCGAGGGAGGCAGTGGCATCCCTCGTCATCCCTCACCAACCCTCACCAGCCCTCGCCATCCCTCATCAGCCCTCACCATCCCTCACAAAATCGCCCTCAAAACGACGGATAGAGACCCCCTACTACTACTACTGTTATCTGTACACTGAAAAACAAAACTGCATTTGTCGTGAAGCAGTTTCCTCATATTGGTGTGTAATGTGATAGGCCCATCAGAGTTTGCAGATCTGAATACACAGAGAAGTGGTTGGTCAAATCTTTATCTGACTTTAGCATATCACGGGAATAGCCATCGAACCCCCATCCGACCGTGCTCATGACATAATCTGAGCAGTTTCCTGCCGATTTAGCTAACTCGCCCTGTAGTTAACAAGCCACTTTGAAACATCGATATTACTAAGCACTTTGACTCATTGATATTAATTACGCACTTTGACAGATTGTTATTAACTAGAAACTTTGACACATTGATATAACTAGACACTTTGATAGATTGATATTAACTAGACACTTTAACATATTGATACTAACTAATCACTTTGACACATTGATATTAACTAGGTATTTTGACACATTGATATTAACTAAACACTTTGACATAGTGATATTAACTAGACACCTTGACACATTGATGCTAACTAGACACATTGACACAACGATATTAACTAGACACTTTGACACGTTGATATTAACTAGACACATTGATACATCGATATTAACTAGACACTTTGACACATTGATATTAACTACGCACTTTGACACATTGATATTAACTAGACGATTTGACACATTGATATTAACTAGGAACTTTGACACATTGAAATTAATTAGGCGTATTGGGACGCAGAATGGTTTTCCAAGGCACCAGGGCCAGGTTCTATATTGGCCAAGATCTACTAACATGTCCTAGTCGTGCGTCCTGGGCAACAGGTCCCTTCGGGGTCCTGGTTAACATAGTAGGATCGCTGATCGCTGAGAGTATCTGCCTCCAAGGCGAGGAACCAACAGCCTGCACACCAATAAGCCAGACATGAGACAACGGATACTCACGCAAACCGCAGTCCGGTATGACATCACAATAATTAGTTTGTTAGTTAGTTAGTTAGTTAGTTAGTTTGTTTGTTTGTTAGTTAGTTAGTTAGGTAGGTAGATAGGTAGGTAGGTAGGTAGTTAGGCAGGTAGTTAGTTAGTAGTTAGTTAGTTAGTTAGTTAGTTAGTTAGTTAGTTAGTTAGTTAGTTAGTTAGTTAGTTCATCCTCATTGCACATCGAACCATGCAGTCCATAAGTGCTTGGATCCCCTCCTCAGAAAAGCCCGCAGCGTGAAGTGGCTAACGACACCAGTTCTGTGTTGGATTATCAATCTTCTTTGGCTTCCTGCGTAGTGTTATTGTTTGGCCACACCTCTTTTAATTTGCTGTTCTCGCAGTCTGACCATGGTTGTAGATTCACAGTCATCACTTGGTTCTCGCAAAAGTCTTACTTCTCGTAGAGCATTCAGAATGTCAGTCTGGTCCATGGCGCGTCCGCCTTCCACAGTAGCCTTACCTGCGAGCTTGTCAGCCCGCTCATTTCCTTGTACTCCCGCATGCTCTGGCACCAAGATGAAACTAATCTTTGCCAGCCGAGACAGCTCCGGAGACAGCAACCACTCTCTTCGGATCCACCCCATCTCTATCCTCTTGAGCATGCTCATTGAGTCGCTAAGGAAACATGCCCTAGTGAATGTCTGTGTCTCGAGCCATGTTATTGCTTTACTTACTGCCATGACTTCCATAGTCAGGCTATTTGTGGTCTCAACAAAATCACCAGAGTCCTCCTTCACAATTCTCCCTCCGGCCTGATCCGTAAAGGCCCATGAGCTTCTCACATGTCGGACGTAATGACAGCATCACCGTCTAACGAATTCTCGAAAATCAACGCTTGTACTTCCGCCTCCTTCTTGTCTGCATTTTCTGTCTAGTTGGATGCAAACAGAAAAGGACGTACAGAAATCTGTTGGCACTTGTACCCACTCCTCGCCAGGTTCTAAGTCCTCAAGTGAACACACCTGTTAAAGAATGTCTTCGGCTTGACCCATCCACGACCTTCCTCTTTTAACCTGCTGCCCTTCACCTTCCTAATTTCACTATGCAGTGGATGTTGTGTGTTTGCGTTAACTCTGAGGTAGGCACGTGCTCTGCAAATTTGTATTCTGTCTTCAATGGTTGGAAAATCAAGAAGGTAGCGCATCGCCCTGCATGCTGTATCTCGTATACATCCAGGAATAATGCGCATAGCTTCGTTCTGTATCGTTTCCATCCTTTCCATCTGCTTCGGCTGAGAGTTAGGATCGCCATCGCATACTCAAAAAAGCATGTCCAGCCGCCCCTCATATAGAAGACATAGATGGCGCTGCTCACAGTTTGCTGCCGCCATCACCCGCATCGCAGCCAAACCCCGCTTGGCCTTTGTTATCACCTGGTCTATGTGCTCATTATAAGCAAGGCTTCGATCAAAACGTATCCCCAGGTAATTCATTGCCTGCGTTCTTTTCACAGTCTCTGAACACAGATTTACGGTTGGTGTTGGAGTGTTGACAATATGGTTATTCAAAGAGAGCCATGTCGCTGTTGCCTTTGTTGGGTTGACCATTGTCCCAGCTTCAACACACCAAGTACTTATGCGATTGAGTTCGGTTTGTAGTTCCACAGCAACCTGATCTCTATCCTTACCCTGACGATACACTAAAACATCGTCGGCATATGACAGTGTCCTCCCCGGTCCAGTGATCTGCTCGCTGGTGATTCTCACAGTGTAGGCGTTGAACAGCACCGGAGATAATGGTGATCCCTGTGGTAGGCCAGGATATATTGTTGTTGGTTCCGAAGTCCAACTGCCACATCTAAAAACTACTTTCCGTTGGAAGAGGGCTGCAGCGATCCAACTAAGGAGGAAAGGACTTATCTTGAGTTCAAGAAGCTGAAGCATTAAGAAATCCAATGGTACTCTGTTGTACGCGTCCTCAAGATCAATCGCTGCAGCAAAGGTTTCAATGCCTGAGTGGAAACCTTCATAGACGTCATGGCAAAAACTGCTGCATTGGTCCAGGTTTCTCTTTTTGGACAGTACCCTCCCAGGGTAGGTGGGAAAACACCTTGCCTCTATAGCTGGCTTGATATTTTCCTGACAATTAACTTCCCCAGCAGCTTGCCTATTGTATTTTGCATGGTTATTACTCGATATCACTGAATTTTTGTGTGGTCTTTGCCAGGCTTTGGCAAGGGAATCAGATAGCTGTGTAGCCACTCCTTCTTTATCCTAGCGCTCCCAATACTGTTGTTGTAAATGTCTGCTAGTTTTTCTAGCTCATTCACTGTACACCTTTTGATGTCGTTGTATCTTATGCCATCTGGCCCTAGAGCGCTGTTTTTGATCGTCGAAGCACAGCCTTGATTTCTTTCAATGTCACTGTGTCTTCATCCGAAATGTTCTGGGCCTTGCACCTGTCTGAGATGATCTCCTTGGCAAGATTTCGGCCTCTCATGTCTGTCTGGTTGCTCTGCTGTATATAGCGTTCGAAGAGGGCTTTGCCCTTGTTCTCGTCAGTCCTCTGCCAGATGAGGTCAGCGCCTTGGAAGTCAGAAAGTCTCTTATTTCTGAGTGCCGCACTTATGCTTTTATGTAGTCGCCAGAACAACTTTAGTGACTTGTCTGTGCTTACTCTTTGACATACATCTGCCCATTTTTCACTTTTAACCTCCTTAACCAGTTTCTTGAAATAGCTTACATTTGTGTGCATCTCTCTTTCTAAGTGCATGCAGGGTCTCGGATGGGCAACTCTGTTCTTCTTGGCATTTTGCCATTTCCTTACAACACTGCGCTTATCCACCCATGCCTTTTCCATCTCAAACTTCCACCACGGTTGCTGCGTCCAGCTTTTTTTCCTGCCCTGAAGCATTCTGCGCTTGTCGCGCCTTATTTTGCTCACCACATCTTGCCCTGTACTATCATACTCGAAAGTATTGACCGTTTACATGTGCTGCCTGGTTCTGCCTTTCTCCATCAATATGCTGCAAGGGTGGTGGTCGTTGCCGTGGTACCCTAGGACACGACATCTACACACTGTAACGAGTGCAGGAGAAACCAGCGCCAGATCAATAGCACTGTCCTCATCACCTGGACGGCTTGCTGTCCTGGTGACACAACAAATGTTGATACAAACCAGGTCAATGTTTTCAAGTGCGGTCTCGAGCTCCTCCCCCTGTGTGTTGGAGGAAATGTTTCCCCGTGATCTGTCTTTAGCATTGAAATCATCACAGAAAATAACATTTCTCTCGTGACCTAATATTTCACTTAAGCACTGCCACTTCTGGGAATCCACACTCGCGTTACGGGCATAAACATTAACCAACACGAATGGTAGACCGGACAGAACTCTAACCGCCTGTATTTGTATGTCGGCACTGTCCCAACTGGACATGTTTGGCTCTGAAGCCACCATTCTGTCGCGAATGAGAATCGCCATTCCCACGTGTGACCTGTTGTAGAAACATTTGAAGCCGGCAATTTGGAGTAGCTGATCACCCAATCTCGTCTCCTGGAGCGCTACAATGTTATACCTGTACACCAGGTTTTCCAGAATAGGGCCTCGTTGTTTTACGCTGGCACATTTCCAATATAGAATACGAGTATTCCTGAGGCCCAGACGGTTACACTTGAGTCTAAAACGTCTTACCCCGCACCGTATTCCTTGCCGTTTGCTGCCACCACACCGCCACCTTGCTGGGTTGACAGCCTTCCGCACAGAGCACAAACGTTGTTCCGCCATTTTGAAAAACCGAACACCATAGAAACACATACGCTGCGAAAATTCGCTCCAGGATTGCTTCGCTTAATGCACGAACTCCGTAGCATCGGCGCAGATCTTTAGAAGACACTCCTGGTATTACATCCTGGCACACAAATTACACGCAAGAGGTGAAAATATCCATCTCCTGCGCGAAAAAATGGGGACGGTCACAGGACAACACAACCGTCCGCAGCCATCTTGACCGGAAGTCAATCGGATCAAAGACGGATCAATATCATGGCACACGGGTGTAACCTATAAGTGATCCTTTCAACTCCTAACACAGGCCTGAGTCCGGAGAGTCAGAGCTCAGTGCACGAACTCCGTAGCATCGGCGAGGATCCTGAAATACTTTGGGTAGATTTTTGACTCGAAACTTTTCCCGGGCAGCGCTTTAGGCTACTCTTTTTCGATTTCCAACTGCCAAATGATTTTTTACGTGCGCAACAGTTCACACGGACGTCCGATCTCACTACCCAGAGACCAGGGGAAATTGTGTTATTAGACGTCCTCGTGAAAAAATCCCGGCACTCACCGGGGCTTGAACCCAGGACCTCCAGACTCGAGGCGGACACTATACCTCGAGACCACTCACGCACTTTGACAACGAACTTTACACATTGATACTAATTACGCACTTTGATACACTGATATTAACTACGCACTTTGAGACAATGATATTATCTACGTTCTTTGACATATTAATAGCAATCTTGACCTTGTTATCAGTGGACATGTGTCTGAACACGTTGAAGTGATGACGAAGGATGTTATGTTATTTTGCCTTAGATCCCATTCCTATTACCTTAACTTGTGTTACTTACACATTTGGATAAATACCGAAATACGATCAGCGTTGCCAGTAGTGGGTTGTGTTAAATCTTCAAACCTCAAATCATACTGATCTTTGCTTGTTGGCCATTAGGCGCCAGGTTTGCCTTGCCAGATTTCAGAAGCCCCACTTGTGGCATACAGGCGGGATCGTAACCTGAGGGATGTGCTGGTCCATAGCACTCTATCACAATCCCACCAGTCTCTTCCTGGCACGACTGCATGTCTTCGATCTCGCTGTAAGACTTGTCCATATGTCCTTCAAATCACCAGTCTGACTTTTCCTAAGACTACTTTCCACATCCGGGAGGGTTTCTCATGTACGAGTCGCAACGTTATCTATGCGATCATCTGCACACGTTGCGACATGAGGTATCTTGGAGAGACGGGCCTTCGTCTGGCGAACAGATTTAGACAACATTTATCCGATATCGACAGTGGTACCCCTACACTTCAACAGTTCCGACCACTGTGGGGTTGCCGACATACGTGTTACGGCGATAAAATCGTGCACATCTCACGAACGCGATCGCAAGACATTGGAAAACCGTCTTATCTTTCAGTTGGGTTCACTTTCCCCTCACGGCCTCAATATCCAACACAGTTTTATTTAAGTCCCCTACGCCCCTTATCCCCAACCTCCCCCCCCCCATCTGCGCTATTTTATAGTCCACTTAATAGCCAGTTGCATGTCCTTCACAGGACGTGGTAGTCACCACCAGCATTATCTCTGCTTTCTGTGACTTCTTGGTTGGTTTGCGTGGGGTCGCTTCTCATTGCGTTCCGAACTACCGTCACTTGTGCTACTTTTTGATAGCAAACGCTTGTTGGCCTGCATCCATATTGCCCACAGCAGCGTTTCGAACTTGGCGGAATTGCGAACTGCATCCGTTACATCGCCCCAAAGTTACACATCCATATTTTTCCATTCGCTCTCCTGGGCGCACCCCGATCCCCCTAGCGCGGGTTCCCTCACCGGTTGACTCAACCAATCATCGAGTTTCTGGCTGTACTGACCTTTAGTCAGTTGACCCCGTTAACCACAACATCCGTTTCATTCCACCCATGGATAGCCGTTTCAAGCTAGGACACAGATAAGTATTTGTTAATCTATTTTTGTTTGTTTGTTCTGTGCTGACGAAGGCTTTGGCCGCAAGTCCATTGTTTTTTGTAGTTGTGCTTTGGTAAAGCTCTCAACCTACTTCTTATTTTTCAGTGATTCATTCCTTGCCAGATCGAGAAGACCTGATAATTCCGGATAACATCGATTGACGGATGTCTGTCGCGGCTATCGGATATACTTTAAGCTACAGCATACAATTGATGACGTTGTGATATTCTAGTGTGATAATTTGGTCACGTCTAGCGTGAGCCGCGTGGTCAAGTGATTACACACCAGCCTCCCATGCCAGTGATCCGGACTTCGATCCCGGGGTTCCAGTTAGGGATATGCACTGCTGAAGAGCTCAAAAAGAGCAAAACTGCAGTCTAGTGCTGACAATCGGACGTGGACAAGGCTCAAGTTTCGTACCGGAATTTGATCAGCGTTGCCAGTTGTGGGTTGTGCTCAGTCTTCAAACATAAATCTCGAAGCAATCAAATAAATCAGTTCTAGGTAAATGTTTTTGTCTTGTTTTCATATTATGAAGTTGTTTCTGATCGCTAGTAAATAAAACTGATAATCCATAACGTAATAAGTGCCTAAATAAGAGTATTTAATAAACACATGACTTATTAATAAAATGCCACAGATTGTATTATGCTATCATTTATATTTTTTTAGTTAGAAAGTGGTGCACTTATTTAGTTTTCTTCTGTAACATGTTTCACAAAGATTGCAGGTTGTCTTTTAATTCTCAACATTCAATTACTTCACAAACAACAATTAAGAGACCGCATGTGTAATTGAAACAGATATCAAATAATATTATTTTGGGGGACTCGCTCGCTATGAACTCAAGCGTAGTCCGTACACACTACATCTAGTAGCACTGGATTGAATTTTGCGTGTGGATTACCTTTCCCTATTACCAATTTCCCTCGCCGACAGGCAAACGCACTCCGACTTCAGAGGTACGTGTAATTAACGTCCCCAAGTCAAGGACGAGAGGTCAACATTTTAGCCCAACTGTCAGGTGTAGGGGTTGAATCCCTTACCTCGGTATCAGCACCCCGCTTGTTTAAGAACGCGCGTTCGTATCTATTGGGCCAAGCTGATCTCTTAATAAAGTATGATGTATGTCCTGATCAAATTGCATGATTCCACACCCTGTATTTTTGGAACAATGTGGACATCACCTAATTTAAGCATGTATTTTACTTCTCTCTTCGTAGTTTACTATAAAGCAATCTATCAATGTATGTATGCTGTTTTATCATAATGCTCAATTTGACGACTACAATTTATGGGTTATTGAGCTGTATTTTATTATATTAATTGCAATCACCTCACGAATATTAAATAAAGAATATAGATGAGGAAATGACGCAAAATATGTCCACGACAATAACGATTAACATTTTTAAAACAATTAGTCGCTCGGGTCACAGAGTAACAACATATTCTATTATTTCTGTGCTACATAGCAATTACCCGCCACAGTGGCGATTACCTGTATATCGTTGCTTGTGACAAATGATAGTCAATTATCATATTCAGTAATAATCTATAGCCAGCAATATTTAATTATTCCATGTAGACGACTGGAAAAATGGAAACCGTTGACAAACGCCTATGGGCATCGACTGAAACACGCGTTGAACTTTGCGACCCGTTATTTATTTTAACCATATATCAATTCAAAAACAGCAGATAAATATTTGGGATTGATTGCGAGACTCGGTAAAGGACAATGCGTCTAAAAGGGTCTCTAATTACACAAGCTGGGTTGTCTGCACAACATTAACTTGTATTCTCTTACGGCTCGTTTGATACTTAGTCGTACTTGCTTTAAAGAATGTCTTTTGACGTTACATTTATAGGGAGTACTTCACAATTCATGAACGACATTACTGCTGTGGATTGTAGAGAGTTGGTGTGTCTGTATCACTCATACTTGCAAACATGTGTCTCAGTGTCTGCATACTAGCTTAAGTTTACAATGAGGAATACATTCTCAGGTATTAATCAACACTTTTAGAAGTATATGAGAGAAATGAAGATCAACTGACAGACTAGAATATGTTTTTAAAAAAGTGTCAGCATAGACACCTGTGAATGTGAACTGCCATCTCCAGATGACGATAGCACCTCTCTAAAGGCGGGAAGAAACAAGCGTTCTTGGATACTCGGCTAATTAGACACCCAACATAGAGTGATCTGCCATAACTGACATGTACCGTAACCGACAATGGTTAAATGTGAACGGAATTCTCTCGATTGGAAGCTATGTGTTTGTTTGTCATACAGACTCGGCACCAGCTTTTTGTGTGAGCATATTTTCTGTCACTGGTGGTAATAACTTGAAGACAGTGCTTCACATGCACTGAAACTCCTACATGTTAACACACAGATTACAAGAGACGACAGGAAGAAATTCTGGAATGGAATTTGAGCAATACATTTCACGTAATCTGATCTTGTAGGTCTCATCTACTAAGGCAACTTTAAAGTGAAGTTTAGTAAGTGTGCGAAGATCTGTGAGTGATATCAAGTGGCTGACAGTGTTTTACGAGTAAGAAGCTCAATGTTTTCATTTTAAACGTCTACGCCATACGGTGCTAGCCATGTACACGCGCACAGTCTTGTAAAGTGCACAGATGGACACTGGCAGTGGTTAAATAACACAGTGCTGCTTTCTGTTGAAACGGAATTGTGGATACTTGATGTATAACAACTATAATACAAATATTGCACGATAACATGCTGACAATTATTGCTGCATAGCTTTATGACTCATGTAATACAAATATTAAACGATAACAGGTTGAGACGCATTGCCGTAGAGCTTGAAGACAAATGTAATACGCATACTGCACGATGACATTTTGAGATGTAATGCTGTATAGCTTCGTGATAAATATAATACAAATATTGCAGGATACCATGCTGAAACTCATTGCTCTAAGTAGATTGATTCAAATCGCTAATTCTCATTGTGACGAATCACCTACAAAAATACAGCTTGACAGGTGACACAGCTTACACTATTTTAGAAGCGAATACGCGAACCACCAGGACAGACACAATGGATAACGAGAATTTACTGCATATTTCTATAAGGATAAGTTCTCCATCGTTTACGAGGCATTATCAAGCTACTTGGCTCATACACTTTAATATTGCTAATAGAAGGACCAACACACATGTGAACTCAGCCTGGGCAGGTTCAGCTCTGGTCCCAGTGTTAACATTTCAAAGATTATCCGTCAGTGTGTAGTGGCTCATATTTCAAAGCGCCGTAAAGGGGTTTCAATATACGTATTACCACATTGTTGAATTCATCGTTTACTGTTCTAGAAGTTGTATATATTATTCTGTGCCTTTTGTACCAAACACAGTTCTGAAAATATAAACTGGTTCTTTTGTTTGTTTGTTGTTTGCTCTCTCTCTCTCTCTCTCTCTCTCTCGCTCTCTTTTAACTCAAGTGTAGTCTATCACGTGCTACTACTTCTAGTGCACACGGCTGATCTTTGCTAAACTAGACATTGTTTAAGCGTTAAGCACATTTTTTACCTTCTTTTTATTTTCTATGCTGTTATGTTTTATTCCTAACTTAAAGGTATAAGTGAATGCTATTGGCTAATGGAAATGAAATTTTTTTGAATGAATGTATGGAATGCCATGCTACGAGAAATCAATCTTCTATTTTAAAAGCGTGAAGAATTGATGATGACAAATCAGTTCATCAAGCGGGGTTGAAAGTTTAGTGTCGTGAGTTCTAAGATGGCAAGGCCTGAGCCGCCTGTGTGCAGGTCTGCGACCATGACTGCCAGCGTACCCACACCTGCTGCTTCGCCGCTCATCCATCACCACAGGGATTGAAGTTGATAGATGAAGTTGGATGAGAAAATGTCTTTCGCGATGAACTTGGATTAAAGTGAGGAAGATTAGATTAATTCGTTAACCACACTATCTCGCATGTACATCGGAATCCTGTGGCAAGACGAGTCAAGACGACAGGAGACGAATACAGGTGCAGTGGATGACTAGGGCGCTCTACGTGCCTTGTTGTGCTCATTAACATGTTGATGTACCCCATAATGTTTATCATGTATCTTTTCCTTATGGTATTGATGAGTGTTCCAAGCCGTTGTTATGTAGATTTGAGTACACTGGCTCGTAGAATAAAGACAATGGACTGACAACTTCAAGAATGTTCACAGCAAAAATGACTCCAACACCTAAGCAGTGGTAGTTCATATAAACATATTTATTAGGCTGACTGCCATTACATTGATTCCATTCCACCACCAGTAACTGCATTCAAATATACAATTTATGTACTGCATCGTGTCCCTGCGTATGACAATCACCGTCCGGAGTCCCTGTTCATTATATGGTCCCTGTCGTCAAAGGGTTACTCTCCATCCTGCTGCTTATCACTCTTACTGTCAATAATCCCTGTTAAATGTTATAAACTCACGGTTAGGCCGCCGATACAAACACACGAACCATGCATTGAACACACGGCCTGTGACTCTAAGTTAACAGAGTCACATCGTCCACCATGATTGCATAATCTGACTGAAGTTACTGTCAGATGATTGTCGATTCATTGGCGAATTCAGATAACTTCGTTAGCTAATATAATAATACACTTTCATCAAGATATGTGATGATAGATGTCAACACGTTCAAGTTCCCCAAGCTGAATCTATTAGAAACAGTTCCCGTCTCTATTTCGCGTCATATCGCTCGGCCGTTCTATGCAGTGCAAATCAATACCTGTCTAAACCCGTTTGTTCACTTTTCAGTGAGCTGGTTCATGACCAAATGATCTTGTCAATTCTGCAGCTCTCAATGTCTCAGTGTTTGTTTTCTCTCCTGTCCACATTATTCTCAACATTATTTCTAAAAAAAAACTTATCAATTGCCTTTTCTTCACATTCATTGTCACGCTTTCACACCTATGCAGAAGAACAGACCACACACAACTTGTCAGTAAGTGCATTACTCCATATGCGTAGTTGCTTTTGTCATTATATTTCTTGTCTTTACTAATAATTTTCGAGGAGCGGCTGGCCGAGTGGTTAGATTGCTGGGTTCTGCTTCGGGAGACCCGGGTTCACATTCTCGGTAAGGTGTGGAATTTTTTTCTGTCGGGGGCAAAAAGAAAATCCTAACCTGCAAAGTTTGCGGCGACTGCACTAGCCATGCGGCCTGAATTCCTCAGGCTCAAGACCTCACGTCCTACACTACAAGGTACTATAGGCAGTAGATGACAGTTAGATGACAGTTAGATGACAGTTAGATGACAGAAGAATCGTACATTCTGGTTTGCCTTAGATTCAGACCTTCGCCACAAACAGTGCGTATACAACTTGCTTTATTAGGATGTATATTTTTAAAAAAAAACATTAAAAATAAACATCGCCAAGTTAGGTAGTTAGCTAACAGACAGGCTAACAGATCGCAAGTGAAGCAATTGAAATGTAGGCATTGAACACGTATAGCTGAGTGGGGCTCTGAATGTTGATGAATATGTTTTTAAAAAAAAAAGTGTTAGAATATATTGTAAACATTATGCTAAGATTTTTAGAAGTCAGCAACGCAAACCCCCATATTTCCCCCTTCCTATTACAAATTTTAAAAGCACCCTTTAGTGAATAAAATATATGCGTAAGAAGACAATGCGGGGTAATACAACAGACTGGTACATATAGAACAGGGAGTCATAATGGTTGCATTAGTCACCTTCATTTGTTGAACTTAGATATTGGAAACTTCATGAGAACTGTGAGAGAAAATACTAACAAAGAACGATATGACAACAGTGTAATGGGAAGAATATAAAATAATTGGGCTTCGATGTGACGACGAAACAGTGCTATTATCATCAACACAAATGGGAATTGTGAAATAATAAAGTAAGTGTAAACAGTGTTCATGTCATCAACACAGATGGAAATTGTGGAATAATAAATTAAGTGTCAACACAGTGTTTGTATCATCAACACCAAAGAGAATTATGAAATAATAACGTTAGTGTAAACTCTACTGATAGAGATGTGATGACAGAAATTAAACAAAACCATGACGTAAACTAAACAAAAATATAAAATAAAATAAATCAGTCCCAACCTTTATGGATCGGAGCTGATAAAACAGCAAATGTCAGATTACCCAGACGCGTGTATATTTCCCGTGGTAACATAAGAATGTAAAGCTTGACGAAGTAACAAATAAGCTGGAAAACACATATGCACCAGAGTTTTTTGTTTTGTTTTGCATATCCTTTACAGAACATCGCTGTCAACATCAACATCTTACAGCTGTATGTTGATTTCTTGGCAAGATTACGCTCAGTAGTTTGTCATTGCTTTCTGAGCGGCCGGCTCATTATCCCGCAAGTCACTAGCGCGGGTCGAACCGCTTCCAGTTCTCGCCTCGCTGCGAGAACCTGCGTGGATAAACGGGATTACGGAGAAAGTGGTGTAACTCCTCAGCCAGAGAGACCATGCACCAGAGTACAGGTGTTAAATAAGTCTGTTCCAGGGGCAAAAGGGTCACCTTGAAGACGTGGTTGCGTCATCTGCCTCGTGTACAGAAAGTATTGGGTTTGTTTTACGACTCCGTCATTCAGTTCGGACTTCGTCATTCGGTACTGACTCCGTCATTCGGTTTGGACTCCGTCATCCGGTACTGACTTCGCCATCCGGTTCGGACCCCGTCATTCCGTTCAGACTCCGTCATTCGATTCGGACTTCGTCATTCAGTTGGAGCTCCGTCATTAGGATTGGACTCCCTCATTCGGTTCGCGAATGCAGTTTTTTTTTTTTTTCAGAAGCCCCAAGAGGTTGTCGCCAAAGCCACAGAGTTCGTACTCTGCTCTGTGGGATGCGTTTATCCCGTGGTTAGCCTCTCTACGGAGAGGGACCGAGCTATATGGGGGAAATTCGGAGCAGTTAATTCGATCCGCGTCTGGCTTTTCAACTAGATAAGATAAAATAACAATTTAAAAGGACGAACGAGAGAGCAAACAAGAACTCTGAAACAAGAACTCTGAAACAATATCTCTGAAACAAGAAACGAGTATGTAAGTTAATTAGTGACTAATAGGAGCGGCTTGCCGAAAGGCTAGAATATCGGTCCCTCCTATTGGAGACCCGGGTTCGAATCCTTAGTAAGGTGTGGATTTGTTTATGTCAGGGAAAATAAAATAAAACCCTAACCTACATATATCGCGGCAACTGCACTTACCAGGCTGTACTAATTCCTAAGGCTCAAGACTCCCTGTCCCTACACCGCAAGGTACTATAGGTAATAGATGACAGAACAGACAAAGAAAATTGAATCGATTCATGTCTGAGATAAAATAATTATAGACAATGTGTACCGGGAAGCGCAGAGAGACTAGACAACACTCAAATGATAGAGGAAAATGCAAGCGAGTGTTCTATAAGAGTGGCACTGGTGCCATCAAAATGGGACCCCTTCTTTGGCTACTGAAAAAGAAGACAAAGCTCTTTAGGAATGTCCAGTGGAATGATTTTAATGCTTGATTTCATAGTCATATGTATAGACCAAAATAGGAAGACAACCACATAGATGGATTTAAGATATGGTAGCCAATTTACAAGTTACAGCAACAAAATCCAGATTAAGATCGAGAAAAGAGAACAATTTGAAAAACATACACGTGTTATATGTTCATTATTCCGCCCAGGACACATCACTGCGTGATTTTATATTATGTTATTATTTGATGTGTAACATGTTCATAATAATCAGTATGAAGTCATTGAATGTTTATCGGAACCTTCGGGGGAAACAAAATTAGTAATACTGTGACTTACCATTCATGCACAAAGTGATTACAGACGATGTACCTCGGACTGGCCTCCAAATTCTGTAGAAAACCTTATCTGCAAAATCCAACCATCCATGAAAACTGTGCTGGTGGAGATGTGATGACAGAAGTTAAACAACCAGGTTAAAGATATGAAAATGCAACACATGTGAGTGGCACCTTACAGTCTTGACAGACCAAAATATGTGAGTTGGAATGTGGCCAAAATTCCATCACAATGCCTGGGCAGAGCTTCAGAGAAACATGTGGTGCCCAAATGACATGTTCCCTCTCTCGGCCTTGCCTTGTGAATTACAGAGGAATGGGTAACCAATATGTCTGGCACAAGGTAGGCTGCAGACGCTGCGCTCAGCGTCAAACCTCCGAGACCTCGCCTCCACGAGTAGGTGGCGAGTGGTGACCAGACTCTGGAACCAAGGGACCCGACTTAGAGGCGTTCAGCCAAGCCCCACAGGTGAGGGTCTCGTACGCGCCTGGACCATAGGACGCGTACATCTGTCAATAAATGCAACACAAGTGGAAGAGAAAAGGCTTAGATTTATAAAACGAATCACAAGTTACAGAATGGACACAATGGACGCTGTATAGACAGCCTTTATCAGTAAACATAAACACAAACGACGAGACACTAACACAGCAGAAATTACAACTAAAATAATTACAATTTATTACAAAAATAGCTGATCACTTGAAAGTCGTGTCTGACTCGCAACACCGATACAGATAGGTAACTAATGTGTGTGTGTGTGTGTGTGTGTGTGTGTGTTGTGTGTGTGTTGTGTATGTGTGTGTGTTTGTGTATGTGTGTGTGTGGGGGGGGGGGGGGGTGTCAGGCATTGGTAGTACCTTTGGTAAGGATGACTGTCACGCTATTTTCAGGGCACATCCCCCACTTGTCTAAGTCTGACATCCAGCTCACGCCTGTGGCTCCTAGTGAGTTGTTGTCAGCATGCATAAGTCGTCAAGTATACGTGAGGATGCCTTACCACCCAGTGCCTCTTCACTTCACATCCATGACTCTGACTTGAGCAAACCCACCCTCTACATGCTGCCCAAAATACATAAACTCAAAAGTCCTGGACGTCCGATAGTTTCTGCCTGCTCATGCCCGACTGAACTGATCTCAGCGTTTCTTGACAGGAATGTCCAATCTCTAGTTGCGAATCTCCCGTCATACATAAAGGATACAACGCATGCGTTACTTTCATTCAACTCTCTCCAACTGACTCCTGGGAACACATACCGACTATTCCTAATGGATGTATGTTCCCTCTATACCTCCATTCCTCACGCTGATGGCCTCAGGGTGCTACAGTTCTTTCTGGATCAACGCACAGATCAAGCCATCCCTACTCGCACACTTGTGAGACTCGCTGAATTGGTCCTCACCAATAATTCCTTTGAGCTCAATGGCCACTACTTTGAACAAATTAGCGGTGTCGCCATGGGCACTAAAATGGGACCCAGCTACGCATGTTTATTTATGGGACATCTGGAACATCAGATTGAACTCAGCTATGATGGTCTTCTCCCTTCATTTTACCGACGCTACATCGATGACGGCATAGGTCTCACTGACATGACAGAGGCGGAACTGAACCGCTTCATTAATTATGTCAATGACTTCCATCCATCGATCAAATTCACCACATAAATTTTCACCACCTCTGTCAATCTCCTTGACACCACTATTAAATTAAACCCTACAGGCCTCACGACCTCCGTGTACTACAAAAATAAACATACACATCAAACCACCACGGCGTCCTCAAGGGGTAAAAATGCAATAAAAACAAACAAACTAACTAAATGCCACCAACTTAAACAGCACAAAAATGCAGCTGTCGTTTCAAAATGTGCTGGAAGATCACCTCAAGCCCAATGCTGCAGCTAAACAGCATGCGGAAACAGAGTGGAGAGCCCTAAAGGACATAATTGACAATCACTGCTATGGAAATCCTGGGTTCAACCCCGCGAAAGCATAGACTGGTTTGAGGAAAATTCCAAAGACAAAGACATAGACCAATTGCTGGCCGAGAAACATCTTCTCCTCAAGGCATATTTGAATGACCCGAAGTGAATATTAAAAAAATATTCCTTCAATAACATTCGGAGAGTAGTGCAGCAGAAAATTCGGGATTTATACGGGATTCCTGGCTGAGCAACAAAGCTGATGAAATCTAAGGATTCGCTGACAGGCATGCTATGAAAAACCTTCTACGACTCACTAAAATCGGTCTATGACCCTACATCACCAGGCATAGTTCCCCTCCTCAGTGCAGATGGGAGAACATTAAACACCGATAAGAAAGAAACCCTTTAACGCTGGGTAGAGCATTTCAGCAACATCTTAAATACAACTTCCTTCTTCGATGATGAAACCATCAACTGCCTTCCTCAAGTTCCCACTAATGATGAACTTGATGACCTGCCAACCATAGTGGAAGTAAACAAAGCCATCCAGCAACTCTTCAGCGGCAAGGCACGTGGTCCTGACTCCATCCCGGTAGAGATATTCAAGGCAGGTGGGTCGGTCCTAATATAGCAGCTTCACTAAGTCTTTACAAACATGAGGGTGAACGAGACCATGCCACAAGATTTCAAGGACGCTTCAATAGTCTACCTCTTCAAACGTAAAGGAAACCGCCAATCCTGTGACGACCACCGAGGCATCTCCTTGCTCTCAATTGTAGGGAAGATACTCGCCATAATTTCTTCTCAATCGCCTTACGTCCCATTTCGATCAAGGTCTTCTTCCTGAGAGTCAATGTGGCTTCAGAAAAGAACGAGGAACTGTTGACGTGATTTTAACTGCAAGGCAGCTGTAAGAGAAATGACAGGAACAGAACTCCGAAATGTTCTCCACTTTCATTGACCTTACCAAGGCTTTTGATACAGTCAGTAGAGAAATATGACTGTCCACAAACGTGTGTCCAAATAGTGCGGCTATTTAATGATGGCATGCAGGCAAGAGTACATGAAAATTGTAAACTGTCTGAACCCTTTCCTGTTACCAATGGAGTGAAGGAATTATGTGTCCTAGCACACACACTTTTCAACTTCATGTTTTCAGCCATGCTGACGTATGCCTTCGAGAACAATGGCATTAGAATAGACATCAACTACCGCATGGATGGAAAGTTGTTCAATCTCAGAATGCTGAAAGCTAAAACCAAAACTAGCGGCGACACCGTCAGAGAGCTCCTGTTTGCTGATGATTGCGCTCTATATGCCAACTCAGAGGCGGACATGCAACATAATGTTTCAGTTTTCTCATATGCCTGTGCCAACTTTGGGCTCAATATCAACTTGGAGTTTTTTTAATGTAGTTTTGTCAATTTGTGTTTGTTTATTCTGTACTGACGAAGGCTTAGCCGCAACATCCGTTTTGTTGTTTGCGATCGTGTTCTAGTAAAGCTTGCTGTCTACTCATCGTTTATTTTGGTGATTCATTCATTACAAAAGTAGTATATAGCTTGAAAACAATAAACTTCGTTTCTTTGTTTTTCTCACATCAGGAGACGCATTCTGCAGCGTGAATAGTTCACAAACGTATGCATTGAATTTAATTGAATTGAACTGAATTGAATTTTATTTTAAAAGGGTTACAAGTTGGGCACGTAGGCCCGTCTTACATCATTGGCTTCTTTTAGGTATTGAAAGAGACAAGAGGGCCAACGATGTCCATATTCATATCATTCATCATCATATTCCATGCCGATCAGCGTGGGCGGTCATGTTTTGCTATCTCACACGATCACCAGAGTCGTGGATCAGCTCTGTTTTCTTGTCTCGACCTTGCCAAGTGCTCAAGCCATCCAGATATGTACTTCTCTGCCTTCCTCTTGTTCTTTTCCCCTCAATATTGCCAGTTGTTACAACGTTCTCTAGTTTATTTCTTGTCATGACGTGTCCAAAAAAAATGTTGACTGTCTAGGTTTAATTTCTCTAATCGTCATATTATTATTTCAATACTTGTTTATGTAGCTGTATCTGTCTTCCTCCTTTTTTTTTTTTAGCCGGATTATTTTTTGCTATTATGTAATCATATTTTTTTTCAGTTTTACAATTGTTCACCACAAGTGTCATCTTATCATCCATGTTAAAGCACGGGAGGTAACCGCGAAATTTATAACATAAAATTACAAGGTTAGAAGTTATCTTTCCCAGTTTAGAAAGTTATTCTGTTGAACGACGATGTTCTTTGCACTGCTGCATGTTCAATGAAATTAAGACATTTGACATCGCAAACTTCATATCACCAGCAAAGTATTTATCTATAGAACGAAATTTACAAAAACAATTCACATTCTTTTACTGAATTGAGTTGGGTTAAGAACCGATATTACAGCATTCGGGACGTTCCCGTGCATATTCCTTCTAGCGTGTGGATGCAACACCAGGCATATGGAAGTCTTTTGGACGTTTCCGACTTTTCACTAACGGACGGACTCTATAAGGGTGACTGTGTCTTTTCTGCAATACAATGAGTACTTATATATAATCAGGACAATCTTTAACGGATAGGTGTGTTAATTGTGGCATGGAGGAACATTAGTATTTGAAATGATTGGCTGCGTACGAGACCGAGAGATATGGATAGATATGATTACTATCGCTACATGGCATGGCTGTAAGAAGAACAAGGCTGACAACAACAACAAAAACACACAAATTATACAATTAAAATAATGTGGCATGTCAATTTTATGGGGTAAACAAGGACAGTAGGGTAAAAAATTTAAAAAAAAACATAATAATAAATTAAATAATGAGACAAATAAAGACATCAATACATGTAAGAAAATAACATCAATACTTTAATGAACTGATATGTCACCAGATGGTCAAATAGAAAGTATTCAAGATCCATTCAGTAAAGCTTTAATTGTGCAGAGGACACTTGATTGATGACATTCATTATACTCGAACATATTTAATTCAGGGAATCAATTATTTCAAAATAATCAATCTCTTAGTTAACTCAATGCAATCAGGCGAGATTGATTAACTACGAATATTGCTTAAAATGTAAAACGCTTCTGTACGTTCTGTTGCACGCAGCTAGACAGAAAATGCAGACAAGAAAATCCGGCTGCTGTGGAAGCGGAAGTACAAGCGTTGA
>JACEFZ010010536.1:15000-55000 GCA_014155875.1 Cepaea nemoralis | reverse complement strand
AGCTCAAACATACTTGCATTGCAGATCATCAGATACTGATTAGCACGTTCAGAACCACAGGTACTGGCTAGCACGTTCAGAAAAGCATGGATTAAATTATAATTGAGAGGGTATATCGGATAGCCGAAAGGAAATTATTGATATTTCGCTACTACCTAGCACTCCGAAGATTGTGGGTTCGATTCCGGATTACAACATTCGTTTGAGGAGTGCAGTTTTCTCGGAGACGCATGCAGCTATGGAGTTAGTGCTTTGTGCGGCGCTTGAGGCGGGTCACCCTACGGAAAGAGACCGAGCCATATGGGAATAAGTTGAACGTCTTGCATTTTAAACATATTTTAAAATTTACGATTGCATTTAACAATACCAAGAAACCCCAGAGAATATCCAAAGTGCTGCAGCTGTCTTGTGTGTGTTAACCGTGTACAAACATCACCATTATCCAAACGTTTTCACACGCACACGCAAAGATTAGGTAATTTTTCATGGCTACGTGACACATGCCAGCATTTCCCGTCACATGGTATTTTACAGTGTTATCAGGGAGTGTCAGTATTTATCCAGTTGAAAAAAGACAATATGAGCACAGTTGATGTGTACACACGTGAACGTGTGGGGTGATATTGTGTGGCGATAGACACAAACAAGGAAGTTATATCGTAAACAACTCTCAAACATATACAAGGAAGCATGTGTTCATAGAAGTAACGCGAGAAGTACCATTAAAAGATATGAATGGGAGACTGTGTCCTGTTATTTTCCCGAGAGGAAGTAGGAATCAACAAGCACATCTTCAAACTTATTATCTGTTGGGATTATTGACTGACTTTGGTCTACACTCCTCCCTTCTGTCTTCCTTTCCATATATCTATTTCTTTCACTCTCTCTGTTATTCCCTCAACACATACTCCGACAACAGTTCCTTTCAACGATAAACAAAAGATTTATTAATAAAAACTATGTCTGGAGTATATATGGATTTTGTAAGCGTAGTTGATAGTGTATTCTATTGTTGGTGCTAGAAAGAACTCTGAATGTCTATCAGCTGTGTTGCTTCTCGCCCATTCATTCTTCAAGATCACAGGACAGCACATCAAACAGGACAGAGCACACCCTGGATGATCCGCATGCTTGAATATTATGGTAAATCCGTTATTGAATGAAACAAAACTGTTCACCACTGATTCACTGTACCGTAATAAAAGTCCCGTAAGTTTATGCATGCGCCCGGATCTGTTTCATGACGGTAAGTATCCAACATCGAAAAAACACCACATCGTCACAGTTCTTCCTATTGTCTTTTATTACTAGCAATGTTTTTACTTGTCTATTCTTTCTTCCCTATGCATACAAGACGTATGTAGTTGTAAGTATCCCTGCTTGCCACAGGTTACCATCTTTTCCTTTTAAGTGTTTTAGGGGTATATTCGTTTGAGCATACAGTGTTCTGTATTTGACTTTACTTTATCCTTTCTTCATCTTAACACTTGTCTATGTTCTGTTTGGTTCTAAGTAAGTACTTTATTTGTTCAAGTGTAGTACTCTTCATCTCTTCTCTGCTTTCACTAGGAGATTGGAACCTGTGGAGAAGTATAACAGATCCCGTGATAAGCGTCCGCCCCTTACTACTACCTATGCAAGTGTCCTTCTCCAGCCATAATGAGAAGGCTTCCGAAGTAAACACCCGCATAAGACATATGAATTCACCAAAGTCTAAACTATCCACTAATAGAAAGCAATGGTAAAGGCTTTTCACACACATCTATATTCCTATGCTAAAACTATACTCTAATAAATTAATACCTTATAATTATCTTTGTCTGAATTGGGGATACTAATGCACAATAGATACACAAACGTTCTTCCGAACGCCGCACCACCCTTTCCCTACTCCCTTGTCTCATGGAAATCAAGAATCACACTAACTCCCACAAAGAAGTTGCTACTCTTTATAGGTCATTTTTGCCGCATAGTCCTTGACCTTGCTTGACACCTCAAGTCAATACTTCATTATCCCCGTTAGTGGAAAATTACTGATCTGAAACTTTTCCGTTATTTTATAAAACCCTCATTGTTTTGTTCCTTCCCTCTGAGTCATATATAGACCGCAATATGCTGTGGAAATTTTCCTCAGTAACCCACTCTCTCCTCCTCCTTCTCAGCCCCAACTCTCTCTCCACACACACCTGACATTATCTGGGTTTTCCAATCCTGTCTTTATCACCTGACCGCGATCCTGTCCAATAGTGCTGTCTGCCTTTGTCGCAAACCTATTTGTCCACGCGAAGGTTACCTGTGCTATCGGTGGGCACTTCCGTGTCTTGACCTATAAACACATGCGCCTGGTCACTCAACCCGACATTTCGTGATGTTTTTAACCCGTGAATTAACCTCGTCATCCTACACTCTCATTGACCTGTGCCGCTGTAATTTCTACGTTAACACTTCAACCCGTCAACATTAGTGGTCATTGACTCCGGTCACACCGTTGTTGGTTATCCTTACTGTTTTGTTTGTTAACCCTTCTCCTACCTGGTTAGTCGGTGTATAAAGTCGTCTATCTGGGAATCATTAACTCTCAGCATTCCACGACAGACTGAAAATGCGCAGAAATTAAAGACAAACAGAGAAAGCATAATTGAAACTGTTAGGCATAGTGGGGCTAGACAGTATTATATTCCAACAGTGATATCACATCGAATCGTCTATTTCAACGCAAGGCCAACTGTGCACCGTACGATTCGGTGCATAAATAGTTAACTTTATCATACATATAAACTGGAGTTGAATTGGTTTGAGGTGAGTCAAGAACCGACATCACTGCACTCGGTGCACTCTCATGAGGGCTGAGTTCTAATCTTCAACAGCCAGCGTTGGGTTCCAATACCAATGGTGCCTACTGGATTATAATTATATGCCTGTCTTGCTTTATCTCTAGGTGACGACTTCGACCAGATCCTCTGACCATCCCTTGCTTTGATTTCTCTCTAGACCATGATAGTCTATCTGTAGTTCTGCATTAATCACATTCTCCTAGAGACCTTCACCATAGCTGCCTTATCATGTATCAAATCACCCCCTTAATGATGCGGCACCAGCCGATCTGTCATTTCAAACCACAGTAGAGTGTCCCGGAGAAAAGTTCCAGTGAATGCTCACAATCCGCGAACTCTGAATCTATGCAAGCCACCTGCACGAAGATGCCAAACTTCACCTTTGCCAGCAAGATTTGTGCATTTATTACAATCTCAACACGCGTATACAGTTTGTTCTGCAACTAACACAAAGCTTCAGTAACCGCCGCCTACTCCATTCTCAGACTTGAAGTTGTGGAGTCATAAGCGAATCTCTCCTTTACTAGACATCATCCATTTTCTTTTTCCGTGAATCCCCAGGCGCTTTTTTTTATTGTTTGCCTCTTAACACAGAGCGATAAGTATAGATAATCACATTGCCACGGTAGATGGTAGTCACGAATTAATTACTCCGTTTCAGCTTCCGTTGCGTCTTCTGGCCACTCCCTACACTCACGGCCCAGTGTTATTATAACAGAAGTCTTAATTTCTATTCGCCACTGTGACCCAATCCATGCCTCTGCCAATCATCTCTAGTGTGTACACGTCGCTGATGTTATTTTCTGCCTGAGCCACCCATGTCTTCCTCTTAGCAGCCTGCGACCCTTGACTGCATCCAGGGAATCATGCAGGAGGTGTTCTTTGTCCACATAAACCTTGAAGTATGAACTTGCCTGCAACTACATGTATCTGTCCACAATGGTCGGCAACGCCAGGATTTGTAGCATACACACTGTTGGGGTCCCTTGTACATCTCAGATTCACCCTAATGGCTTCATTATGTATGCGCTCTAGTTTCCTTAGCTGTCTCTGTGAGACACAGAGCATTCCCGTTCCATATTCTCACTGAAATGATCAAGTGCTGAAAAAGTGTGAATAAAATTTTCTGCTCCATGTCCATTCCTGAAATACTCTTCAGTGCATTGAGCCCTTTCCAACTTTTGTAACCACCACTTCAGTATGTTCCGTAAAGGACAAGCTTCTATCAACAGTGATTTCCAGATACTTCAGTCTGCTTTCTCCATTCACAGGCTTGGGAGGTCAGCTTTAACAATCCGATTGTCCAGAGAGCACCACAAAACAAACGCCTTTTCTGAGTTAATGGCAGCAATTCCGTACAACAATCCATCGCCGTGTCTATTGTCTCCTGCAGCTCATGAACTGCTTGATTTGTCCCTGCCCCCCTCTCCCCCTCCACTGCCTGTATGCGAGATAATCATCTGCAAATATTAGTATCCCTCCAGTCGCTGGTGATGGAATCGAAGCTTGCAATCTTGCTCGTATACACATTGAAAAGCACATGTGACATTGCTGACCCCTGTGGTAATTCCGGGCTATGATACGTGGCTCAGGGGTCCGTGTACGCAGCTGGAGAAGAACTCTACATCTAGACTAATAAATAATGAATATTATTGACTGGAATTACAGACACATAGATAAGATTTCAAGAATAGAAGACAAACTAGACAAATTATTAAATTGAAATTAATTGTTGCCACACCGCGATTGGAATTTGCCGTCTCAAAATGACGACAATGTTTCCACAAAGAACACGTGTACTTCAAAGAACGGTCACTGTGACACCCTTAAAGTGGATATCTACATTAACCAAGTATATCGGCCGCCTCAATAACTAGACAAGCAAAGGGACACCCAAATGGCAGTGGACATGTCGTTTCTGTGGAAACAACTCGGACAGCTGAGCATTGGTTTGCTGATCTGGCAGCTTCTGCAGCGTGTCATGTTCCAGATGCATCGATCTGACATTTCTTCTGGAGTAATCTTAACAGGGCCGGGCGCCCTGGTCTAGGAGTTACACGACTTTCTCCGTAATCCCGTCTACTCTCGTGAGTAACGTGACGTTGCGCGAGAATCGGTAGCGGTTCTCTCCGCGTCGGTAACTTAACGGTAACTTACGTAATGTGAGCCGGTCGCTCAGAAAGCAATGGCAAACTACTGAGAGTAATCTTACCAAGAAATCAACAATCAGTTGAAAGATGCTGATGTTGACTGCGAAGTCCTGTATAGGATATGCCAGACAGGCCGGGAGAGGGATTATGGTTCATGAACAACTCATGGTTTCTGCAATTACGCACAGGCTTTGTACTGTGCACCTTTCGTCTTACCGCAATAGGTTATAGTTATTACGCCTTTTTGAAATCACAATGTAACAAACTCTCGTCTATCAAGACGACATGGTGCCAGTGCAAGTTGAAAATGCAAAGAACAACATGGGCTGATTGTACCATACAGGAAACGGTATTTGAATATCCAAATAAAACAGTCATTGATTAGAACAATAAGACGTATACATTGCCATATAGCTAGTGCCCGAGAATAACGTCACAGAAAGTAGGTAGAAATCCTAGAAGCCGAAAACTACACAGAGAAACTAGGAGACAAGTTGTCAACAGAAAAACGTCATTCTGACGTCGAGTAACAACAAACAGACTTTGTGGAGTTCTCGAATGGAAGGCTGTGCATGGAACTATCAGGACATTCAAACTGACGAATAAACAGTTTCTACATTGAAAAGTGGCTGGAATATGAGTTGCAGAAAGAGAAGATATTATAACGAACTCATGTGAGATGACGCTAAGGACGAATGAATCGACTGACGAGTAAATTAGTTAGAATTTCAGAAGCGGCGAGAAATGGACCTAGAAGATAGAAAGAAGGAGGTTCAAGGACTGATAAAGTAAGTCAGAAATAATCAGTTATAAAACGGTTTGTAAGTGCTAACATTAATATGAAATTCAATAGTATAGTTACCGCCGGCCCTGGTATTACAGGCCAGCTAAATGTTGAATAGTATTTGTTGCTATGCAAAGCCGATGAGCTGTAGACAAAATAAACAGTGATTGATTTTCGATTACACTCACGTTCAAGAATCGACCTTTTTTATTCTTTTGTTCGCAAAACCAAAATTGCTGTTGAATTGGTTGAAAGCGAACCTACCGTTGTATTGTTCCAGTTGCAGTTCAAATTATTAATAACAGCGTTTTGGCATACATCCAATGTTTATTTGATGGTGTCACTGGGCATTATCTTCTGCAGTCTGCTGGTGTTTCTCCAGTCTTCCAGACTGCTAAATAATGTTTGTAGTAGTTTATTTGAGGCGAGTATAATTGCTTTACTGTCTTCTTCATGGAAACATCTAGACCAGAAATGTTGCATCCTTCGGACGAAATATTTTCTCTTTTGTAAATAGTTTATGGCAGCTGATATGCTTGGTATGCAGTTCCACTTCTGCGGACTGGCTATCCAAAGGGTCATTTGAAACTGGTCTTTTAGTAGCTACTGCTTCCATCGATGATGAACTGTAATTTTAGTGACGGTGTATTGGATTTCTAGCAGCGACCTTATGCATGCATGCGTGTGCTGCCTCTTTGTTTTGTCGGGACTGCAATCTGTTCCTCTTTTCACACAGGACAGTGAGCAGCTTCTTTATGATATTCGCTGGCTCAAGAAGGGAGCATTATGGGTTTATCTGTTGCAGTGATGTTGGAACTACGACTTATGACTGTCATAACTCAAATTTACTGCCAATATAGTACCTTGCGGTGTATGGCAGAGAGGTCTTTGAGTCTGAGGAATAAAAGCCGCCCGGCTAGTACAGTGGCCGCGAACTGTGCAGGTTAGGATTTTCTTCTTGACCCCGACAGAAAAAAATCCCACACCTTACCGAGGGATCGAACCCGGGTCTCCCGAAGGAGATTCTGGCGTTCTAGCCACTCCGTCAGCCGCTCCTCGACTCATGACTAATAGTGAATAACCGAGAAATCTTACGGATGTAGTTTTTAGAAGATTGTTGATGATATGGAGAACAGAGATAACAGAAACACTAAGCTAATGACTTCTACAAGTGTTATAAAACCACTCATCACAACGATAAGAAAAAGACAGATAACATGTATGGTTCTTATCAATGAAGACGAGGAATAGAGATTTTAGCCGTCTTGTGGGGGAAAATACTTCACCAGAGAGGCAGGTTGACAAAGAAAACTGTGTGTGGAGAAAGTTTGCACAACTAGGCAACAAATAATAATATAAACAACATCATAATTATCCAGTGGTTGGTCGTATACAGAATTTTGCTGCAATAAGAGATTTTGCTTTCTATATGCATCTTCATTTATAAGCCAGACGGCTTAATTATGTTGTTGTCAAGCGTGCATTATCAGTCATTTGAAGAAGACATTAACGTTGTGGTAATCTTCTTCTCTGGGTTCCCCGGGTACTTCCCCTATAATTATGATTTCTAGAATTCCTTGTCTTTTTATGGATGTACACTTGCTACTACTTCTAAAGTACTGTATTTATTTGTGTGTGTCGATTAGCTTTCCCTATTACCAGTGTCCCTCGTCATCAGGAGAGTACTACAGAAGTACATATAATTAACGTCATCAAGTCAAGGACGAGAAGTCAACATTTTAGTCCAACTGACGGTTGTAGTGGTTGAACCCGGTACCTCGGTAACAACACACCGGACGTTTAAGAGCAAGGGTTCTTATCTATTCGGTCACAGCTCTACCTCCAGATGATGATAATGATAATGAACACGTAATAACATAGGGTGGTCATGCCGGATCTTGTACACTTCAGAAGTCTATAGAGCAGACATGATTAATGCGTTGCCTCCATTGTATGTACAAATAGGGCAACATGGTTTACACACGGGACAGAAATATCAATCGCAGGTGAGCTTTGAGACGATTGAAATCATTTATTTTGTATGCAGGTCAATACGGCATGACGTTGATGGCTGTCTTTGTCCTCAACTCCCTGCACATCGTGCTGTCAATCATTTCACAAACAAGTTCTTCAGCTTTTCCATCATCAGGCTTTTTTCTCTCTGGATCATTATCTGTCTCTCTCCTCCTCTTCCGTCCTCTGTTCTAACTTGCCTGCTGTAACGATGTTTTCCTGTTCACTTCTCATAACGTGTCCGCATAATTTTAAAACATAATTGATCGCTTTGAACTGACGCGTTGTCAAAACATACTAGTACTTCTAGTGCTCTGCACTGAATTTTGCATGTGTAGTTTTCCCTATTACCAGTGTCCCTTACCATATGACGAACACATTCCGTCTTCAGAGGTAGTTTTAAATTACGTCCCTAAGTCAAGGACGAGAAGTCAACATTTTAGTCCAGTTAACCGGTGTAGAGAATTAGCCAGGTTCCTCGACATCAGGACACCGGATGTTTTAAAACCAGCCCGCGTATCCATTCGACCACGCTGACTACCGGTGTAGGCTTTAACCCGCTACCTTGGCATGAGCATATCGTAAATTTAAGAGCAAGTACTCTTATCCATTAATACATGTGTAATTAGTTGTGATTTAACAATTGTGTATTATGCTGTATTAAACTGCGATACCATACTTGGAGTAATAAATGTGTATTACAAGGTTAGAGTAAAGTTGTAGTATCATACTTGGAGTAATAAATGTGTATTACAAGGTTAGAGTAAAGTTGTAGTATCATACTTGGAGTAATAAATGTGTATTATGCTGCATTAAATTGCGATACCATACTTTGAGTAATAAATGTGTATTACAAGGTTAGAGTAAAGCTGTAGTATCATACTTGGAGTAATAAATGTGCATTATGTTGGATTAAAACTACCATATCATATTTGGAGTATTAAATGTGTATTGTGTTAGATTAAAGCTGTGGTATCATACTTGGAGTAATAAATGTGTATTATGCTGTATTAAACTGCGATACCATACTTTGAGTAATAAATGTGTATTACAAGGTTAGAGTAAAGCTGTAGTATCATACTTGGAGTAATAAATGTGTATTATGCTGTACTAAACTGCGATACCATACTTTGAGTAATAAATGTGTATTACAAGGTTAGAGTAAAGTTGTAGTATCATACTTGGAGTAATAAATGTGTATTATGCTGTATTAAACTGCGATACCATACTTTGAGTAATAAATGTGTATTACAAGGTTAGAGTAAAGTTGTAGTATCATACTTGGAGTAATAAATGTGTATTATGCTGTATTAAACTGCGATACCATACTTTGAGTAATAAATGTGTATTACAAGGTTAGAGTAAAGCTGTAGTATCATACTTGGAGTAATAAATGTGTATTACAAGGTTAGAGTAAAGTTGTAGTATCATACTTGGAGTAAATGTGTATTATGCTGTATTAAACTGCGATACCATACTTTGAGTAATAAATGTGTATTATAAGGTTAGAGTAAAGTTGTAGTATCATACTTGGAGTAAATGTGTATTATGCTGTATTAAACTGCGATACCATACTTTGAGTATTAAATGTGTATTACAAGGTTAGAGTAAAGCTGTAGTATCATACTTGGAGTAATAAATGTGTATTATGCTGTATTAAACTGCGATACCATACTTTGAGTAATAAATGTGTATTACAAGGTTAGAGTAAAGCTGTAGTATCATACTTGGAGTAATAAATGTGCATTATGCTGGATTAAAACTACCATATCATATTTGGAGTATTAAATGTGTATTGTGTTAGATTAAAGCTGTGGTATCATACTTGGAGTAATAAATGTGTATTATGTTGGATTAAAACTGTCATATCATACATGGAGTAATAAATCTTTATTATGTTACATTAAATCTGTTATATTATACTTGGAATAATAATTATGTACAATACTGGACTAAACCTGCGATATCATACTTGAAGTAATATATGCTTATCATGTTGGATTAAAGCTGTGATATCATATTTGAAGTAATATATGCGTGTCATGTTGGATTAAAGCTGTGATATCATACTTGGAGTCATATATGTGTACTTCAACATGCTTTAACAATTGTGTATTCCTGTTTAGATTAATTAACGTCTGAATCTTCTTATATTAATTAATGTTTAAATCTGTTTGGATTAGGGCATGTGTACTCCCTGTCGAGTGGGTTACGGACGCAATTCGTAATCCCGTATACCGCGTTCGAAACACAGATGCGGGCGATTTTGAAGCAGACCGCCTTGGTTGGTTTTCATTTATTGGTATGAATGCTGGTTGTTCAGAAAGCAATGGCAAACTACTGAACGTAAACTTGCCCAGGAATCACAAACAGCCAAAAAAGGCTGGAGTTGAATGTTACGTCCTAAACATGCACTCATCCTTGAATACATAAATGTTTACAATGATTGGAATATTAGATCTCTACCGTTAATGTGCACTGTAATTGTATTAATGCATACGTAATAATGATTGTATTCTAAATGTAACTTCTATATCTATTAATACATGTGTACATCTGCTTGGATTCGTACATGTGTAATCAAATTATGACAAATATTTGTTCAATCCTTCTTTGATACTGTGTAATTCGTTTAGTGCATTACACGAATGCGTGCGTCTATGCTCCTGCATAGCAGGAATACAACAAAAAGAACAACGTATATAATTGTTTTGTCAGTGCATGCCCACCTGTATGTTGTCAAATACGAGGTTTCGAAACAAATGACCCTATGAGAAACTTTGCTTTCTTAGTGTGCATCAATATATACTTAGCGCAATCTTGTTGCTTCAGCACCCAACAGAAGTTATTTGAGTAAAGCATCACTCCTGATATCTCACCTGTTAGTGGAAGTGATAGGGAGATGCGCTGCTAATGTCATGAGTACTGTTAGGCGGGGGTTCTATGACTGAGCTCGTCTCTTGCTAAAGTGAGTGAAGATTGAACACCTATTGCTCCGTGTACTCAGGCCTACCAGATGAGATGAAACTGTCATATCACAGGCCTATAGCATGACACTGCTCGGCGACAATTATTATGATTATTATTATTAGTATTATTATTATTATTATTATTACTATTTTTCATGGCATAGTGGGGGGAAAAACTCATATATTGTAAGACAACTGTCTCTGAAGCAATGTCTTCTTATACCAGGTCCCTCCTCGTGGAACATAGGACGTCGTAGTCAACCCCAGCATTTGTTGGCTGTTTGTGATTTCTTGTCAAGGTTACCTTCAGTAGTTTGCACTTACTTTCGGTACCACCGGCACACATACCATTGCAAGACAAACAACTCAAGGCACTCTGCTACCAAATCGCCCGCATCTGTGTTTCGAACGCAGTTTGCTTGATTACAAATTGCGTCCGTGACCCTTTACCACAGAGCCGGTACAGGTTCGTTCAACTTCCACCTCTTTTTTTTTTTCAGTCCTGCAAACAACATCACGTTAATAATCCATCTCTTTCGTAACCTCTGAAACGTCAACTTGGTTCCCTTAATGAACTGCATATATTAATGAATATTGTCAGTAAAAAACGGGCACGGGAGATTGGTTAAGAAAGTTAATTTTAATTAGATAAATTAGCTTACCTGTCACCGCGAGGAGAAGGATTGTTGAAATCGATGCCAATGCACGAGGCTTTTAATTTTCTGTTAACGTTATGGTATTAACAGTTGACCTTCTTCTTCTTCAAACTCACTCACTCCAAGTCCGCCTATCCTCATTAATCTCATGCAGTTCTGCCCATGCCCCACCCCTCACTTTATTGATTTGCGTTCCTAATTTCTCTTTTACTTGTGTTTTTTATCGTTCTCTATTTCTTTGGCAGAGAAAAGATTTGCTAGTTATCGTATTCTCATGTTTTCTCGGTGTATATCCAGCACCAGCATCGTTTCTTCACCCCTTGATTCGCTGATATTTGTCTAGTTCCATGTGCTCGACATTGATGATGCTGTCATACAATTTTATTTCTTATATTTTGCGTAGCCATCAGATCTTTAAATGTTTTAATGAAGATCTCAGGGAAGTAGTGACGAAAAATAACAATACGAGACTATCGAACAACATGAAGCTTGTGGTACGAATGTCAGTGAGTGTGCCATGGCGATAGGAGAAAATATATGTTTGTAGGATTATACCAACGTGTCTGTACTAAGTGATTCAATGAGCATGATTCAGAAGGTCGAAGCTGGATCTGTACGTAGACAGTGGACTGAGTCGCTGCGGAAGTCTGTTGTCCGTAAAGTCACCTTCATCTTCGTCCCGGGACATGCGGGAGTCGAGGGAAATGAACGAGCTGATAAATTGGCTGGCTCTGCACCCCCTGTAGATGGCCAGCCCATGGATCGTGCCGATGTTATTAACGTCCTCAAAGATATGGCGAGAACATAGGACTTTGACGTCAGTGATTCCACATCGATGTCCAGGATGAAAGACTTGGGAGTAAGAATCGGCACAGCCAGACGCGAGAGGTACATCGGGAAAACAAAGCGCCTCGTCAACCAACACAGAACTGGCACTATTAGCCACCGGACGCTGATGCATATGCTGGGGGTAGGATCTGAGCACCTATGGACATGTCCGGAGTGCAATAAAGATACCCCAACTGATAACTGATAACTGAACTGATATGTTTGTAGGTCTAGCAAATTGGTAGGGAATTTATTTGATCTTAGATAACACTTCGTATCATAATAAAAAACAAACATAATGCATGCAGATTAAACTAATTTGAAGAAAGAAAAATGTGTTAATGAGGAATAATTTGAGGTGAAGGAAAATTTCGAATATCTTAGGTCATTAATTACCAACAATTGTGACACAATGAAAGAAATTAAAAGAGGTATATCTATTGCTCTTCAAAAACTAAACCAACTAAATAAATTGTGGTGTGGGACAGACAGACCTACAAACTACATTTTTTAGCATGCATCTTTCCCATTGCAACATACGATCTGGGCAGTTACTAAACAAGCTGAACAACTCATAAATGCCTTTGAATCTAAATGTTATAGACGGGTTCTAAGACTATCTTGGATACAGTAAAGAACAAATGCATCCATACGACGCGGTCTGATTATTGTAGAAAGTTGGCTACTTAAGACGATAAAACAAGGAAAATTGAAATATTTTCGTCACTTGAAACGCATAAAGGTTTGCAGAGAACAATCATGAAAGGGTATATGCGCGGGAAGAGAAGAAGAGAAAGATCAAAGAGAAGATAGGGTAGGAGTTTGCAGAAAATCTGCAGATGGGTGTATCGGTCGCGGGACATCTTTCTTATGACCAGTAAGTTTTTTCGGACCGTTATTATGGGAGCGAGGTTCTGCAAAGGACATGCTATTGAATGAATGAATAAAAGAGTTAATAATGCTAACGAAAGTATGGAGGAAATTAAAGGAAAGTAGCTAGGCACATACGCTGGAAATCCAGTTACCCCTCCCTGACGACGCCTAAAGCCATACATGGAATACAACTACAAAAACTTTCTTGTTCATCTAATAGAGTGTTGATATCGCTTGCCTGGGTTTGTATGTCATCTCTGCATTTTTCCCACTATCTTTTGTTGTCCTTGCAACAGTGTCTGAGATTAGGGTTAGTGAAACGCAGTTTTACAATTCCCCGACACACAGAGTCGAGATTTAGAAATCAGGCTCAGATGTCCGAACGATGATTTCAATAGTACCAGTGCTATTCCAAAACCAACGGCTGATTGGCTGGTAAAAGTAAGCTGGTTGCCATAGCAACACCATTTATTGCTTGTATCATTCAGTAGGGGTTTAGCTCACTACACATCAACTTGTAGTCGCATTTGTTCAGTTGTTGGCGAATTGCGAACGACTAAATATTGACACTGTTATTGCCTTTCCCTCCAGCTTTGAAATTCGTGGTGTTATTCATTTACATTCAATTCAGAAAATTTAGGACTCTTTACTCCAGATGAAACAACTGACCCACAGGGAATAAATGAACTTCTATTTGCAGATGATCAGTGCCTGCTTTACAGCGATGAGGGCAGACTACAAAATCATATTACTAATCTGAGTTCAACCTGCAGCAGATACAATATGAGTATAAACACAGCCAAAACCAAAGTAATGCAAGTTAGCAGATCGCCAGGCCCACTAAGTATACAAATAAATAACACACCTCTGAAACAAGTTGAAGAATTCAAATACCTTGGAAGTATGATCACAGAAGATGGCAGATTAGACAGAGAAATTGAAATCAGATGTCAAAAAGCTAGTGCACTTACATATCAACTGTCACCCTTACTGAAACATCCAAACATACCCATGTCCGCAAAACGACAGATAATAAACAGCATATTCACACCAACCCTATGCTACCAATCTCAAACCTGGACTTTATCCAAATTACACCTTCGCAAAATCAACACCTGCGAAATGAGATGCCTGAGGAGAGCTGCCAACTTAACAATCCGAGACCGAGTAAGAAATGTTACTATCAGACAGACTGTGGGATCAACACCTTGTGCCACATTTATTGAAAGACAGAAGACCAAGTGGTTTGGCCATGTTGTTAGAATGCAACATCAGCAACTACCATCACTGGCCTTACATCAAAGATCATCTGCGACGAGACCACGAGGACGTCCAAGAAGAAAATGGATTGACGACATCAGAGACATTGTACAACCACACGGAATGACACTATCCAGTACCGTCCACCGGGCGCTGGAACGCAAATTATTCCTCCCCACGACGCTTGACGGCAGAAGTGGAAGATGATGATGATGATGATGATGATACATTTACTTCAATGAGAAGGTCAAAATGCAGCCGAGATTCATCGTCGATTGTGCCGTGTGTACAGTGATAACGTTGTGAGTGACAGCTCTGTGTGGGATTGGTGCACGAAATCCATAGATTGGATGTGCTTGATGAGAATGGTTAAGGACGACATTCATGTGTAGCAGATGAGCTCATTCAAAACGTCGACCAAGCAGCCTTGGAAAAGCACCGTTTCACAATGTCAGATCATTCTACAGAATTTATACAAATTTCTAGGACTATTCTGTTTTGAATTGTCACAGAGAGGTTAGGTTTCCACAAATTCTGTTCACGGTGGGTACTAAAGCAACTGACACGTTCACAAAGCTCAAAGAATGGGCTCAGCGTTGACGTTCTTTCTGTGCTACAGGGAAGAAGGGGATGCATTTCTCAACAGAATATTGACTGGGGACGAGACATGGATTCAGAAAGCTATCACTCTACTATCGGCACAATCGACGATGAATCTCGGCCGCATTGTGACCTTCTGCTTAATTAAAACGAATCACACAACAAATGTCACAACTGGAGGGAAAGGCAATAACAATGTCCGCGTTTATTTGTTCGCTATTCGTGAACCCGTTAACAACTGTGACTGTAGGTTGATGTGTAGTGTGCTAATATACTACTGAATGACGCAAGCAATGAACGGTTTCGCTAAGGCAGCCGGTTTATTTTTGAAAGGCCAATCAGCAGTTGATTTTGAATATCCCTCTTATTAGATGTCGACCGTTCACAAGACAATGATACATTAATGGTGTTAAACAGTTAAAGTTAGTTACATATCCTTTGCAAGACGTAGCAGTAAACCCTAGTAAATTGTGTCTGTTCGTGATTCCTGGGCAAGATTACGTTCAGTAGTTTGCCATGGCTTTCTGAGAGACACGCTCCCAAACCAATTTTTAAAAAAACTCAACGTACGGCGGTCTGTTGTGATTTGCTGCCAAATCGTCCACAGCTGTGTTTCGAACGCGGGTATGCAGGATTACGAACTACATCCGTAACTCTCTCGCCACAGAGCCGGTGAGGTTAAAGGTGCCTAGTAAATCACAAACATGCATTTAATGCTTGGGTTGAGAGCAATGTCTCTAAAATTACATGCAACTAACTTTGTTATCATTGATATCATGTTTTCTTTTTAATTATCTGCTTTGGCGTATTCTCTTAATTGCCACTATCCTTTCTATTCACCTTTTTTTCGTGTTCATTGTGATGTGGCGAGATAGATAGAAGAAGACACAAGCATAGACAGAACCTCGTAAAAGATGAAGTCAACATGAAAGATATTATCGTCTGCCAAATAAGGGTCTGATTAAAGAAACTGAAACAAGACGTCATCAACAGAAGTTGTAAATCAAAATCTGACGTGACACGACTGGTTACAGAAATGAGCATTACACTAGAAGTTAAATGTTGGAGTAGAAAGAAAAACAGATAACAAGCTAACTACTCTTTCCAAGGGAAGCATCGGTTGCGTAGTGGCTAAACTCTCGACTGCCAATACGGTGGTCATGGGTTTGATCTGCACTCGCCTTTTTGTCGTCGTCGTCGTCATTTTCATTGCGAGCGCTATCACGACAAGTCACCTGAGGAAGTCAAGAAGCCTGATACGGGAGAAAATGCCACGTTGAAAGTCCAACAACAAGAAACACGCGGTAGCCAAGATGTGCAGCGTGGAAGCCGACAACAAGAAGAAGAACGTGGAGAGCCTACCTGCTAGCTGCATCAAAGAGCCTGATACTACAGCTATTACTGAAGCTACCACGAGGAAGAAGATCGACAGGCCAGCACAGACAAGAATCAAGACAACAGAGAAGAAGGAGGAGAAAGACACCAGAGCCGGGAACACCGACTCAAAAACAGTCCGATGGGTTGTCAAGCGGATTCAAGTGGAGCTGACAGATGAAGAAATCCTGAAGCAGCTACGAGAAGAGAATCTTCACATCCGATTCTTGAAGGCGGAAGCGGCTCCTCACCTACTCCAAGATACCTACAACCTTGGCAGTGGTGACGTCGGAGGGCAGCGAAATGCCGACCACAGTATCAATCAGCAAGCAAATACAACAGCCAGAGAGATTCATCCCAAGAGTCAATCAATGTTCCAGATGCCAGAGGCCGGCCACAGCAGAGCAACATGTCGCAGTAAGACGGAAATCTGTCGATACTGCGCCGATCACCACGCCTTCAAGGAGTGTCCGCTGGCCAAGCTGGACACGGACTTCCGAGCACCCAACAACAAAAGAAAGTGCGCCAACTGCCTGGGCAAACATGGAGCAAGATACTTGGGCTGTCCGTACCTCCAAAGACACAGAGACGTGTTAAAGATCGCCATCAACACCAAGACGCCATATAAGGAAGCAATGCGGAGGTGCGGGACAGCCACGGGCATCTCGCAAGATGAAAGAGCACAACTACAAAGCCAGATCGACGAGTTAAAGAAACAAGTCAAGGCACTGCTGACGCCTAACCCGACCAGCGACAACGAGAATCTACTGGCGGAAATAAAGGAGATCCAGCAAAACATCAAGCGAGAAGTGGAACAGATGACCGCGTTGAAGCAGGAAAACGAAGAAATGCTACGCACCATAAAAGCGGAGAGAGAGAGCGGCTAAAAGCTGAAATGAAATCAACTCAAAACAAACCAACAGAAGCCATGCAAGAGACCACAGAGAAGCCGCAAGAAACCCAACAAAAAACCGAGCCGGAACCGCAAGATAAAACCAGCAGCCGAACCACGACGCCCGAAACACCCAAGGGGAAACCAACATCCCGCCAGACAGCCGAAGAAAGACAAGATGAGGAACCTTTCGACGCCATGGAGTGGTACACAAAGGAACCCACTCCGGAGGAAATGGAGTGGTGCATAGAAGAAGAAAAGAAACGGGCAAGGCAAGAGGAACTCAGGCACGAGGAATACATGAGGAGACAGGAAGCAAAAGGAAAGAAGGTGAAGAAACTCAAGGGGAAACCCATAGAATACCCGGAGATAATCTCTGACTATGATACCGGCATTGAGTACTATATCGAGGACGGAGAAATCGTCCCATGGCTGACAACAGAGGAAGCAATCGAAAAACAGCAAGAACTTAAACACGAAAGTGAAAGAAAGCGCAAGGAGGTAAATAACATCGAAAAGCTTCTACGGGCAATACACAGAACAGGAGGCAAAAATACTAAATAAAAAGTCCTTATAAGGACTGCAGCCAGTCAAGCCAGACGAACCAGGAGCCTGCAGCAACAAAGAAAACCACAAGAACAGACGAGCACAAAGGATAGCCGCCGACCGATCCCCCAGCTGACGTCACAGACACAAACCAACATAATCAGTCCGAGATAGGACTCACAAGACAAGAATTAGGGTGAATGAACCCACAAAAACCACGGACCTCAACAATAACCGACGCTGAGGAAGCAGGTTGAACGAGGCCGAATTTGGAATTTTTGTTTTGAAAATTGGAATTGATCTGCACTGGTCGAATTCGGACTTTGTAAACACTGACCTGGGTTTCCGGGTCGACCCAACCTGAATTAGGTACCAAAAATGTCTTGGGAGATAAAGGTGGTCGGTGTGGTGGGTGGTGACCCCATGACCCACCGAGTACCATTGCTCTACAAAAATATGAGCCCAACAACAATTGCCTAATGCGCTCAAAAAGTGTTACATTGAGGCGCGTCTGATTTATGCTGAATAGTTAGCTGTAGTAAATTCTCGTTATCCATTGTTTCTGCTCTACAGGATGTCGCATCTACCCTAGCATTTATTGGCTGTTTTATTTGTTAAGATGATCTGGACGATTTTACTTATTGATATTACTATTGTGAAATGGCACTCATTGAATAAAGGTAAAGTTGTAGTGGTGTATATAAACGTACGCTTGCTTAAACAGACGCTTCTCAGTATAATGTAATGCTACTCTGCGCCTATCTGTCGATATTTATTAGGCCTTACGGGTCTCAAAATTCCTGTCCTTTACACGTTCTCAGTTATTTCTGTTGTCCTTGATCAACTTCTTTTCTCCATCATTCAATTTCTTGCACCACTCGCAAGTAATTAGTTTATACTTCATAGTCATTTACCGCGATTACCGCTGTCTAAGTGCTATCGTATTCCTCGAATATAAATTCTTGAATCAAATAAATCAACGATTGTTAATTAACCCCTGGGTCTGCTGGCTATATTTTATTAATGAATCCTGCTTTAGTTGTTAATCACCCATACACTAAGTCGTAATCATAATTACGGCAATGGATGATTACCCGACATTCCAGAAAATATGTAGTAATCATTTTACAACACGTCCTTCCCCTTCAATGGTCCCAGGTCCTCTGACTTAAATTTGTAAAACAGCCTTTTGCAGACTCCCACGTCATGACGGTTCTTGATTTGCGACGCCCCTTAATGAGGTCGTGTTGAGCTTCCTTTAATCAATGTCGTTGTACGGCAGACGTCAGTGTATCCCAGGAGGTTACGTCTTGGGGTTACATTCTCCTTCTAATCCTGTTTATCTTTTTTTCTGTCTGTGTCGTCACGTTACAATCTTGAGGATACTAACAATTTATGTGTCGTGTCGTCTAGGTCGGATCTTTTTACTTGTATTTGTTTATTCTTTTATATATATATATATATATATATATATATATATATATATATATATATATATATATATATATATATATATATATATATATAATATATATATATATATATATACGTCAAGTATTCCCGTCATTCTCATGTATGGCTGTTAGTACTGTGTCGCCGTAATATTAAATTGGTCACGTCATATTCTGCAATTCTCAATCCCTAGTGTTAATCTTATATATCGCATAACAAAGAAGGTAAGTACGAGGTGGATTTAAATGAAAACATTAAAAGTGTGATAAAAATATAATTGAAATTACAATAATAATGCTATTGTCTTGTAACCTGTCAATATTGTTGTTGTGGATGTCAAGAGTGGTAAGCACGTGGCATCACGGTGAAGACGAACACTGTACGTCATATTTCATCACTTCTCATCAGGTTCCCCATGTACCGTCACAAGGACAGCTTATATATAAATATATTTATTTATACTTGTTTATTTAAACACACACACACACACACACACGCACACGCATATATATATATATATATATATATATATATATATATATATATATATATATATATATATATATATATATATATATATATATATATTGCATGTGGTGGTTTTCGTGTAGCTGTATCGGTGTGTGTTTGTTGTGTGTGTGCTGGCAACGACTTTGGTCGCAACTTCATTTTGTTATTTATGATCGGTGTGATTCTAGTAAAGTTTGCCATCTATTTTTCTGTTTTCGTTGGCAATACATTCATTATAAAAAATAAAACTCATTTGGATCATCGAAACCCGGATAATCTAGAGTGAAAGTTACAAACCATAGAGTTCACAAGTTCAACTGGCTGCCAGAGTTGCAAGGATGATGATGAACGGTCGAGACATTAACACTGACACAAAACCAACACAGATAACTTAAACTGCCAGCGTAACCAGACATATACTCGATAATAGTTACGTAATATAAGTAATGGGATTATTGTGGCATGGAGATTGTAATATTGGATTCACCTGATGGCGAGGGCACATAAACTATTTGCCGAATGTTTTGCGGTACTCACCAAACCTGGCAACCCACATTATGCCACTGAACGGCTTCGGGCGGGGAAAAGCAATTTGGAATATTTTCTTTTACCTGTATATTACATAGTGGTATTCTTTCTTCTTAGTGACGGCCATAATCTGTGTCTTCTTACAATTTAATTATAAACCAAATTGTTCACTGTGTATAAAAACCGCATCTACTAAAGTTTATAAACACTGTTCATTGTCTTTAATCAACAATGTATTATCCGCATATCTAATGTTATTAATGTTATGTCCAAACTGGTGATTCCACTCATAACTTCTAATAAATAAACATATTTTCAAAATAGAAATATTCTGCGCTTTTATCGCTAGAATTCAGCAAAATCCGTTGTCTCACTTCAAATTTGGCTATTATTAGGAATAGCCTTAATTAATATTGACTGATAGATTTTCGGATCAAGTTACCTCAATATTGATTGGTGCTGTGGTTGCATTTCTTAAGATGCAGACTCACTATTGAACTTCAGTAGTTGATATCGACTAGCTCACTGGCAATCAGTACTCATCAATAATGTTTTCAATTCTGGATCGGATGTCTTGCATTCCTATCCTCTTTTGGAACAGTCACACACGCCTCTATTTCTTTCTAAAATATCATACAATAATAGCAAGACAAATGCATTCACATTAAAACATTCCTTAATTTAAGAGATTGATTTCTCTATCGGGTACAATTAAGACATGCAAAATTACCGAGCATAATCGCGTACATTTAGGCATCCATCCATCCATCATGTTCCATGCCGATAAGCGTGGCGTTCCGTGCCGATAAACATGTTCTGCCATCTCACTAGATCACCAGAGTGTGGATCAGCTCCGTGTTTCTGTCTCGAACATGCCACGTAGCCAAGCCGTCCAGGTATTTGCTTCTCGGTCTTCCCCTCGGTCTCTTCCCTTCGATCTTGCCAGCCGTCACCAAGTTTTCCAATTCATTTCTTCTCATAACATGCCCAAAAAGAATTTTGCTGTCTACGTCTGTCTCTAATCAGATTACGATCTTCATTTATTTCTTGAAGGACTTTTTCATTGGATTTTCTGTCCGTCCATGGTATTCTTTGCATTTTGCTCAGAAAACACATTTCCACAGCCATCAGCTGTTTTTCAGCTTGACTGCTTAATGTCCACGCTTCACATCCATACAAAAGTATAGGTTCTATGTAGCACTTCAACACTCTTTTTCTTGTTTCAATTTATATCTTTTTATTGGTCTGTGTGTTTTTCGTGTTGCAAATGGCTACCTTCGCAATGGCAATACTTTTTCTAATCTCTTCAAGGCATCTGTCATCAGATGTTATGACTGTGCAGAGATAACTATATCGATTCACTTGCTTAAGAATATGCCCTTTTACTCGTATATCACATTGTGGTATTTCCTTCTTCCCAGTGACGACCATAATCTGTGTCTTCTTAATATTAATTCCTAGTTGTTCACTGTGTGCAACAACCGCATCTACTAGATTTTGCAGGTCCTGTTCATTGTCTGCAATAAAGACTGTATCATCTGCATATCTAATGTTTAGGCATACATGTGAATAATTTAGTGAATGAATAGTACATGTGCTTACGTTCGTACAAATGTAAGTACGCTCATATATATATATCGACAATTAGCATACCTTTATTGTGCCCATTTTACAGTCGGATGGAAACACACACACACACACACACACACACACACACACACACATACACACAGAGTGACGCAAATAGAGAGTCAGCCAAACAGACTGACAGACTAGCGAGTTCCAAAAATGAAATCAAGGGAAACAGCCTAGCTTGATAGATAGACATTTTACAACGTAGGGCTAAGCATCCTCAACACAAACACCCAAAAGAGATGGACAGATGAAAACTCGGAACATTAGCAAGGTCAATACAGTGCAGAGGGAAGGTACATTCTTAGTTAGAAACGTCGCTACCACCACATTGTGTGGTCTGTTTTCTTCCTCGTTGAGTGGACTACCGTTACATTTACTTTGTAGCAGCGACATTTCACATCCAACAAACGTGTTCAGCATCTGTCATCATTGTGAACTAATTTCCTGTTAACAACTACGTGTGGAGAGAACCACTGAGAGTCTGCTAGTAAACGTGAGTTCGTAAGGTGTTTGTAGATTATTCATCAGTGATCATCACGAGTCAAAATGTTTTGAGCATGTTATGAGAAGAAATGAATTGGAGAACTTGGTGACAACTGGCAAGATCGAAGGGAAGAAACCAAGGGGAAAACCGAGAAGTAAATACCTGGATGGCTTGGCCAAGTGGCATGGTCGAAACAGACACACAGAGCTTATCCACAACTCTGGTGATCGAGTGAGATGGCGAAACATGACCGCACACGCTTATCGGTATAATACATGATGGATGGATGGGTGAATAATAAATCATGTTATTTGTTGTTGTTGTTGTTGTTGTTGTTGTTGTTGTTGTTGTTGTTGTTGTTGTTGTTGTTGTTGTTGTTGTTGTTGTTATGTCACACACCAGAAAATTTGGTGACAAACTTCACACAGGTAATTATGTTTCGCGACTATATCTGTTCATATCTTACGTGTCGGTTCCTAAATCAATCAATCAATCAATCAAATCTTACGTGCTGTATGAATGAAATAATGTATGACGGCAGAGAGATAAGGACATAATGTCAGACGCGCCTGCGTGTCCAATTCATAACCCTTTGAAAATAAGGTTTGTTCGTTGATTCGTTCGTTCACAAACTAGAAAACTAGGAGACAAACTTCATAGTTAATTATATCATCGACATATCTATTAAATTATAGCGCTGTGATTGATGACTAATATATTATGAACACGCATGCCAGTTATCGTTTCTTCATTTACTTCCCTTTGTGAACAAATAAACAAAACAGAAACAAAACAAAAAAACACACACACATTTTGTAATAGGTTTCCTATCCGGGAAAATCTAACTCTGTAGCCATTCAGTATTTTAATTAACTTCTTTGAGGTTTTGTCCCTTGATTAAAGAAACAAACCCCCCGAGGTTTATCTCTCATCAATGGTGGGTTGTGTAATTTTAAAATGAACTTTCCATAATCTATTTCCGTACCTGGCTGATCCCAGAGATAGACATACTCACCACAGTGACACAGGTTCCCGCTTCAGTTAGATACAGAATAACAACTTTATGTAAGTTATCAATAGGCTTCTCAAAGCACTGATGTCTTATTGAGAATAAATACAAGAAAGAGAGCTTTTTTATCATTTCCCTCTTTGGACAACAGTCATCTTCAAATGGATATCTTATTTGTGGCTGACTCGGTCACATGTGTATTAATCTGAGCCAGGCGATGGACCCTAATATAACTTCTCTTCTGTGGTTGAACGGGGTCGGGAGCAATGGTGTAATGGAAAACGCTCATACATATATTACAGCTGCTAAAGAGCAGAATACACTTTTAGGTTCTTTGAAACAATTTCCTGGTAATAAATAGCGATAAGGAACCTTTTAATATACAAAGGTATTGTAAATTTGCACTGTTCAGTAATATATATGAGATTATGGTTTGGTTTATATTTAGAGTAGCACACATATACATAATTTGTTACATGCACCATTAGGTCAAGAAGCGCTAACTATGATGAGAAAAGAGAGCAATCCTTAAAGTATAAAACATTACATATTCAAGGTCCACAAGTCTTCCTATTATGCCGCCATATTGGAAGCCGAGCTCTGCAAAGCTTTGGACATCACGGACTTGTTCATCAAACTAAGGGTCACCGGAGACAACAGGACCAAGAATCCAGGACCTGGTACTCAGTCATCCCTGGGAGCTTTGGTCCGTTCAGACATGAAGATTGGAAAGTCATCCCAGGGAGCTTTGGCCCGTTCAGACATGAAGATTGGACAGTCATCCCTGGAAGCTTTGGTCCGTTCAGACATGAAGATTGGACGCATTGAAGATGTGACTCTAATCCGATCAGACAGCACACGAAAAAAGGGAGGACGCAGAGGTTGACGATTATAGATGTCATTACATTTTTTGGTCTCCTAATAAACTTAAACTATTCTTCTTTAAAAGGAAATTGTAATCATCCCTGGCAAGAAACTTAGGAACACAACTGCATAATGTGTTACACATCTGATGAGGGGGATACTAAAGAGCCCGAGGTCTCCGCACTTGAGATGGATATCTTAACACTGATCAAGATGCAGAGGAGATGAAGATATTGGACTTTGTCAAGTTGCCACTCTTCAAATCACACACCCCAGAGCCAATTCCGTTGGAAGGGCTCCACCTGAGAACATATACTGTTAACATTATGACAAATGTAGTGACATTGGATTACAGTTGTGAATAAAGTTTCTTTAAAAAAATTTTAAAATAAAAATAAAAAGACGTCTTTAATTCCAAGCACCTCATGCCTACCAAGTAGTCAGTAAAGCAGAGAAGACTGTTGTGAACAAGTATATCTTCATGAGACAGTATGGAAAACGCTTTTCGCAAAAATCGCTCAAACTTACCGGGAGAATATAAAATGGAATATTTTTGAAACCAAAAGGTCAAGGGCCAGGATTGTTTTTAAAATAGTCATAGGTTGAGCGGGAGTGCATGACCGAATAGCGGCAAGGCCATCCTCTATTGTTGACTAGCAGTTTCTCAGGGAGAGGAGTGCCAAATGTATTGTACCTCTGGGTTCAAGCTGTCAGAGGGACAATGGTGAACTTTGGAGGCAGCATAATTTATGGGTACAAGGCGGCATTGGAAGGACCTTGGCTGTCAGAAGAGAACGCTATACTCCAAATTTATGGTGGCGGGAAAAGTACATGAACTCAGGGCCATGAACTTCAGAGACAATGTAGATTTGGGTTAATGATATGATGGTAGTATGCAAATTAAGCAGAGTATTTGAGGTACTGATTGGGTAGTCTTTCACGAGGTGAGAGAAACCTGGTCACGTGATTCGAGAAAGGCGCCAACTCAAGAGGTGATATATACGTTAGATCCAGTCAGTTTAGACAGTGTGGAACGAGCAAGAGTGCGGTAGCAACAAGGCCGAGGGCTGGGCGGTCTCCCAGCCCAGGAGGAAGTGTGAGTTTGGAACTCCAGCAATGGTGATGCATATATACCAGGCTGTTTAGTGTCCAGGAAGATGGAGAGGCAGTATTAAAGACGGAAAGGATGCATATATCACGGTTTCGTCTGGACTGCCGAAGTAAAGTAGGATGGTCAAGGATCTGTGAACCGTTTATTCCAGATAGATAAATCTGATGGAGTGGAACGCAAATTCCGAGGATCACAAAATGGCGTGCAAGCCATTTGAGAAGGATTGTTGGCTAAAGAAGAGCACTCAGTAGTTGCAGATGATGGCTAACGTCAGATAGGACAACCACTAGCCAGACTGCGATCGGAATCACACGGGAGACACTGCGGTTGGAACCACACAGGAGACTAATGTCAAATACAACTGGAAACCGGTGGTGGGATCCACGGCAAACGAAGTTGAAGAGAGCAATTATATTTCAAATATGGAACCCAGAAGGACAACGGGATGGCAGAAGTTGAATGTAAGTTGACATAAGACGTAGACCTAATTAGTTTAATTGTATATTATAATCAGGTATCTTAGTTTAGAGAGCTATAGCAAACTACCGTAGGTGAACTTACCGCGTAATCATGAACGGCCGACAAATGTCAGGACTGAGTGCAGCGTCCTGCAAAGGGCCCACACCTAACTAGCTAGCTAACTATAATAGCAGTCTAAGCAAGGAAGCATTGGCAAACTACTGAACGTTAACCCGCTAAATGGATCACGACCCGGCAAAGGATCAGGACTGAATGCGACGTCCTGCATATGAATTATATTTAAATGGCTGGTCTAGAGTGTTGGGAGTCATATTAATCGGTTAGATAAGCAGAGTGTGGATAAACTGTATATGTGCATGTAAACTGAGCAATTAGCCTATAAGAGTAATGAGAACTAGGCGAGTGCAACTGCATGTAAATACGCAGAGATGGCAGTATTGCAAGGATATAAACACAGCGACCAAACACAGCAGACGGCAGAAGAAGATAGCAAGGCACTCGCGATCACTAGGTCAACCAGACAATGACAGGTGAGATCGTTGGCCAGAGACGGGGCGGGCACAGGAAGGAATGTTGTCTTTTGTCCGCTGGATGTAGGTGAAAGGAGGTCACGCTTCTGTGGTTGTGTAGTTGAGTTGGCCTGGCGGGATACAGGCAGCGAGTTCAAATCTTCGGGTAAATAGTTAAATACTTTTAGGGTTATGTTGGCTGTAGGCGGCGCGTCGGGTAATTAGGCGATAATAATATTAGTTAAATATATATAAACGATAAATTACTGTGTTTAAAATACTGTTGTGAATTTATGTTATGGCTAAGATATATTGATACTAGCGTAGATAGGGAAGCAATAGCTGTTAAGGACTTTGTAGGTAGTGAAAGACTAAGGTTGATTGTGACATAAAACTCACGGGTATTGTTTTATAATGTTTCAGACATTGTCTGGGTAAACTGGAGTTGCCTAGACATACCGGGTAAAGCTGAATAAACAGTTACCCGCTGAACAAGTTGGATGGGAGCGAATTAAATCCCTGGGTATATGGATTGATGGATCAATCTGTGGATCAATGGGTATTTGGGCTAAATACATGGACCACTAATAAGCCTACGGAAAGATAGTTACGAAACAAAGGCCGGAGTAATTCCTAGCTTTAGTCTTTTGCTTCATGCGGTTAATAAGTGATCATAAGTGGCACTCCCCTAACATCCAGTTGCATAGGCTGTTACACTATCTATCTCTCCCTTGTGAGGTAATGCAGCATCGTATTATTACAGATCAATATGCATTATGTGTCTGCAATGCATATACTGATTACTCTATGCGATTATGTTGTAGATTGTCACTCTGTTATTGTTCAGAATGAATTAAATATATGTTTGAGTTGCCTTTTATTTTGACTTGTCAGTCTGAAGTAATATAAGTAGAGTAGTTTAGAGACCTTGTGAGGCTGTACATCTCTTCTATAACCTGATAACATACACCACGAGACATTGATGGTGCAATAGTAATTAACTATTGTTCTCACGCGGAGACACGAACCTACATCTGTCGTATCCCTCACTCTCGTCCTCTTTTTCTCCTTTTTCTCTCTTTCTCTCTTCATCTTTCCTTATTATCAAAGATAGTGCGTTGTAGGCAAAGTTCGACTGAGGAACGAACTTTTAGGCTTCACACTATTTATATCATTTCCCTCATACATTCTTTTCTTTCTCTTCTCTCTCTCCTCCCTCCCTTCTCTCTCTTCTTCCTCTTCTTTTCTCACTGTCACATTCAGAGTTCTAGCACTAAAATGGATATAAAGAAGAGAAACGAAAACTAAATTTGAGGAGAGATATAAGACAGGGACAAACAAACAGTTTTTTCTCCAGAAGCTGAGATTTTAAAGCAGTGTGTTCAGCATGCGCTGTGTCAATAACAATTATACTTGTATGAGACGTAAATATATGCAGAAGCAAAGTCCTCTCGTGACATACGCAAATACATACGAAAGGCCCACACGTGACTTTAATACACATGCTAGATCTACACAAGTCATACCCAAATACACATTCATGTCACAAATACATACATATGTGGGGTTTAGGCGATTATTACACAAATAGAGTTGCGAGGTCCACACAGGATATTAATAAACACAGATGTGAGGTCCACGCTAGACATACATAAGCACAGATGCGAGGTCCACGCGAGACATACACAGATACACATATAAGGTCCAAACAGGAATTAACATAGTAAAGACACGAGATCGATAAGGTACATTAACAATAACAATAATACTTTATTTATAGGCATTAACTGAATAGCTGAGAAAAAAGTATACGCGGAAAGACAGTATGCAACACAAATATTGAAAGCTACGAACATACCAGATTCGAGCTCTTAGCTTCTATATCATACCGTCGCCTCGAGGAGGGTCAATACTCTTACGTGTTTAATGTCTTTAAGTCATGAATAAAGATTATATTAGGAGAACTTGAGTATGTCGTTATAAAAACACGACATTAAACATAAAATCAGCCTGGCTACCGCGCCTGCAGCAACAAGTTTCACTTACTAACAAATCTGTTTACATGACCTTCACTTAGTTTCTTCCAGCGACAAATCAGTCAATGTCGGTTGTCCTCGGGGGTCTGCAGTTTCCGTTGAAGAAATCCCAGTTAAACCACAGGGAGTCCAATAGAATATCCGGTGATTTGAGTGTGTACACGGTTCTCTCCCGGGATGACATCCAAATACTCTTGAACTTTAGACTTCTTCGGGATGTCCCAAAAGTCGGTCACAAATGTTATTTATATTGTTCTTACTCTCATTGTTATATTTTCTACTGACACCTCGGTGATGCTTAATTCATCACCTTCCAGTACCCAGCCGGCAGGCGTTGACGATCATGCCCCCCCCAAATTGCGATCTCCGACGGGATGGATATTCGTGTGATGACTTCCTTCCGTGCCATGACACAAGGCTGTCAAGAAATTTCTCACGTTGTCTTCCTCTATCTCTCTTTCCACAATTCTTCCCGGTTGTCACAAAATGTTCCAATTTTTATCTTCTTATAATGTGACCAAACAATGATGACTGCTTTTTCCTGATGTGGGTGATAAGTTGTCTTTGTAACTTAGCTTCCCTCAAAATTTCCAGATTGCTCATTTTGGCTGTCCAATTACTTTTCAACATTCGTCTATAAAACTACAAGTACATCTTCATGGCTTCCTGGAAGCTTTTCGCCGGTTTACTAATTGTTCTGGATTCTCCGCCATATATTAGAATTTGTTCAATGTAACATGCAAGACATCTTATTGTAACTTTCAAGGACAAGGACTTAATGAACAAATGTTCCTCATTTGATAGAAAGCAATTTTTGCTTGTCCTATTCTGTTCTTTATCTCGGTGATGCATCTTACATCTGATGTTATGCATGTGTCTAGATATCGTAATTTCTGGAATTGCTCTAAAATAACATCATTTACTTTAATTGCACATTTAGGCAATCGGTTTCTTGATATTACCATGACTTCTGTCTTTCTTTTATTCAAGTTAAGGTCCATAATTTCACTGTATAACACCACTGTATATATAATTTCTCGTAGTTCTTTCTGATTTGTTGCTATCAAGATGGTGTCATCAACGTAATGTAAATTACTTATATTATGTACACCAACCAGGATCCATGATATATTTTCTGTATGTTCAATATACAATGAGAGATCTCAATATATTTTCACTGTACAATGGGGAAAAAAATCTAGAGACATTACGTAACCTTGTATGACGCAATTCTGTATACACTGAAATGTTCCTACCAGGATTTTTATTCTTATGGCTGATGTTTGCTGCCAATATATGATTCTTAATTACCGTTTATATATGGATTACAAATAAATTGTTCCCCCTTTTCTAACATGAGCACACATTCGAGCTAAAGACATTGTGTACTAGGATTTCAGTACAATATTTTAGAACTAAGAAATGAAATGCTCGTACATCACTACAATGAACGGTAGCAAAAGCAATCGATGAGTTTAAATCAGGCACTGTCAGACATTGCCACCCAACCTGGACTTGACAGCCACCAGGAAATGTCTGTATTTGTCCTAACGCCCTCAAAAGATGTCGAATATTATGGATACTTATAGTTCCAGAGGTCAGTTGACTACTAAAACTTCCTCATCGTCCTATGTCTTGGTATTGGCGAATTGAATTTCTGATTACGTCAGGCGTGGCGTTGACAGTTACCTCCTGTAAAGGATATACAACTATCTATCTATCTATTAAATGGAGTTCAGAAAGCCATCTCAGAGCAGCAGAGACCGCTACTAGTTCCATTCTCATGCTGGTTGTCAGGTTTGAATTTGCTCCCATCTGTTCTATGATATTCCTGCATCTACATCTCGCAGTGAAAACATATCCCGATCACGTGTGTCATCTAGAAATCGTAGATATTATTGTGTCGGGGTGCATGCATTCTGGCAGTGTGGATCTGTCGATGTGACGACCATAGAAGTTAGGCAATCAGATCATGAGTGTCGACAGGATATTGACGCAAATGCAAGTTTGGTCTGAATAAATGCTCTTCCAAACAGAAAATATATCGATTTCTCTTAGGTAGTTACATGTCGTCACAGGTGACGAAGGAAGGTTTGGCACGGAGGGGTGGGGGTGAGGGTGGGGTAATGCTAAAATGTAGTGATAAAATGATCGCAGCTATCTCATAAAATAACCAAACTGTGACATCATTTGTATCATTTTATCAGGTCAACGTGTATAGCTAGGACGTCATCTCAATGTTATTTTACAATCTTTACTGTGAAAATAGTGTATGCACAGAAGCTTACAATTGGCACTGAAATGACATTAGCAGAATACGAAGATGAATACTAAAAAGTCACACTGACCGAAATTGTATGTACATGTACACAAAAGCGACAGGACTGCTCCACGTAATAGCGAAGATAAAATTACTCAAACTGTAAATAAAACAAATGCCTATGGCAGAGTCATAGAATGACAAAAATATGTCATAAAAGCAATGCCTATAGCAGTGGTATTAGCCAGAAATAATAATAAAAAAAACAGTGTTGCAAAATGTGAAGCATTAAAGATACTAATGAATTCCTTTTGTTGACAACATGATGCTAGCAATGACTCAGGGACGTACTAAAAACTCCCCGAGAGCTGGAAATCAAGAAAATAAGAATTTAAAGATGGAGGACAGAACAGAACATATGCAGTTGAAAACTGTTTCCTGCCAGAATTGGGCTTTAGAATCGTGTGTATAGTGCAGAAGAACATGTAGATCACCTTGGCCTAAAGAGAATGGTGCTGCAGGGAGTGACCAGAGCATCTGGCAGACACTCAAAACTCCTAGGAAAGGCCAGACGTAACATAAACAGTTTGCTAATGGTAAAATTCTATTGGTACCATTAGTATTGTGCCTATGCGCTGGCCATTGAAGATGAGGACGGAGCGCGTAGGAGAGAGTATTGAGTGCTGTAATGTCTGTTCTTGACTCAACTCAACTCAGCTATGGAATAGTAATGGATAATACTTCACTGTTCACCAGGCCACGCTCTGTTAAATGGTTGTTTAAAATACGCCATAAAGTGATTAAAACTCCGCCGCGGATCAAGCAGGCTGGAGGCTTCTGGTCATCGGAAACATCCCCTTCCCGGAATAGTTCGACTTTTAACTTCCTTACTGTCTCTGGGTGAGGGCCCACCCGGGCCATGACTCCGGGTGTCTTTCTCCTACCGTACCCTGTTTCGAGACGTTTGAGTTGTCTCCCACTTGTCCCACAAATGCGTATTGTGCCTGCTCCCAAGCTGCCCCTCCCTAGAGGAGGAGAACATCGTGCACCAGGTGCTTCATGCCCTCACACATATCCTAGCACCTCCGGTCGTGAGAAGCCAACTTCTTCCCCGGACTTTCGTCTCTGTCGTCCCCGCCACGTCGGTGGTTCGCTATGTACCAGCACATGTTGTTGCGACCATGTTGTGCTGCTGCGTTTTGTATTTCTGAAAAAAAAACACATAATGTTGGAGATATAGCGCGCATATTCATAACCTGCCTATTAACCGTTATCTGTTACTTTGAGATATTACTTCCATGGCGTTGTTCATTAGACGTATAGGCGGGTAGCTATGCCATGGTGTGGTGTTTCCTATTTTATATTTATGATTAAAAGAGGGACGGGGGAGTTTAAAGGTCTAATGTGACTTCATTGCACCGGGTTTTATCCCATACAGCTTGGTCTCTTTCCGCAGAGCGACCTGCCAAAAGAGTCGTATAAAACACGGGCTCCGTAAATCTATATCTGAAGCGGGAATCCAAAGGAGACTCCGAGAAAATTTCACCCATGAACCGAACCTACATCTTTCGGAGCGCGAGGCGGGCGGTTTAACCACTTGGCAATAGAGACCCCAAAGTCATGACTAAGGGCTGGAGTCGCGGTGGCCGAGTGGCTTGCACGTTTGCCTGCCTCCACCTTGGTCATATTTTCAAATCCACATTGATACGGGTATTGTGTTCAATGTGTTGGGCTCTCAGTTTTAACCCAGTCGAAAATAAGTACCAGAAAATCATCCACCAAGTGGCGGGTGTTCTCAAAATGTGGGGTTAGCACCATATACCGTATATTCCTTAAGGCATAGAAAGGATATGTTACCTTTTACTTGCTGATTGAACTTACTGTTTGAATATTAACCCGTATGTCTGAATGCGAACGAAGAAAATAGAGACACGGGCCAATAACATAAGGTACCATTTCGTGTGTGCCTTTGTAAAAAAAAAAAAAAGGTTATAGGCAAAATCATCGACTTCATATTCACTACGTTCTATCCCATAAAGCTCAGTCTTCTGTCCACAGAAGCCATCTGCCGAAAGCGTCGCACAGAGCACGAACTATGTAGCTAAAACGACACCTTCTAATGGTCTCCGAGGGAAAAATTACTCTTATGAACCTAAATAAGTGGTATAAATTCGAATCCCGAACCATAACATTGCGGGCCAAGCGGATTTTGACTTCGCCAAGGAGACACCCCTAAATGATGTTTATTGTGTACACCATAGGCTTAGAGAAGATCAAATCTTGTGGCCATGTCGTTAGAATGCAGCACCATCAACTACGCTATATAAAAGAAGGTCTGATACGAGAGCATGAGAACGCATGAGAAGAAAAAAAGATTAACGACATCAATGACATTGTACCATTACACGGAATGACACTATCCACACATCTAGCCCTTAAACGTCATGCCTATTTCTCCCCACGACGCTTGACGGCAAAACTGGAAGATGATGATGATGATGATGTGATCAGAATTGTCTGGGCACCCTGTATACAGCTTAAAGTACTTCAGTAAACAGATACCATTGCGTAGATTTTGTCAAAGTCGTATATTGTAGCCTCTAGTGAAGGGGTCCCTGGCACTCAAACGACTCGTTGTGTATTCACTTGTTTGTGAGGCTTCTATTGACTTGTACCGGCTGGGACAACATTGTCTACTCTAGAGAATGAAGGATTTAGCCTGTGCTTTCGGCAAATAGTCGTGTTGGAGGGTGAGCTTTAGACAGATGGTTAAATGAAATGAAAGAAAGAAAGAAAGAAAGAAAGAAAGAAATGAAGAAAGAAAGAAAGAAAGAAATGAGGAAAGACAGACAGACAGACAGACAGACAGACAGACAGACAGACAGACAGACAGACAGACAGACAGACAGAAAAAAAGAAAGAAAGAAAGAAAGAAAGAAAGAAAGAAAGAAAGAAAGAAAGAAAGAAAGAAAGAAAGAAAGAAAGAAAGAAAGAAAGAAAGAAAGAAAAAGAAAGAAATATGTTGAAGATTAATCTCTATAACAATCTATATGCAATGCTATACAGAACCTGATTTCTTGTATTGCAGTGAATCTTAGGATGCAAGTGACAAAATTAGGAAGAACATGGAAGCAACAGAGCTGTGTTCCTGAGACGCATGTTGCGTATTATTTGGGCTGTCATAGCAACTAACAGCGACTGCCAGTAAGAGGCTTAAGAAACTAGAACATTGTGATCAACAATAAGAATGAGACAGTTTTCTTTAGTCACGTGATGAGAAGAGGGACATTGGAGAACATCGTGACTATTGGAAAGATCAAGGGGAAAAGAGGCATGGGATTTTTATGAAAGGGTGCAAGGAGTGAACGTGCAACAATATAACATATTGATGGTTCTTGGTCCTATTCTAGCGGTCATCTTCATGGCACACTTAGAAGAAAAGAGATCCTCAGACATCAACAACTTGGCCTTTTACCGGCGTTATGTGGACGATATACTAATTATCACCACAGACGAGCTACAAGCAACATCGTTTCAGGCCACAATGAACAAGACGCACAAAAACATCTCTCTATCTATGGAACACGAACACAACGAAGCGTTACCGTTCCTAGATATTCTAATGAGACGTAGAGCAGACGGCACAATTCAAAGATCGGTGTATCGCAAAGAAACATGGACTGGCCAATACCTAAATTTTCAGAGCTTCACACCTGTCCAGTACAAACGGGGCTTAGTACGGACCTTGTTTGACCGTGCTAGAAAGATATGCACCCAGGACACACTGACAGAGGAATTTGAAACTCTGAAGAATGTCTTAAACCTGAATGGGTACTCCACAGGATTTATAAAGCACCATTGCCAACAGCCCAAACCCAAAGCAGACGTAACTACAGTCCCTAAACTCAAGGTATTCATCCAGCTAACCTTTCGAGGGGATGACGTAATGCAACGTCTACAAGACCGGCTTACTACAGCAATAGGTCGAACATTCTGTGCGGCAACTCCAGTCATTAGATGTAAAACCGTACCCATTCCTACACCAACAGTCAAAGAGCCTGTTCCTCTGTACGCCACAAACAATTGTATTTACCAATTCACATGTAGATGCCAGGCCGTTTACATTGGTCGAACGGAGAGACAGCTTAACAAACGGGTGTCAGAACACATACCTCAATGGGTCAACAAGATACAACATACAGGAGATGCTAGCCGCGAGGAGCCGACACACCGGAAGCTCCCGGCGTCTTCAATCGGCAGGCACATCGTTGCCAGTGGCCACGTTGTGTCCAGAGACACTGCATTTCGCGTGTTGGTTAGAACACAAAATACTCGTTTGTTAAAATTTGCAGAAGCAATTATGATCTATCAACGCAAGCCAGAATTGTGTAAACAGAAAGACATGTTAGTCAGCTTAAAATTACCGTGGTAGATAAGTGACATTACTGTGCGAAATTGTGTATATTTCAACTTGAAGGATTTATCTAGTTAATTTCACGTAAGTTGTGTGATTTCTGCAGTATGTACCTGACGAGATGCAGCGAAATATGCCAGGCAATAAATCGTGCAATCTATTGTTTGTGTCTTCGTTATTCATATTGATGGTTAATTCCACAGCTTCAAGAGTTAATAACAATTAGTCTTAGACACCAATGCCAGATCCCTTGGCAATTGAGAAGGTACATTGATGAACACCTATCACCATCATCATCATCATCATCATCATCATCATCATCATCATCATGTGCTATGCCGATAAACGTGGACGGTCATGTTTCGACATCTCACGCAATCACTAGTGTCGTGGATCAGGTCAGTGTTCTTGTCTCGACCATACCACGTGGCCAAGCCATCCAGGTATTTACTTCTATGTCGTCCCATTGTTCTCTTCCCCTCGATCTTGTCAGCTGTTACCAGGTTCTCCAATTTATTTCTTCTCATAACGTGGCCAAAAAATTGTAATGATTACTTCTAATGTATCTAATCAGTTTACCCCGGGAAGGTTAACCAGGTCAACAAACGCCCGCAGAAGTCGATGTTTCGGCCTAGAGGAGAAGTATCACAGCTACGCTGTAAACAGGCACAACGAAAACACATCTGAAAAAAAAGACTCCGGATGAACACAGAAGAAGAATCAGATTACGGGTTTCATTTGTTTCTTGGAGGACTTGGTCATTGGTTTCCAATAGCCCTCCATTAGTGCCGTTCGCCACAGACGCCGGCTAAAGATAATCTAAAGACACTGATAAATGAAAAGCTAAATATGTTGTCTGGTGCTAAACATACAAAAGGGTTTCCTATGAAAACCTTACAAGTGTGATAATAATTACGATAACCATGTCGTTGTCTTGTAGCCGTCAATATTGTTGTTAAGGGTGTCAAGAGTGTTCAGCACGTGGCATCACAGTGTGAACGAGCACAGTGAGGTCATACGGACAATTTAAAGATGGCCGCCTCACTTTTGACATGCATCAAGCTTTTTTTGTCATTGAAGTGGTGACACCTATAGAAATTCAACGGCGAATGAATGATCCAGTATGGTAATGCATGTCTGTCAGTCCAGGAATTGTATGAGTGGAGTAGGAAGTTTTAAAACGAGGTGACTTCTATGACAGTCATTTCGGTCCGATGAAGAGGTATACACATGACCAAGAGATGTTTCTTTTCTACAGGAATCCTCGCTGTCATAACAACCTTCCGGAAAACCTCTCGATCATAAGCAAGTTGTCCCATACACCCAGCTGGAGATCATCTGCCACATCCTGCACCCATCTTCTCTTTAGCCTTCCTGTTTCTCTCTTCCCAGGTATATACCACTCCATTATTATTCTCTCCAAACTTTCGTGACGTTTCAAGTGACCAAACTATTTACATTTTCATTGATTTATCGTCTTCAATAGTTTTTCTATGTTAGGATTTAAGTTGTGATTTTCACTATTCAATAGGGTTGAGGTTATTGAGTTGTCTATACCCTTCTCTGTTGTGGATAGCAATACTGTATCATCGGCGTATCGTATCTCTGGTATGTCATTACCATTTATTTAGGGCATCATATTGCTCCCTGTTTATAACATCTCTGACATTTCTAATTATATTTTCAGCGCACAAGTTAAACAAATAGGGGGACAGAACACAGCCCTGACGGACTCCTTGCTTGTAGTCCAACCAATCTGATGTCTCGCCACCTAGTCTAACCGCTGCTAGTTGGTCTAGATAGAGCATTTATATGAGTTGTATTACATATGATAGAAAACCCACATACCTCATGATTTCCCAAAGTTTCTGAAGTCAACAGTCAAATGCCTTTAAATAATCCATAAAACATGATAATAGGTTTACATTAAATTCTCTGCACTTCTCTATTATTAAACACATGTTGAGTATGCGATCTCTTGTTGCTCATCCTTGACTAACTCCAGCTTGAACCATGTTAATTTCTTCTTCCATATTTTTACGAAGTCTTCCCAATATTATTTTAAGTAGAATTTTATTTACATGACTGATCAGGACAACAGTTCTATACAAGGAAATTAGCGGGCTGACAAGCGCTCAGTTAAGGCTACTGTGGAGGCCGGACGCGCCATGGACCAGGCTGACATTCTGAATGCTCTACGAGAAGTAAGACTTTTGCGAGAACCAAGTGATGACAGTGAATCTACAACCATGGCCAGACTGCGAGAACAGCAAATTAAAAGATGGGTGGCCAAACAAGAACACTTCGCATGAAGCCAAAGAAGATTGATAAACCAACACAGAACTGGCGTCGTTAGCCGCTACACGCTGCGGGATCTGCATTTATGGACTGAATGATTCGATGTGCAATGAGGATGATCTGTCGACTAACTAACTAACTAACTAGCTAGCTAACTAACTAACTAACTAACTAACTAACTAACTAACTAACTAACAGTTCTATAGTTGGTGCATAATTTCAGGTTGTCCTTTTTTGGCATTGAATGAAGAGTTGTTTTCCAATCTTTTGGCCATATACCACATTTCCATATCGTTTTTACATAATGCGAGATAGATCTGAATGCTTTCTTCTACTCCCGCTTTAATTAGTTCAGCTGGTATCTCATCACATCCAGGTGATTCACCATTCTTCAGGTTCTTTATTGCCAATGCAATTTCATCTAATGAGGGTTCAGGTTCTGTCTCTGCTATCATTTGTTCATGCATCTCATTCATATCCCCACTGTCATTCATGTCATACATTCCACTGCAGTATTTCTGCCATCTTTCTAGAATTTGTCTAGATTCTGTTAAGGTAAATCCCAACTTGCCACAGATAACATTTAATTGATAATATTTCTTGTCAATAACTTCATTTCTTTGAACATTTCGTAATCTCTTCCAGTCTTATGATATTGCTCTATTCTAGTATAGCATTCTTGTATATGCTAGTTTTGTCCTTTCGTGTGTTCTTTCTTATTTCTTGAGGTAAAGGTGTATACTCCATCCTGCTGCTATCGGATTCATCTCCTTTCAGTTGCAGTTCATTTCGTTGTTTTATTTATTCTTAAAGTCGCTTAAAAGTCGACAGGGTCGACTTCATTGCACCGGATTTTTATCCCATATGGCTCGGTTGCTTTCCGGAGCGCGGAAAGTGTCGCACAAAGCACGAACTCCGTAGCTTTAGTGACGACCCACAGGATTCTCAGAAAAAAAAATCACTCGTGAACCGGAATCGAACCTACAACCGTCGGATCCCGAGTCAAACGGCTTGATCACTTCGCCACGGAGATTCTACTGTGACTCCATGATGTAATCCATGGCTTATGTTGATATATATATATATATATATATATATATATATATATATATATATATATATATATATATATATATATATATATATATATATATATATATATATATATATATATATATATATATATATATATATATATATATATATATCAAGACCCCAAAACAATTCTTCACTTCTACGTTGTACGCATCTGGTATTTTTGTGAGATCAAAACGAAGTGGCCCTAGTCCTTGGGTAAGGTTTTTGGATTTTAATTCCACATCTGCTTCTAATAAATGATGATCTGCATCACAGTCTGCACTTCGTTAGGTTTTTGCCGATGTTATGCTTGATCTCCATGTTCTTTGTATTAAAATGAAATCTGTCTGGCTTTTGGTAGTACTGCCCGGGGACTTCCACGTGAAGAGTCTTCTTGGGAGTTGTTTACAACGTGTGTTGGCTATCGTTAACTCAGCGACGACCCCCAGGGCTTGCAAAGAAAAATGCTTTCGTGAACCGAAGGACGCGGCCCGGAATCGAACCCAACAAACTTCGGAGGCCGAGTCAGACGGCTTGACCACTTCGCCACGGAGACTCACTTACATCTGCCTTTTGATGCAGTTACACCACCCAATAGTACAGACCCGGGCACATTTGTCAGCGTGCTCACTGCCCTGCCCACCACACCAGCATGCCCTAGGGAAAAGATGCTGCCTAACTTTATGTTTGATTTGAAGGGGATGCAACTCTGTTCTTTCCAAATAACTATAAATATGATGAAAATATGTTAGTGCCAAGCCTGTACGATAGTCATGAACTACTTTTCTTCGTTACTGCATCATGTAAATTGTCGATATTTCTTATCCTTTGTGACTCACGATAGTGTAAGCTTTTTACACAACATTTATGTTCAGAGGCATTAATTCCCTTCTGCAGTGTGTGCGAATGTTCCATGAGAAAGGAGTATAGAGGCTCAAAAATGGGCTGATCACACGCACAATGGACATTCCGAGTCCACATGCTTCGATAAGTAACTTCGCTACATTAACTTAATTTAAAGCTCTTTGCTATTTGCATGCTGAAACCAAAGTTACTGCACTCGTTGTAACCCCATTCCGATACTTTTTCGATATCTAGATATCGAGGGTTATGTAGAATAATTGTCACCGTTGTCCATGGGTTATGTATTCAGCTTACCTACCCTTCAATTGCGCTTTCCTTTGTAACATATGGTGGATGCTAGGTTGACTCAGTCCAGTCATTGTATTTTAGTTTTATTAGATGCCACTTCATGAATCAATTTCTAGTCCTTCATTTGATATAGTGTTTCATATATATATATATATATATATATATATATATATATATATATATATATATATATATATATACATATATATATATATATATATATATACACACACACACACACAGGGTGTCCCAAAAAGATGTACTCACTCTTTGACAGACGATTAATCGGATGTTGAAAATAGATCATTGGAAAAGTTACATTCCAACATTACTTCAAGCTCTCAATGAAGATGATCCTGATCGGAGAGTTCAATTTTGCGAATGGTATCTGAACAAATTCGC
>JACEFZ010010536.1:0-10000 GCA_014155875.1 Cepaea nemoralis | reverse complement strand
TAGTTTGCCATTACTTTCTGAGCGACCGGCTCACATACGCAATAAGTTAACAACGCGGCGAGAACCGCTAACGATTCTCGTTCAGGTTACGTTACTCACGAGAATATACGAGATTACGGAGAAAGACGTTAACCCCTAGGGAATAGTGAACATGTTTTCAGAAATATAGAAGATATGAAATGAATTATCATTGGAAGACAAAACATAAATAATATTAGATATGTAAATGATACAGTATTGATTGCAGACAATGGGCAGGATCTGCAACATTTAATTAATGCGGTTGTTGCAAACAGTGAACAACTAGGGTTAGAATTAAATTGTAAGAAAACACAGATTATGGTCGTCACTAGGACGAAGGAAATACAACAATGTAATATACAAGTAAATGGTGATATAAAAGGTAAATGGCATCTTGGTGATATAAAAGGTAAATGGCATCTGATGGGAGATGCCTTGAAGAGATTAGAACAATAATCGCCATGGCTAAGATGGCATTTTGCAAGATAAAAAACATACTGACCAATAAAAAGATGTCAATTTAAACAAGAAAAAGAGTGTTGAGGGGATACATAGAGCCTGTTCTTTTGTATGGATGTGAAACTTGGACAATGTGCAGTCAGCTGAAAAACATCTGATGGCTGCAGAAATGTGGTTTCTGAGGAAAATGCAAAGAATACCATGGACAGATAGAAAAACCAATGACCAAGTACTACGGGAGACAAATAAAAATCGTAAATTGATTAGAGAAATTAGACGTAGACAGTCAACATTTTTTGGATATGTTATGAGAAGAAATGGATTAGAGAACTTAATGACTACTGCAAGATCGAAAGGAACAGACCAAGCGGAAGACCGAGAGGAAAATACCTGGATGGCTTGGCCACATGGCATGGACGAGACAGGAACACTGAGCTGATTCCACGACACTGGTGACCGAGTTAAATGGCGAGTCATGGCCGCCCACGCTTTCCGGCATGGCTCATGATTGATTGATTGATTGATTGATTATGAGAAAAAATATAACTGGAGAACTTGGTGACAACTGGCAAGATCGAGGGGAAGAGAACAAGGGGAAGAAAGAGAAGTTAATACCTGGATGGCTTGGTCATGTGGTGTAGTCGAGACAAGAACACTTAAATGGCAAATCATGGCCGCCCAAGCTTATCCGCATGGCATATCGGCATGGCATATGTTGGATGTCTATATATAGAGCAGGTCAAAACTTCACAAGTGGAGAAACTCTGCTAGAAGCAGCATTTGATATAGCTGCATGCAAGGCAGCTGATGGAGATGGCAGTTCCGTGGATGAGTTGAGCTATCAAATTGGCGTAAAAGACCTCTTAAAAATTCCCCATTCATTCAGTAGTAAAAATTATAACCAAGTTCCCATAGAGGTGATTGAAGAAAATCGCCAGCTGAAGGAGCAGCGTTTGTGCAAGATTTGCATGTTAGAGGAAGTAGAAATGGTGTTTGTGCCTTGCGGCCATCTTGTCTGTTGCCATGACTGCTCATTTCAGTTGCACACGTGTCCCATCTGTAGAGCGGGGATAGATAGCTCCCTGCGTGCATACATGTCATGAAATTCTTGTCCATATCTCAGTGTGGAGATACAAGTTACACCTGCTTTCTTCTAGCCTTGTCTACCTAGCAACAGTTTGTCTTGAACTTTAATCACACATTTGATTAATCAACTTATATCATTTATCAACTTAACCAATGAGGTGACAAGGATAGTGTATTTTCATTGTCACAACTTTACCCCTGTATTGTCTGTTTTGTTGACAATTGTTGAACATTTCTTCATGTAAAATCAAAGTGCAGTCTGATGTCAATAATGTATGTGTTGTGTATATAGTCGAGTTGTCATTTCTAATGATTGAAGGTTGTGAGTACCACATTTTGCTCATTTTATATTAAGCAACTCCCCAAATGGTTAAGAGAGATTATATGACTGCATGTGACAATATGAAATGAAACAATAAGTTATGTGTAGATGTTGCATCTTGAAAAACAACAAGCACAGGTCTGTGCTAAGAGGGAACATAAGTACCTGGGGATTCGTGCAAAGGTTAATGTTGGAGAACCTGGCGTATGATACCACAACATCTAGTCACTGCAGTGTTCCTCTGACTGCAGGATAAACAGCACACACATGTCGTGATAGTAATGGACTCACAGAGCATGCTTTGTGCAGAGTGGCATGCGTCAATTAAAAAATCTAAGATGGGTAGCATGGTTGGATGTCCCAGGTCATGCTGGTGTGTTGGGAAATTAGTAGGTGGACAAATTGGCTGGATCTGCACTGCTGGGTGAGGTATTGGAGCATGATAAGGCAGATGTGGTCAAGGCCCTTTAGGAGTGTGTGTATAATGTGGAAGAAAAGAAACCGCATCGTTGCCTGGGGAGAATGATGCCGCAGGAAGTGACCAGAGGATCTGGCCAAGCTCAGTTCTCTGAGGAAAGGCCACATGGACACATAATCAGATTCCAACTGGTACCATTAGTATTGGGATTCTTTGCTGGTTGTTGAAAATGATAGAATGCATGTGGGAATGTCCTGAGTGCTGTGATGTCAGTTCTTGACTCAGCTCAAACAACAAGCACAAATAAATGTACATTCCTTACAATGCATATGCCATGCCAATAAATGTGAGTGGTCAGGGTTCGCCATACCACATGATCACCTTATTCTTAGACTAGGTCTTTTCTTGTCCCGATTATGTCATATGGCCAAGCTATCCAGGTACTTAACTCTTTGTTTTTTTCCCATTAAGTTTTTCAGTTCAAAACATGTCCCAAAAATCTTGACTGTATTTATCCTATTTCTCTAATCGATGTATGTTTTTAATTTTGTTTGAAGGACTGTCTCATTGGTTACTATTTATATAATTGAACGCTAAGATTTCAGGAAAACCTTCACTCCCAAACAATTATTACTTTTGCCTACTCTGTTTTAGTTGTTATACAAATATATGTCTGCATTGTTACTTTAATCCTTCAGTTCCAGACATGTATTACATTTGACACTATTTTGATAGCAGTGTGTTACTTGTTAAAACAGTAATTTCTGGGACCTGAACAGTTGATAGTAATAATGACGATATTATATATTGATATTATGTAATATGAGAAATGAACTCATATGTATTGATTGCCTTTCATAAAGTCAAAGTTGGGAAAATCAGTGGTCACATTAAATAATAGAAAAGCTGAGAGCTTTAGAAAACTGGGGGGGGGGGGGGGCTGCGTGGTCTCGAGGTATGGTGTCCGCCTCGAGTACTGTAAGTCCCAGGTTCAAGCCCCGGTGATACCGGGATTTTTTCTCATGGGCTTCTAGTAATAAATTTCCCCTGGTCTCTGGGTAGTGAGATCGGACGCCTGTGTGTATTTTTGCGCACGTAAACAATCCCTTGGCAGTTGGAAATCGAAAAAGAGTAGCCTAACAGCGCTGACCGGGCAAAATTTCAAGGTAAAAATCTACCCAAAGTATTTCAGGGCCTTCGCTGGTGCTACGGAGTTCGTGCACTGAGCTGAGTTTCTCCAGACTCAGGTTTGAGTTTAGAGGAGAACGGAGCACTTATGGGTTGCACCCGTGTGCTGTGATGTTGGTCCATCGACTAAATTAAACTACACTATATATATATATATACAAAACATTATGTGCGTGTAATGTAAAAATGTAAGATCCTTTCATCAATTTCATTCAGACCGCATTTTTCCCCGTTCTCCCAACTTCAACGAGTATCAATTACTGCATTAATTCAATTACCCAGAATACTTGACAATAGTTAGCAGCAGTTGTAACGAGTTTCAAACAGCGTGCTGTGGTAATTTCCGTTGGTTCAATATACTTGATCATTGTGAAAACCAAGGTTAACCAATATATTTGTTTACAAAAAACAGTGTGTCTAATCAATATAGTATTGATCCAAATTATGTGTGTTTGTGTGAGTGAGTGAGTGTGTGTGTGTGTGTGTGTGTGTGTGTGTGTGTGTGTGTGTGTGTGTGCGTGTGTGTGTGTGTGTGTGTGTGTGTTTGTGTGCGTGCGTGCGCGCGCGCTTTAGAGCTAGAAGGTAAGGCTGAGGTGATTGGACAAATCTTATTTTGGACATTTGCGCAGATTTGAAGCAAATCGAGTGCGATTATGCCGCAATGTTTTCCAGTTCAGTTAGAAGTGAATGAAAAGCAATAGAAATGTTGATATAATTATGTGGAAGAACCGAACAATAATTTCCGCGTCGGTGAAGAATTAATGGAAATATATTTCTGGTAAATTGGTTCATTTGTTTGTTGCCTTGATGTAATTGTTAGGAAATTTAATTTTGCTTTCGTATTACTCCCACGTTTCTGTTTGTAACTTGGAATAAATAGACGGGTTCTAAAAAGACTGGGGAGCCACGGTAGTTTTTAACAGAACAATAGAACAGGGTTGACGGTGGGAGGAAATGCAACCTAAAGACAAAATGTCATGGCAGGGCACTCCAGGCCCTAAGCCTTGGTTGGCAACTGGTCTAGGATCGAAGCTCCTACAGGCGGACAGTTAGAGAATTGCTTTGCTGATCCGGCAGCTTCTGCAGCTTGTCTTGTTCCAGATGTATTGATGTTACCATTCCTCTGGAGTGAACTAGGCAGGCCGAGAGAGGGATCATGCTGCATGGGCAACACATGATCTCTATGTTTTAGCCCAGGCTTTGTGCTATGGTTTGTAGTTATTAAGCCTTTTTGTAGCACAATGTAACAATCTATCGTCTGTCAAGACGGCAAGGTGCCAATAAAGAACAGGGTTGTCAGGTCGACGCATCCTAATATGGTATCGCGTGATTGGTGTATGAATTGTCCGATACTGGCTTAGCTGGATCGTCATGATAGTAAACTATCTAGAGTCCGAATGTCTTCCATCTCCTGTGTTAACTGACAAACATTGGAGCGACTTGCGCAGAGCAAAGTATTATGGTATGTAGAGACATGTATCGAGCATGATCAGAAAAGCTTCAGGTAATCCAGGTATGGAACGAGTGTGCCTAACAATCAGCTTAACAGCGCGTGAGATTCGTGTGAGAAATTGATCTCTCAAGGCTTCCTATATAGTCACAAGAAATACGTGTAACAATTGTTGTTGTCTTCATCTTCATTTGCATCAGTTTCATGAGTCGTGTATTCGATTCAAGGAGAGGGCAAGATCTAAAGCGACTCCTGGTAATGCTGCAAATGAGCAGAGTCCTGTCATTCTATTCATACAGTCCTCTTGACAGATTACTACACAGATGCATGCTGCTTAGTTCAGTATTCTTTAATACGAATTGTCTTTTCACGCTCGCTTTGTACTCAAGCGTAGTTCATACACGCTGTTTCTAATAGCACTAGACTGAATTTTGCATGTGGATTAGCTTTCATTATTACTAGTGTTCCTCGCCATGAGAACCAACTCAGACTTCAGAGGTACTTGTAAGTCACGTCCCCAAATCAAGAACGATTTGCCAACATGTTAGTCCAACTGAGCGGTGTAGGGGTTTATCCCCCACCCCGTCCCACCTCCTACCTCAGCATCTGCACACCGGATGTTTAAGAAATAACTCTCTTATCCATTCGGCCACGCTGACGTCGGACAATACGAAATGAAAACAGTCAGGCATGTGCGACAGTCTACATAATTTACAACGAACACATGTCCAGCAAATGAAAATCACGGTGTTAAAATAACAACTATAGCAATACAGTAACAATCTGCCTGTCAGCAACCTACTTGCGACAGGCATACACGGATTCCCTTCTTTTGCACTAAACGAAAGTGACAACTCGTCTCGTTTGCAAAAGGATACATGTTTATTCGGAGCAGATCATACAATAGCTCCCCGAGCGGAATACCACAACGGTATTAAACATCTTAGAATGTGATGACGATATGATGGAATGAGAGGATGATATAAATATTATAACCACTGAAGCTAAGCTAGACTATTATAACTATTGTACTGTCCTTCACAACTACAAAGTATCCCTAGCGGAATACACGTCTGATTCCTACGCCGTCTCGGTCTCTGTCTGAGCTCGCTGAGCGAGTAGTTTTCTATTGCTTTCTGAGCGAACGGCTCACATACCCCGTAAGTAAAGAGCGCTACGCGATCGGCTACCGAATCTCGCGTAGCTACGTTACCCTACGTGGATATGCAGGATTACGGAGAAAGACGATAACCCCTTAGCCAGGGAGATCGGCTTAAACAATATAAAATAACACAAAGTAATGCAGCTTTACAGAACAGAATTACGACAAATACAGCACGTTTCGGCGACTAGCCTTCATCAGCATACAAATACATACACAACACACACACACAACATATTCGTATAATCACGGAGAAGATCCTCCGGTGACTACAATAAGGCATAAGAACGGGATGAAAAGAATGAACAGGTAAACAAATTAGAACAATGAAGAGAAAATGAAAATTGTAAGAAAAATAACATTTTGTTTGCTACTTATCTCAGAATTCCAGGCTGTGACATTATCAACAATGTCACCTTGATATACTCTGTAGTGTTTTTTTTTTTCATTTAAATTTCCATTTTCTCTTCGTTGTTTTCATGTTTCATCGTTTCATTCTTCTCCTCCAGTTCTTATGCCTTAATGTAGTCACCGGGATATCTTCTCCAAGATTATATGTTGTTTTAGTGTATGTATTCGTTTGCTGATAAAAGGCTTGTCATAGCAACGCCCTTTTATTGTTCGTAATTCTGTTCTGTACAGCTGCATTACTTTGTGTTAGGTTATATTGTTTACATTTCCACAGCTCTACCGCAGTGCCACTAACTTTATTCTTCTGGAGAACGAGACTTTCATCAACGCCATCAAACAATACCAAGCATCTTTATACGGAGAAGAAACCATCAAGATCCCTGCATGTAGCAGATGTTTCAAAAATAACCTGCAGTTAGCGAACCTTTTCTTTCCCAACCCAGGCTGGAAAAAATGACAAGTTAAAAACAATGGATTCCCAGAAATAAAATATTGCACGATTTAAATACCTGGTATATTTCGCTTCATCTCGCCAGGTGCGAACTGCAGTCTGTTAATTCTTCTAGGTTCATGATTATCATGCGTCGTGTCGGGCGAAGCAGGTAGTTATGTTTCTCCACAAAGTCTTCCGTCTTATTAGTATGTTCGACGCCTGGTGTAACAATACAATCACACAAAGGACGCTAAACAGTTAGACAGTGAACAGACACCCATTCGAATGTTGTAATCGACGAACAATAAATACAATACTCAAATACACCAAATCTTAAGCCATTTGTGGTTAACACAAGTGTTGTGCGTACACACAGACTTTGTAGTGAATCTGCGATTACCGTGGGATAACAAGTGCACGACATTCGAACTGTATTCTTTCTTTCTATTTACTTCATATATTCCCCTACTGTATGCACAGATACTGAGAAATATGCCAGGCAAAACATTGTGCAACATAATGTTTAGGCTTCTTTGTTTAAATTTACTAAGCAAGTATATTTTCTTTGCTGGAAACAAAAATACACAAATAAACAAATAAATATTAAGTAAGGCAGCCCCTGAAGATAATACCTGGAAAACAGTATGGGTCAACCATTCAAATACGCATTGTAAAATTTCTCTCTTTCATCTTAAGGCAGATGACCGAGTTTAGAGACTACATTATTACCTCAGCGTCGCCTTACTTTTAGTTACATTTCCTTCACTGGCTCACAATTGGTTGCATTTTGTGGCTAATGTTTTTTCTACGGAATGAAGGAAGCCAGCCCTAAGCACAAACCTCCTTCGTCACCTCTTACGACCTGTATGGTATCTTTATGATACTATTGTTTGCTTTCATTAAGAGTCCTGGCAACACATGGGACGGATAGTCTTCTTAGTTACTTATTACGACATGAGTGGTAGGATTGAAGAGTTACCATTGTTTGCTTCCATACAGAGGTCCAGATAACACACGGACTTTCACTCGGACCTAATTATACAGTCCCTCCAGGACTGTAATATAATTGTCTGTTCATTGTACCTGGAATTGCAACTGGAACTAACGTCGCACGTGAAAACAGTCAGGCAATTATAGGAAGCGATTTATTTGATAGGAAACTTAATCTGATGATTGGAACCAGGTGGTATGAGACAGCATTATTTTCGTTTTTATGCACTGAAACATTGAATACATTTTTCTCTTCAGCTGATGGTATTTTAGAGTTCTCTATTGTTGGTATTTTAGAGTTCTCTATTGTTGGTCTTTCATAGTTTTCTGTTGTTGGTATTTCAGAATTCTCCGTTGTTGGTTTTTCAGAGAACATAGTTACTCAAATCATACACCTTTACAACTCAAAGTTCTGTGTGCTGGATATTGACATATGTTTGCGTATATTTTACTTTATCTCGACAGATTCCACCAAAGTTATGGTCTGTATCTATCAGTGGGGTCTCTCTCTCTCTCTCTCTCTCTCTCTCTCTCTCTCTCTCTCTCTCTCTCTCTCTCTCTCTCTCTCTCTCTCTCTCTCTCTCTCTCTGTCTAGTATTTCATTTTCTCTGTATAGATTCCACCAAAATTAATGGTCTGTATCTACCAGTGGGGTGGGATCTCTATCTCTCTCTCGCTCTCTCTCGCTCTCACTCACTCTCTCTCTCTCTCTCTCTCTCTCTCTCTCTCTCTCTCTCTCTCTCTCTCTCTCTCTCTCTCTCTCTTCCTCTCTCCCTCTACCTCTCCATATCTCTGTCTTTTCCCTGGGAAGTTACTTCATGACATACACTTTAAAATTTACAACTTTCTTGTGATTTCTAACATGCTCAGCGTGAACACTGGGACTTCTGTTTTTGACTCTTATCTGCGAAGGTTGGATATCCAACTTCACCGCCGAAGAGATCATGAGCACACGTGGTATCAATAGAAACCAACAGACTTGCAATAATTCAAAGTGTATGCGTCGAGCGAACCAGGTGTCTAACTAAATCGAAGCTGACGCCGACAACATTGAGAACCACAAAGTCAATGACCCTCACATACCTTGATACCTCTTGGGTATATGGTTCTAGCTGTATGTTTTAGACCAATCGGCAACAAACGGGTAATGTGATTAATATTAAGCCGCACGCCTTTACTTCTTAAGGCATTTCCTGATAACAATCGAATACAGATCGTCTTGTAAGCCCAGCTATATGTAATACAACCCGTTAATGTGGATTCGAAGATTTGACTCCTGGGCTGGCAGATAACGTGATAGCCACTTCCCTACAGCGACTCCCATTCACAACCATCCATCCATCATCATATGCCATGTCGTTAAGCATTGGGGTCATGATTCGCCATTTCACTCGATCACCAGAGTCGTGGATCAGCTCTGTGTTCTTGTCTCGACCATATCCCGTGGCGAAGCCATCCAGGTATTTACTTCTCTGTCTTCCGCTTGCTCTCTTCCTCTGAATCTTGCCAGTTGTCACCAAGTTGTCAATTTATTTCTTCTCATAACATGCCTAACAAATTTTGACTGTCTGTGTCTAATTTCTCAAATTAATTTACTATTTTCATTTGTTTCTTGTAGGACTTGGTCATTGGTTTTTCTGTCTGTCCATGATATTCTTTGCATTTTTCTCAGAAACCATATTTCCACAGCCATAAGATATTTTTCAGTTTGACTGCTCATTGTCCATGCTGCATGTTTATACAAAAGAGCAGGCTCTATGTAGCACCTCAAAACTCTTTTTCTCGTAGCAACTGACATATTTTTATTGCTCAGTATTTTTTTTTCCATCTTGCATTCAGAACCACCAACACATTAATCTGGTGCTGTAAAGGTGTGCTGGGAAATCTCAGGAAACGTCAGCAGGACGTCATGAATAAAATGCTGGGGGGGGGGGGGGGAAGATTGCCTTCAGTAAGCTTTTATAGGTAGCTCTTATCAAGCAATTTTCTACTAGCATTCAAATAGCAAATTTGCTAATGATGTCGAATCTATCTTATGCCATATCATCATGCCCCAACTG
>JACEFZ010010535.1:0-13341 GCA_014155875.1 Cepaea nemoralis | reverse complement strand
TCTCTCTCTGTCTCTCTCTGTCTCTCTCTCTGTCTCTCTCTGTCTCTCTCTCTGTCTCTCTCTGGTCTCTCTCTATCTCTCTCTGTCTCTCTCTGTCTCTCTCTGGTCTCTCTCTCTATCTCTCTCTGTCTCTCTGTCTCTCTCTCTATCTCTCTATCTATCTCTCTGTCTCTCTCTGTCTCTCTCTATCTCTCTCTCTATCTCTCTATCTCTCTCTGTCTCTCTCTGTCTCTCTCTGTCTCTTTCTCTGTCTCTCTCTCTCTATCTCTCTCTCTGTCTCTATGTCTCTCTCTGTCTCTCTCTATCTCTCTCTGTCTCTCTCTCTCTATCTCTCTCTCGGCGTTTGAAAATGATTGGGTATGTTTGAGCTGAACGTTCTATGGGCCACTGAAGATAGTCCCTCTCTGTCTGATATATATGTATGATACGGATCATTCTTTAGTTGTTGCAAGGGTTAGACTGAGACCAAAGAGAATTTACACATCTAATCACAAATCTAGCCCCAGGAGTAATATTATTAATACCAAGATCCTGACAAGCGATTCGAGTTCTAACGCAGCTTGAAGACAATTTCACTGATACATCAGAAAATTGTACAGCAAGTGAAAAGTGGGGTAAACTTAAGGAAACTCTTAATAAAACAGCAGTAAGAGTTTATGCACTGATCATAAGAAGCAGGACTGGTTTGCGGCAAACAGTCAGACACTGCAGCCCTTGATTGTTAAAAAGAAGACAGCTCTCTTAAGAAACAAGGAAAGAATAGCGCGAAACACTCTCAGTGAACTGAAGCAATCTAGGAAGTGTGTGATAAAGGCTGCCAGGAAGTGTGCAAATGACTATTGGATCAAGTTATGCGAGTACATTCAAAATGCAAGTGATAAGGGAGACATCAGAAGCGTGTATGAAAGGATAAAGAAGGCCCATGGTCCAATGATCAACAGAAGTGCACCATTGAAAACCTTGACTGGAGAAATCATCACTGATAAGAAACGACAGATGGGTAGAGCACTATTTGGAGCTTACTAGCGGATGATGTCCTCAACTCCATAGAGGCCCTACCAACTCTTAACCACCTGGACACACTTCCCACCATAACAGAAGTTTAGTGTGCTATACATGAACTTGCATCTGGCAAGACTCCAGGTAAGGATGGGATTCCAATAGAGGTTAGGGACGCAGAGGTGTTTCCAAGGCACCAGGGCCGGGTTATATACTGGCCAAGACCTATTGACGCGTCCTCGTCGAGCGTCCTGGGCAACAGGTCCCTTCGGGGTCCTGGCTGAAGTCAATAGGATCGCCGATTCCTCCGAAGTCGGAGAGTGTCTGCCTGTACGGCGAGGAACCACCAGTCTGCACACCAATAAGCCATACATGGGACAACGGATACTCACGCAAACCTCAGGTCCTGTATGACATCACACTGATGCTGGACAACAGGATGCCTTCATCCGACATACAGGACTTTGCGTTGGAGCTCAAGCCAACGAACACAAGCAAGCAAGCAATAGAGGTTATCAGGAGTGGGCAAGACACACCCACTTACTCTACAGATCCACCCGCTAATAGAGTTATGCTGCCGAGAAGGACAGGTCCCACAGGTTTTCAAAGATTCAAGCTTCGTAACATTGTATAAGAACAAGGGGGATTGGACTGTAACCACTATTGAGATATCTCACTTCTGTGTACCGTTGGGAAAGTATTCGCCAGAATTATTCTGCACAGACTTCAAGTCCTGGGAGATCACGTCTACGCGGAATCACAGTGTGGCTTCCGACAGAACAGATTTACCATTGATATGATATTCTCATTGCGACAAATGCAAGAAAAATGCCGTGAACAGAATCAGCCACTGTTTATTGCCTTCATCGACCTCACAGGAGCATATGATTTGGTCAGTCGTGAGGGTCTGTTCAAGGCACTAAAGAAGATTGGGTGCCCACCAACTCTTCTGTCCATTGTGGAATCGTTCCACACAGGCATGAAGTGTATAATCAAGTTTGATGGTGCAACTTCAGAAGAGTTTGAAATCAAGAGTGGAGTTTAGCAAGGTTGTGTACTATCTCCCACCCTCTTTGGAATATACTTTTCACTTCTACTGAAATATGCTTTTCGTGATCAGTGTGGTGGTATATACATTCACTCACGGTCAGATGGCGGCCTGTACAATGCTCAGAGATTGAAGGCCAAGACCAAAATTAGGCGGGTATTGACCAGAGAGTTGCTTTTTGCAGAAGATGCTGCAATTACGACCCACTCTGAGTAAGAATTACAACGTCTACTATCTGCATTCTCCAATACTTGTTCTGAATTTGGTATAACAATTAACAAAAAGAAAGCACAGATTATGTCACAAGGTGCACATAGGGTACCATCAATCTTTATATCTAGGATCAGAGGCAAATAGCAAATTACCCCTAGATCAGGAAATCAACGTCAGGATTGGTAAGGCAGCAACAACAACGAACAGGTTAACAAAAAGAGTCTGAAGGAACAGGAAGCTTACTTCCAAACCAAAAGTCCGTTTCTATCAAGCCTGTGTCCTTAATATACTTTCTTATGGCAGTGAAACCTGGTAAACTTACCACACCAAGAGAAACATTTAAACAGCTTTCATGCGCGGTGTCTGCGACGAATACTTGGTATTAAGTGGCAAGACAAAATCACAAATACTGAAGTATTGGAAAGATCAGGTTGTGTGACGGTTTGTTCAATGCTCAGTCTTCGTAGACTTAGATGGATAGGACATCTTAGGAGGATGGATGATGGTAGAATACCAAGGACATTTTTTTGGTGAATTACAGATGGGTAAGAGATCTCAGGGTCGGCCTCTACTACGATACAAATTTGTGTGTAAACGGGACATGACTGATACAGGTATTAATTGGGAGCAAGTCGCCGCTGAACGTGTTACATGGAGGGCAACTATCAGAAATGGAATAAAAACAAAATAGAAAAAGATTGCAGATAGGTCACACACTGAGCGCGTGAGACGTAAGATGGTGCATGATTATGGAAATGACAATGTGTTCAGATGCATCCATTGTGGACGAATATGCACAGAGCGAATTGGCCTGATCAGTCACATTCGCTACCGCCATGGGTTGTAGCTATTATGCCTTTTTGACTACCACATCCACGTGTATATGTATAGCACTATGTTTTTACACACACACACACACACACACACACACACACACACGCGCGCGCGCAGACACGGACAGAGAGAGAGAGAGAGATGAGAGAGAGAGAGAGAGAGAGAGAGAGAATTATATATAATATATATATATATATATAGTATATATATATATATATATATATATATATATATATATATATATATATATATATATATATAAAACTTCATCTATGCCTCCGCATCATCGGCGTTTAGCTATGCACCAGTAGACTTTGTTGCCACCCTCCTACCCCATCTCTGCTGCGGAGCGTGGTCATTGCAAGGCGACTTACCACCGTTAGCATCTTTGTTCTTAGTCTCTGAGACTTTCTCTCCAGCCGTTTAATTTTTTCCCCCTCTGTCACCCTCTGTACGTATTTCTAATCGCTGATTCTAGTGTGGTTATGTTATTTCTGTGTATAACTATTCTTCTCACTTTTCTCGAGCCTCTCTATCTCTTTTTCTCTCTCAACCTTGCTCTCTCAGTCCCTTCTCGTGCGGTTCTTCTTTGTTTTTCTTGTGTTGTCGCTCTAATTCGGTGCGTTTCGGCAGTCACCGACTTCTAGCTTTCTCTTCATCTCTTTCCTTTCTCTTCCGTTATCTTTCTATCTGCTTGTCTCACTCGTTCTTCATCCTTCCTTATCCACGTCTCACTTTCTCTTTTCTCTATTTAACTTTCCTCCTTTCCCCTCCGTACTCCCTCTCATCTTTCACATGTCCTCCTCGCCCTGTCCTCTCCCTCCGGCTAAGCTGGGAAAACATAGTGTAGGTAGAGCCGTGGTGACTGAATGCGGCGCAGATGTCGCCCTATGTGATGTGTTTGTGTAACCGGGTATCTGAGTGCGGCAAGAGCCTGCTTCACATGCAGCAGCCGTGCACTTGCCGAGGCTCTCAGCTCACACACACACACACACACACACACACACAGGTCTGCGGCCGGGCTAGGGATGCACCGGTGTGGCAGGAGACGGTGGTGCAGCTGTGGTTGTTGGCCAACGTGCTCAAACTACAACAGCCAGCGCCTGACTTCAACTGTTTCCAGATGTCAAGTGGATGAAGGCGGGGGAGAGAAGGCAGCACCTCAGTGGGTGCCCAACTGTGAGATGTGGTGTGTCGTGAGCGGTCTAGCCTGGATCTGGACCCAGTACTATTGTCTCAGACGTTTCCTCTCGGGTGTATCCTGTCTGTCTGTCCGTCCGTCCATCCGCCTGTCTATCTGTCTGTCTGTCTGTCTGTCTGTCTGTCTGTCTGAGTGAATAATTTAGTCATTGTTGAGTGGGTATATGTGTATGTAGGTAAGTCTGTGTGGGTGTGTAAATGTGGGTCTACAGCTGTGTGAGCATTTGTGTATTTGCATGTGTGAAAGTGTGTATGTGTCGATTCTGTGTGTATGTGTGTGCCTTGCTGTGTGTATGAATAAGGTTATTTGGGCGTGTGTGAGAGAGAGAGAGAGAGAGGAGAGAGAGAGAGAGAGAGAGAGAGAGAGAGAGAGAGAGAGAGAGAGAGAGAGCGTATGGATGTATAAATAAATAAACTTTTGTTAGTGAGTTTGTGATTGTGAGTGAGTATATGTGTATGCGAGGGAGTGCGTATTTGGGTGTTATTGGGTGACTGCATAACTGTGAAAGTTTGTGTAAATGATGTATGCAGGAATGTAAGTATGTGTTTATGCATGTGCGTGTGTACGTGTATCTGCCTGCCTGTCTGCCTTTCTCATAACATTCTCATAGTAATATGCATTTTTTATATGAGTAATATATAACTGATGAACGAAATATGAGTGATTGGAAGGGCCGACTATAAGACGGGCCTGCGTGCCCAATTTATAACCCTTTGAAAATAGCGTTCGTTCGTTCTGTCTGTCTGTTTGTCTATCTGTCAACGATCTAGTTAGCTACTATCTCTATCTGTCGATCTGTCTATCTATCCTGCTGTCTGTCTATCTATCCTACTGTCTGTCTATCTGTCCAGTTGTCTGTATATCTGCCCTTGCGTCCGCCCGTCTGTCAGTTTTGGCTTTACAAAACAGAGTTTTGTAACTCTTGTGTGTGTGTATGTGTGTGCGCGCGCGCGCTCGCGCGCGTACACGCGGTTGTCTGTTTTCTAACTGACAGTTTTAACTCGTGCATGTTATGTCACTTTCTTAATACTTTGAAAATAAGTCTCTCTCTCTCTCTCTCTCTCTCTCTCTCTCTCTCTCTCTCTCTCTCTCTCTCTCTCTCTCTCTCTCTCTCTCTCTCTCCCTCCCTCCCTCCCCCAGTCTCACACACTGTATCTAAGATATCGTATTACTAACAAACCCAACCGTGTTCTCTCATACGACCAGAAACCAGAAAGCCGACGCCCCTGAGGCTGACGAAGGCCAGGGGTCAGGTTTCCCCACGGCCCAGGCTCCGTGTGAGCACTTACTCTGCCACATGTGACGACCTCTTTTTGTTGCCTCACCCAAGCTGAACACATTATTACCCAGTTGACCCGGTTTTGATTGTCAGTATACTTGAAACGTGCACGGCTGGGGTCGCAGCTGGGTGATGTGTAAACTTGGCTGGGGTCGGTAGAACACTTGCCTGGACGTAACAAAGACTGTCTGAACGCACTTTGTACAGGCTGGTAATCAGGGGCAGGCAAGTTTCAATGTTCGGATTATTGTTCTTTGTGGACTATTTTCAGTGAGCATATGTGTATATGATTTGTGTTACACGTGAGCTCTCTGTTCCTTCCTGATGTCTTCTTTCGTGGTCTTGTGTCTTCTAGAAAGGTCTGCTTAAACGCCTGAGTGCTCCATCTTCAGCACACATGTACTTAATGAGGGGCGTGTCTTATGTTCCATCATGTCCCTGGATTGTTTTGGGCATAGGAACGAACTTTATTTTCAAAGGGTTGATAATTGGGACCGCAGGCCCGTCTAACCTCATCTCACTGCTGTCATACATTATTTTGTTCACACGTCACTTATTAGGCTAATTTTGGATAACAGTAACATTATATGCATTAAAACCCTTTGGAAACATGCAATAATAATTAATACATGACACATTAATAGTAATAATTTGTATATTTAAATTAAACGTTGTATGTGCTTTTCCAAATGGGTGTATTGGACGCGGGACATCTTGTTTATGATCGAGAGGTTTTCCGGAATGTTGTTATGGGAGCAAACTTCTGCAAAGGACATGCTACTGAATGAATGAATGAATGAATAAATGAATGAATGAATGAATGTGCTTTTAAGGATGTTGCTATCAACCCCAGGTAGATGTTTCTAGGCAATTGTGAGTTCAGTGTTCTGCCATTGTTTCTGAACGTAATTCTCTCTTGTAGATATACTTCTCTTCTTCTTCTGCGTTCATCCGGAGTTTTTTTTTTGTTTTTTTTTTTTTGGATGTGATTGCGTTGTGCCTGTTTACAGCAGAGCTGCGTTCTTGCGCCGTTAGGCCGACACATCCGACTTCTGCGGGCATTTGTTGACCGGGTTAACCTTCCCGGGGATGTAGATATACCATGCCGGTCTCCCTGGTCTAGGGTTTACACGACATTCTCCGTAATCCCGTATACTCTCGTGAGTAACTTGACGTGCGCGAGAATCTGTGGCGGTTCTCTCCGCGTCAGTAACTTACGAGATATGTGAGCCGGTCGCTCAGAAAGCAATGGTAAACTACTGAATGTAATCTTGCCATGAAATCAACAATCAGCTGAAAGATGCTGATGTTGACAGCGATGTACTGTAAAGGATATGCGAAAAAAATAAACTTACCACTATAAGAAGAATTGTGCGTTTAGTGATTTGCCATTGTTTCTCGTGTTGATATACCATACCACTGTCAGCAGAATTGTGCGTTAAATGGTTCAACATTGTTTCTGAACGTAATTCTCTCATGTAGATATACCATACCACTGTTAGCATAATGTTTGTTATCTTATTTATTGTTTAAATATTTTTAAAGGGGAGGGGGCCTAAAGTGTGAGTGTGCGTGTATGCGCGCGCGCACACGCTCGTTTACATAAATGTCAGTGCATGTGTGTTTACACTGATGCCAATGTGTGTGTGTGCGTGTATGAGTCTAGACTTATGCCAAGATCAACTCTCACATGATGGAGTTCTAGCTAGTATTTGTCGGCCGACATTGCCCAGCGTCTCAGACAGTCATGTGGTGCCCCACAACGCGTTGTTCCGTCCTATCTCACTGGCCATGATGGCAGTTTCTGTCTGTAGCCTTGGCTAGACAGCCGTGGCCTAGTGGCCAGCGTGTCTGCCTCAGGACTACAGTTGGGGTCCAATCCCCAGCACAGGCCCAGTAATTGTTTCCGACTAGTACAGCTCGGGGGGTACGACCCAGCCTTCTAACCACGGGTACGACCCAGCCTTCTAACCACGGGTACGACCCAGCCTTCTAACCACGGGTACGACCCAGCCTTCTAACCACGGGTACGACCCAGCCTTGTAACCACCGGTACTAGACAGTTGTCTGAATGTTCAGGGATGTGTCGGGGGGGGGGGGGGGGGAGAGGGAGAAGAAAGCCACGACGCAGGGAACTGACCAGCCCACCTCATATGTGGTACCCTGGGATATGTCAAGTCTCAACAAACCCCTCTTGCCCCAGCGGTAGTGTCTGCTGGGGGAATGTGTTTACCTTCAACCTGTTGTGTTCTATATATATATATATGGGCAATAATCAGACATTCAGTGGTAGCGCACTAGTGGGCGTGCAGTCATCGCCATTGGGGCGGGGGGGGGGGGGGCTGTTTGAGGCCGTCGTGACTCCGGGGTCGATCCAGCCTTACAGAGAATGGGCAGCAGGAAACGTTCTGGGAAAACGTGATGTGTGAAGAGTGATGTGTGGAGTGGCGACTGGTGTAGACGTGATGTGTGGAGCGCTGACTGGTGTAGACGTGATGTGTGGAGCGCTGACTAGTGTAGACGTGATGTGTGGAGCGCTGACTAGTGTAGACGTGATGTGTGGAGCGCTGACTAGTGTAGACGTGATGTGTGGAGCGCTGACTAGTGTAGACGTGATGTGTGGAGCGCTGACTAGTGTAGACGTGATGTGTGGAGCGCTGACTGGTGTAGACGTGATGTGTGGAGCGCTGACTAGTGTAGACGTGATGTGTGGAGCGCTGACTAGTGTAGACGTGATGTGTGGAGCGCTGACTAGTGTAGACGTGATGTGTGGAGCGCTGACTAGTGTAGACGTGATGTGTGGAGCGTGATGTGTGGAGCGCCGACTGGTGTTGACGTGATGTGTGGGGCGCTGACTAGTGTAGACGTGATGTGTGGAGCGCTGACTAGTGTAGACGTGATGTGTGGAGCGTGATGTGTGGAGCGCTGACTAGTGTAGACGTGATGTGTGGAGCGCTGACTGGTGTAGACGTGATGTGTGGAGCGCTGACTGGTGTAGACGTGATGTGTGGAGCGTGATGTGTGGAGCGCCGACTGGTGTTGACGTGATGTGTGGGGCGCTGACTTGTGTAGACGTTGATGTGTGGAGCGTGATGTGTGGAGCGCCGACTGGTGTTGACGTGATGTGTGGGGCGCTGACTTGTGTAGACGTGATGTGTGGAGCGCTGAATGGTGTAGACATATTAATGATACACCACATGACCTGGAATCCGGATCTTCATTGAAGTATTATTATAAATAGCATCAATATAGTGTTGAAGTGAGCTAAGGCAACATTAGGGCATCATCCTCAGCTGCAGATCATCGGTGACGCCATATCGGCAGTCCTGTTGACAGGCTGAAGTCTACCGCCTTGTGCAGGTCCGTTTGGGAACCGCATGGCTGGTGTATGCTTCAGCCCAACACTCTCTGGGAGCCTATGGCTGGTGTATGCTTCAGCCCAACACTCTCTGGGAGCCGCATGGCTGGCGTATGCGTCAGCCCAACACTCTCTGGGAACCGCATGGCTGGCGTATACGTCAGCCCAACGCTCTCTGGAGCCGCATGGCTGGTGTATGCATCAGCCCAACACTCTCTGGGAGCCTATGGCTGGTGTATGCGTCAGGCCAACACTCTCTGGGAGCCGCATGGCTGGTGTATGCATCAGCCCAACACTCTCTGGGAGCCTATGGCTGGTGTATGCGTCAGCCCAACACTCTCTGGGAGCCGCATGGCTGGTGTATACGTCAGGCCAACACTCTCTGGTCAGAGAACCATTGGTTTCTATTGATATCATACACTACACGCATCTCTTCAACTCGGAGATCTAATCTCCTTAGAGAAGTATCAAAAGTTAGCAGATCTGATGTGTACGGCCCGCTCGCCGGACGTTGAAAGTAGCATGCGGCTGTCGAAGAAACAACTAAAACTGGCACTTTTTTAAGCGACTGGCAAACAATTCTGGCTGCAAAAACTGTGCACTGGGAAGTTGTAGTCACTGGGAAGTTGTAGTCACTGGGAAGTTGTAGTCACTGGGAAGTTGTAGTCACTGGGAAGTTGTAGTCACTGGGAAGTTGTAGTCACTGGGAAGTTGTAGTCACTGGGAAGTTGTAGTCACTGGGAAGTTGTAGTCACTATGTCGCAGATGATGGCTGGCTAACTACCAGACAACAGCTGGTGTATGTATCAGGGCGGTTGATGGCAATCAATAGAGAGCCGGGCTGGCTACAGTTTATAACTGACTTGTTCAAATAGGGTTTGTTGTGTACAGTATCGGCTCGTTCTGTGGCGGTTGTAGGCCTTACTGTCCTTCTGCATCTGTTCATCTGCATCTCTCTCTCTCTCTCTCGCTCTCTCTCTCTCTCTCTCTCTCTCTCTCTCTCTCTCTCTCACACACACACACACACACACATACACACATACACACACGGTAGTTTCAGCTCATTCTGTGGTGATTGTAGGCGATGTTAAAACTCTGTCTGTCTGTCTGTCTGTCTGTCTGTCTGTCTGTCTGCCTCTCTGTCTGTCTGTCTGTCTGTCTGTCCCTTTCTGTCTGTCCCTTTCTGTCTGTCCCTTTCTGTCTGTCCGTGACAGCTTCAGTTCATTCTGTGGTGGTTATAGGCAATGTTCAAATTATCCTTCTCTCCCATCTTCTCTCTCTCTTACTCTCTCTCTCTCTCTCTCTCGCCATCTTTTTATCTATCTCTCTCTTTCTCTCTCTCTCTTTCTCTCTCTCTTTCTCTCTCTCTCTCTTTCTCTCTCTCTTTCTCTATCTCTCAATATCTCTCTTTCTCTCTCTCTCTATTTCTCTCTCCCCCTCTCTCTCTCTTTCTCTTTTTTATCTATCTCTTTCTCTCTATCTCTCTCTTTCTCTATATCTCTATCTCTCTCTTTCTCTATATCTCTATCTCTCTCTCGCCATCTTTTTATCTCTCTCTCTCTTTCTCTCTCTCTTTCTCTCTCTCTCTCTCTTTCTCTCTCTCTCTCTCTTTCTCTCTCTCTCTCTCTTTCTCTCTCTCTTTCTCTATCTCTCAATCTCTCTCTTTCTCTCTCTCTATTTCTCTCTCTCCCTCTCTCTCTTTCTCTTTTTTTATCTATCTCTTTCTCTCTATCTCTCTCTTTCTCTATATCTCTATCTCTCTATCTTTCTCTCTCATTCTCTCTGTGTCTGTCTCTCTGTCTCTCTGTCTCTCTCTTTCTCGTATACACGCACTCTTCCCCCCCCCCCCCGCCTCCCAGTTTCAACTCCATGTGTAGATGTTTGCCATGTCCAGCGGAGTGCTCACTCAGGCCGAGTCGTGCACGCCTCTCAGTCTCACTGGTCAGTATGTCTGAGAGCACTTGTCTTCTGCCGAATGTCACAGTCATCATCAAGTGCCTTGGAGTGACTGTCTCATCAAAATTCTCGACATGTTGCCATCTCCGACAGCGTGTGCCCTCCCCAAAGGCTGTCGACACACTGATCTGGCTGTCTCCTGTCCACAAACCCGTGCAGTTGTATCAGCATGTTCCACACAAACCCGTGCAGTTGTATCAGCATGTTCCAGAGTTTCCCTCTTCACATTACATTTCCACGGGTTGTTCGCTGTCTGTGTGTCTTAGCCTCTCTTGGAACATTTGTGTTTGTTATCTTGGCTGTCCGAGGCATCCCAGCATCCTTCTGTGCAACCACATCCTTGGGGGGTCGGGGCATTTGTTGACTACTTGACCACGATTCACAGCCATTGTTACAACAGGCTCTATGTTACCTATGTGGGATATTTGCTTCGATCTGTATCATCATACAGCTCTGGTATCTATCCTGTCCATTTAATAACTGTAGTAGATTTATGAAGACAAACAGTATATTGCACAATGCGTTGCCTGGTATTCTCGCTGTATCCCATAATACAGAAGAAACGGCAGCATATGGGGAAGTAGGGTCACGAATTCACCGAAATACACAAACACATTGTGGCATGTTTCAGTGTCATCATTTAAGGAGTCTGTCTGTTTACATAATTGTGGGTTACCTGTGTGACAAGCAGACGCCACTTAGTAACACTTGGTTATTTGTAGTGGACATTCTGTTTGTCTGCAACAATTCCAGATCCAATTAAATGGCGCGTTATTGAAGAAAATGGCTCCTGCCTGTAGTTGCCAGGGTTAGTTGACTTGCCAGAAGTGTCCACTCTCAGCTTTCTCATCCATGCTAGCCGACTTTCTAGCCGTCGTTCCGTTCTGCCTTAGACAATGGGAATATAAATTGACATTTAAATTGATAGCCTATACCAACCCCATCAATATAGGCAACTATACCTGCATATATCAATTTCAGTTGCTTATATCAGTTTCGATGCGTAGTGTGATATGGTATTTAGAGTTTGTATTCGTTGTTTCTCTGTGAGGTATAGTATGTGGAGAGTGTTGTTTCTCTGTGAGGTATAGTAAATAGAGCGTGTATTCGTTATTTCTCTGTGAGATGTAGCATTTAGAGTTTGTATTCGTTGTTGCTCTGTGAGGTATAGTATATAGAGCGTGTTATTTCTCTGTGTGTCAGGTCTTAGTCAGATATGACTGAGCTACCGTATAACAGTAGACGGTACTACCTGCTTTCTGTTAGCGCCGAACGTTGGGCGGCGCTTACCAAACCCGACACCCTACATTGTGCCAACGGCTTCGGGCGGAAGAGCGCAAATGGGAGGGTACAAGCCTTATCCTGGTGCGAGCTAATGCAACCTAACGACAAGATGTCATGGCAGGGCAGACCAGGCCCTAAGCCTTGGTTGGCGGCTGGTCTAGGATCGAAGCTCCGACAGGCGGACAATTAGAGCATTGCTTTGCTATTCCGGCAGCTTCTGCAGCTTGTCTTGTTCCAGATGTAGAGGTGTTACCTTTCCTCTGGAGTGAACTAGGCAGGCCGAGAGAGGGATCATGCTGCATGGGCAACACATGATCTCTATATTTTAGCCCAGGCTTTGTGCTATGGAGAGGCAAATAACTCCATCCCTTACAAACTATCGTCTGTCAAGACGGCAAGGTGCCAATGATATGATATTTCTCTGTCAAGTATAGTATTTAGCGTTTTTATTAGTTATTTCTCAGTGGGACCTGTATCCCCTCTCTTGTGTATGTGATATTACTATAATCTGCTGAAGACTTTAGCTTTCCAATTGATATTATTGAACGTGTCGATTACAATCGATGGCACATAAATCATTGGCTGCAGGGGATTTAGTCTTGTCCACATGTTAAAACTGAAAACATCGATTAGCGGTGACCGGGACACAGCAGTCTCGCTGCTGCCTCGAACCTTACAGAGACATGTCTACCACACGAGGCTACCACAGTGAACATTTCGGCTATTGGATATTTATGTCCCTTCAAATGTGGATTCAAATAATTAACTCTTCATATTTCTTTGTGTAGTATGCGCAGTGTTTCAAAGCAGAGGAGTAACTCATAATAATCTCATCATGTTCCTCTTGAAACTTACGGTGCCGAGGTGAAGCATAAACAGCGGGAGAGTGCCCATCCTATGAGCTACATATATGGGGATTCCAATGGACTCTGGTATTCCCTTTGTCCATCGTTTACATGGTCGGCCTCTTCTTCTGGTTCCATTTGGTCTGTACATCATTGCTTGTTGTGGTATACTGTTAGTTGGTAGTCTAGTTATATGGCCAAACCATTTAACTTGCTATTTTCTGATGAAATCTAACGCTGCCATAACCCGCAGTTTAGTCTAGATTTCTTCATTTCTGATTTTCTCTCTTCTTGATATATTGAGTAGTGTTCTCAGAAATCTCA
>JACEFZ010010534.1:270000-341728 GCA_014155875.1 Cepaea nemoralis | reverse complement strand
CAAATGCAATATCAGCCTATTAAAAGGGGTGTGAGACAGGGATGTGTAATGTCTCCAGATCTGTTTTCCCTGTACAGTGAAAGTATTTTCAGAAATATTGAAGATATGGAAGGAATCAATATTGGGGGACGATGCATCAATAACATTAGATATGCAGATGATACAGTCTTGATTGCAGACAATGAACAGGACCTGCAAAATTTAGTAGATGCGATTGTTACACACAGTGAACAACTAGGGTTAGAATTAAATTGTAAAAAGACATAGATTATGGTCGTCACTAGGAAGGACGAAATACCACAATGTAATATACAAGTAAATGGGAATATTCTTCAACAAGTGAGCAGGTACAATTATCTCGGAACAGTAATAACATCTGATGGGAGATGCCTTGAAGAGATTAGAACAAGAATCGCCGTGGCAAAAGTAGCCTTTAGCAAGATGAAAAACATATTGACCAATAAAAAGATGTCAATTGAAACGAGAAAAAGAGTGTTGAGATGCTACATTGAACCTGTACTTTTGTATGGATGTGAAGCGTGGATAATGAGCAGTCAGGCTGAAAAACATCTGATGGCTGTAGAGATGTGGTTTCTGAGGAAAATGCAAAGAATACCACGGACAGCCAGAAAGACCAATGAACAAGTCCTTCAAGAAACAAATGAAGATCGTAAATTGATTAGAGAAATTAGACGTAGACAGTCAAAATTTTTTGGGCATGCTATGAGAAGAAATGGATTGGAGAACTTGGTGACAACTTGTAAGATCGAGGGGAACAGACCAAGGGGAAGACCTAGAAGCAAGTACCTGGATGGCTTGGCCTTGTGGCATGGTCGAGACAGAAACACGGAGCTGATCCACGACTCTGGTGATCGAGTGAGATGGCAGAACATGACCGCCCACGCTTACCGGCATGGCACATGATGGATGGATTATTCGCAGATCTTTGCCGTCAACGTTCAGTTGCTTTAGTAATTTTATTATTTCGTCATGTTTCACATTGTCAAATGCTCTTGTGTAGTCTATGAAGCATAAGTACATATCTACTTTTACTTCTATAGCTTTTTTTCTAATAGTGTCCTGAGAATATACATAGCTTTGTTTGTGCCCTTTTCCTCCACAAATCCACACTTTTCATCGCTAATTTCTAGTTTAATCATGTTTCTTTTTCCATAATTATATCCATAATTATACTGAGTAACAGCTGTATCATGTGACTGAAAGACTTATTGTGCGCTGCTCTTCACGTTCTAAAGCGCCTGATTTCTCATAGCAGAGCTATACAGATGGATTTTAATAGGTCACAAGAATGTACCCACTAGATTAGATGTGATTTAGAAATTGTATCACTATTTCAATTCCAAAATCATCTAGAGCCTTAATTTCCTCCAATGGAATGTTGCCTAGACCGGGTGGGTGCCTTTCCTTTCATCGTGCGATGTAGTGCCTCTTCAACTTCCACTGCAAGTATTGGTGGACCCTCACCACTGTTTGTAATATTAACACCCGGTCTCCTATAATCATACAGCTCTTCCAGATATTCCGTCCTTCTTTTGACTATCTCATCTTGTCCCATCAATACTGCACCGTTCCGCGATTTTAAACATCCAATGGTATTTCGTATTTTCCTACCTGGTATTGTATTTAATTGTTGATACATGGAATGTGTGTCTTTTCCATAGTTTCTCCCAATTAGCATGTACTGTTGATTCAGTCATTCTTCGTTAGCCACTTTGCATTTAATTACTATTTCTTTATTTATTCTATTATATTCCTCTTTATCTTGCTTTTTATTTTTTCCTTCGTCTATCGTCTGCATAATTTAATGTTCCATCCATTTCAAAGTTGCAGTTCTATATGGAATGATTTCTTTTGATGAATGTTGGATTGATTCCCGCAACATGTCCCATTGTTCATCAATAGTCTGTATTATCTCCATGACATTATATCTGTTCCTTACAGTAATAGTGTACCTTTCTCTAATTATTTTTGTATATTTTAAGTAATGCTAGGTCTAACTTGATATTATTTGGGGTTTTCTTTATGTTTCTAAGTCTTAACCTCATCTTTCTTATAACTGGCATATGGTCATTATGTCCATCTGCTCCTGGTCTACTTTATGCTCCTACTAAACTGCTTCTGAATCTCTTTGGAATCAGTATGCAGTCAGATTGATTGCGAATATTATCTACAGGGCTTTTCCACGTATACAACCATCGAGGATGTTTTTTAAACCTGGCGTTACCTATTACCATTTCATGGTATTATGCCCATGATATTAATCTGTCACCGCTCTCATTCTTATCACATAGGTCATATCCACCAGTCACACCACTCAACTTTCGTTGCCTACTTTAGCATTGTAATCCCCGAGTATGACGTAACTTTTGCACTGCTCCACGGTCATGACTAATTCGTTATAAAATGTACCTACATCTTCTACTATACAATCTGCTGTTGGGGATATACTTGTATTATGTTAATATTCAGAGATTTGTCGTGGAGTTTCACTAATAATACTCTATCTGAGATTGTTCAAAACCCTTTAACTGTCTTAGCACCCATTCATAACAATTAAATGTTATACTCACTATCAAAGTCAGCCATGTTTCGTGATCTCTTTTATTGTCAGATATCGTGACAGTTAACAAGATCTCCTGGTTAATATCAGGTCACTGTCGCTTTACACCTACTCCAAACAGATATAAACAACATCAGGCTTGCCAACAACCAGGAGACTACTTATTTTATTTGCACATACCACGTGACTACCCGCCATGTTTCCAACCCTTGAGTCAATTCTAAGTATACCGGAACTTGCAGAATGGCTTACTGGAAATCCGCGGGGAAGCATATATTCGGAGCATATAATTTAATGATAATATTATTGCCCTGAAAAATGTATCTAGGGTGTTTGCTACATATCATCATTATCATTTTCATCATCATCGTCGTCATCATCATTCTCATCACAATAATCATCATCATTGTCATAGTCATAATCCTTTCACCATCACCATTTCCATAATTATTACCATCTTTTTCACCATGATAATCTACTTAATCATCATAATCTTCATCTTTATTATCATCTTTGTCATCATAATTTCTTCATGATCATAATCTTCATCAATATAATGTTTTTATTTATCGTGGTGTTCTTTTTTATCATCGTCGTCTTCAATATCATCATCTTCTTCATAAACATCATCTTTCTTCATCATCTTTATAATAATTACATTCCTGAGTATCATCGTCTTCTTTATCATCATAATTTTCTTCATCACCATCACCTTCATCATCATTATCATATTTATCATCATATTTATCAACAACCAAGTCTCTAGATCTATTCTTCATCGCCATCATCTTCATCGTCATTAACATATGTATCATCATCTTTATCAACAACTAAGTCTCCAAATCTATTGAGTCAAGATTACCCTATCCATGTAAGTCTCTAAACTTACTTAGACAAAATTACACCCAACATCCAAGTTACGATAAACACTTCCGGTAAAATGGCGACGGAATAACGGTGTTTATTTTACAGAGGGACGGTGGGTGTCAGCCACCCAGACAAGCAGTCAGACACACACACTCACTCTCTCACTCAGACTCACTCACTCTCTCACTCACTCTCTTCGAAGAAGAAAGAAGAAGAAGAAGAAGAAGAAGAAGAAGAAGAAGAAGAAATAGAAGAAGAAGAAGAAGAAGAAGAAGAAGAAGAAGAAGAAGAAGAAGAAGAAGAAGAAGAAGAAGAAGAAGAAGAAGAAGAAGAAGAGAAATAGATTACTTTGCTCTTACAAAAGCATTGTATTACACCGTTAACAAATGCGCTCATCAATGAACACGCAGACAACCTCCCAAGTGCTTATCTATACAGATGGATCTGTTGTAAAGAAGCAGAGAAGTGCATGGGCATTTACAGCCGGTTCAGCGGGCCGAACCGTTCAAGAATCCAGTGGTGCCCACACTATGCCCACGAGCAGCGTGACGATGGAGGTGATGGCAGTACCACAGGCTTTCCTATGGCTAGAAGCACAGCATTACACCAGCGTGTGTGTACTATGTGATTCAATGAGCATGATTCAGAAGATCAAAGCTGGATCTGTACGTAGACAGTGGACTGAGTCGCTGAAAAAGTATGTTGTCCGTAAAGTCACCTTCATCTTTGTCCCGGGACATGCGGGAGTCGAGGGAAATGAACGAGCTGATAAACTGGCTGGCTCTGCACCCCCTGCAGATGGCCAGCCCCTGGATCGTGCCGATGTTATTAACGTCCTTAAAGACATTTCGAAAACAGAAGACTTTGACGTCAGTGAACACACATCTCCATAACATTTTTGTTGATTTTAAAAAGGCTTATGATAGTGTCCATAGGAATAGTCTATGGAATGCTATGCAGGAATTTGGAATACCAAGGAAGTTAATCAACATGACCAGACTATGCATGGAAGATACTTATAATACAGTAACATATAAAGGCAGGAAATAAGACCCGTTTTAAATAACATCTGGCTTGAAAAAGGGTGATGCACTATCGCCGCTACTCTTCAATCTGGCTCTAGAGAAAGTTGTAAGGAAGGTAAAGGGGGAATGTGCTATTGGAGGAACATCCAGACTGCTTGGTTACGCAGATGATATAGATATTATAAGGGGAAATGAACAAAAGACATTAGAAATATTGACTCACTTAAAGGAAAAAGCTCAACAAGTGGGGCTGGTTATCAACCAAGATAAGACAGAATATGTGGTAATTTCAAGAGAAGGAACGGCTAAAAACTTTGGCCACATACAAATAGATAATATGACCATTAACAGAATGGAGACATACAAATACCTGGGTACAATCTTCAACTGCTCCAACATAATAAGGGAAGAAATACAAACTAGAATCAACTCTGGAAATAAGATATACTATGCACTACAACACCTGCTAAAATAAAATGTGCTATCTGGTAACACCAAGATCACAATTTACAAAACACTGATCAGACCAGTTGTGCTGTATGGCTCTGAAACCTAGAGTACAACTAAAGGAGACGAAGCCTTGTTACAAACCTTTGAGAACAAAGTCTTAAGACGCATCTTTAAGCCCATTAGGGATACACAAAGTGGAGAGTGGAAAAGAAAAAGCAACAAATACATTTATGATCTGTTTAAGTCCCCGCTAATCACTGGTATCATGAAGGCTAATAGACTGCAATGGCTGGGGCATATAGAAAGAATGGAAGATAACTAGGGAAACAAAACTCGCTTACACTCAAGAAATAAATGACCGTAGACTCCGAGGTAGACCAAGAAGACGGTGGAGAGATAATATATATACAGACCTACAAGCACTTGGAATCAGCGACTGGCAAGAGAAGGTCAACCAGAGAGACGAATGGAGACGGCTTGTATCTGCAGCAAAGAACCTCAATGACTCGGAATGCTGAAGAAGAATAATAATATTAACCCCAACAGTCAATTCTTCAAACTTACTAATACAAGATTACGCCAAACACCAAAGTCTCCAAACTTACAGAGACAAAATTTCCCCCAACAGTCAAGTGTCCTAATTGCATCATCATCATCATCATCATCATTATCATCATCATCAACAAGTGCCCTACCAGCTGGCTTAGGCGTTCATGGTTCTCCACAGATCTCGGTCTTCAGTGCTCTGGATCAACTCTGCTGATGAAATTCCCCCATGCCACCGCCTCAATCCATCTAGTATCATTTCTCTTGGTCTTCCTCTGCCTCTCTTCCCATTTGATCTATCCAGTTGTCACGATGTTCTCCAATGTCTCTCTTCTCATCACATGACCAATCAAAGCTTTTTGTCTTTTTCTTATTGTTGTATATAGTGTTCTAGTTTCATTAGCCTCTTTCATTCAGTCTTTGTTAGTTACTCTGGCAGTCCAAGGTATTCGCAACATTCGTCTCATTCGTCATAATTTACTGAGACAAAATTACCCCAAACATTGAAAACTTCAGATGTACTGAGACAAGATTACCCCAAACACAAAGATCTCCATATTTACTGAGACAAAATTACCCCCAACAGTCATGTGTCCTAATTTACTGATACAAAATTACACCCAACAGTCAAGTGTCCTAATTCACTAAGACAAAATTACCCCCAACAGTCAAGTGTCCAAATTTACTGAGACAAACATCATCCCCAACAGTCAAATGTCCTAATTTACTGAGACACAAAATTACTCCCAACAGTCAGTTCTCCTAATTTCAGAGACAAAATTACCCCCTACAGTCAAGTCTCCTAATATACTGAGACAAAATTACCCCCAACTGTCACGTGTCCTAATTTACTGAGATAAAATTACCCCCTACAGTCACGTCTCCTAATTTACTGAGACAAATTTACCCTTAGCAGTCATGTCTTCTAATTTACTGAGACAAAATTTCCCTCAACTGTCAAGTGTCCTAATTTACTGAGACAAAATTACCCCTAACAGTCATGTGTCCTAATTTGCTGAGACAAAATTACCCCCAACAGTCAGTTCTCCGAATTTACCAAGACAAAATTACCCCCAACAATCAGTTCTCCTTATTAACTGAGAAAAAATTACTCCCAACAGTCAAGTGTTCTAATTTACTGAGACAAAATTACCCCCAACAGTCAGTTCTCCTAATTTACTGAGACAAAATTTCCCTCAACAGTCAAGTGTTCTAATTTACAGTGACAAAATTACCACAAACAGTCAAGTGTCCTAATTTGCTGAGACACAATTAGCCTAAACAGTCAGTTCTCCTAATTTACTGACAGAAATGTACCCCCCAACAAATGTGTCCTAATTTGCTGAGACAAAATTTCCCTCAACAGTCAATTTGCTGAGACAAAATTAGCCTAAACAGTCAGTTCTCCTAATTTACTGACAGAAATGTACCCCCCAACAAATGTGTCCTAATTTGCTGAGACAAAATTTCCCTCAACAGTCAAGTGTTCTAATTTACAGTGACAAAATTACCACAAACAGTCAAGTGTCCTATTTTACTGAGACAAAATTACTCCCAACAGTCAGTTCTCCTAATTTACTGACAGAAATGTACCCCCCAACAGTCTGTTCTCCCAAACTACTGAGACAAAATTACCCCCAACAGTCAAGTGTCCTAATTTACTGAGGCAAAATTACCCCCAACAATCAAATTTCGTAATTTACTGAGACAAAATTACCCCCATAAGTTAGTTCTCCTAATTTACTGAGATAAAATTACCCCCAACAGTCAGTTCTCCTAATTCACTGAAACAAAATTACCCCTAACAGTCAGTTCTCTTACTTTACTAAGACAAAATTACCTCCAAAAGACAAGTGTCCTAATTTGCTGATACAAAATGACCACCAACAGTCAGTTCTCTTACTTTACTGAAACAAAATTACCCCCAACAGTCAGTTGTCCTAATTTACTGAGAAAAATTTACCCCCAACAGTCAGCTCCCATAATTTACTGAGACAAAATTACCCCCAACAGTCAAATCTTCAAACTTACTCAGGCAAGACTAACTCCAATACCCAAGTCTCCAAACGTATTTAGCTGTGGTTAACTTCAACATTCAAATCTAGAAACTCATTTAGTCAGTGCTAACTTCAACATTCAAGCCTGGAAACTCACTTTTCAAAACAGACATTTGTTAACTGGCTCGTGGTTGAGTGATGCTGGCAGATCAAGTGGAAGCGGAAAAACATACTCAAAACATCTGGCAGGTTGCAGCAAATGACCAGGATGCACTTTAGAAACAACTTGTAAAGAGTTTCAAATAGCTCTTGCATAATGTACATACCTAGTTAAGTATATAAATAAACACACATGTATTGTTTGGTGCTCACAGAAGTAGAAGGAAGAAAGTAAATACTAGAGGACGCACTAGACAACATATAAATTGAAAGCTATAGTTACCGATCAGGATTCGAACATGTCACCTCCACATGACGACGGCGTCTCGCTGCAGAAACAAGTGTACTTCGACGCCCGAAAACCTTAGCCGATCATGCCTTGTGGCTAGTTAGCATGAAAATGTAGCTAGAAGATCAAACGTTACGAGGTCTGTCATGTCATTCGCTCCTGGAAACTAAGTTCGACTCATAGTACGAATTATGTGAAGTGTACACATACAACAATGGAGTGGATAATCTCCCGTCACCTCGGAGTAGGGATCCCGAGTTTAGCTTCTTGATTAAGAGCGAAATACTATAAAGATCCGTGAAAGTTGCGAATGCTTCGAATCGCTTAGCAACAGGAGATTGGAGGGATAGAACACCTTCCCTTCATCTTCTTCTATGGCCGGTTATCTCTCATTGTGGCATAGACCATCAACCTGCTGGGGACAACCCTTTCTATACTTAGCTGCACCACACCGTTTGCGTGTTACACAGCATTCTTTGGCTGTTTGTGATTTCTTGGCAAGTTTACGTTCAGTGTTCAGTAGTTTGCATTTGTTTTGTGAACGGCGGGAACTGATACCATTGTATGAAAATCAACGCAATGAGGTCTGATGCCAAATCACCCGCAGCCCTGTTTTGAACACGGTATGCGGGATTACGAATTGCAACCGTAAATCCTTCGCCACAGAGCAGGCTAATCATAAAAACCATACCACAAATGAATATTGATAGTGTGAAAAAAAATCTGTTACACGCACTGTGCTAAGATCCTTATCTATGGCAGGAGACTGGGACTTGTGAAGACATCCGTGCACACTGAAAGTGATCATGGATCAAAGACCGAAGACCAAAGAAGTTCAAGTCTTTCAGAGGATGTCTACTCATGCAACCTGTCAACCAGCAAATTATTAGCTGCCTGGCTGGTAGGATAGGTTGGTAGGGTGGTTTAGATGGTTAGTTGACTCGTTCAGTGATTAGATGATTGGCTATGAGATTTGCTGGTTAATTGTTTGACTGGTTGGTTGGTGGTTGGATGGTCGGTTGTTTACATCGATGGGTCAGTGGTGAGAATCAGACGTAGTGGCTGAGGTCTCATTGTGAAGTCTAATGGACGATGCATGAAAAAGGAGAATCTGGCATATGGGGCTCCAACCTCCAGCATGAGAATAGAGTTGGAAGCTGTAACAGCAGCCTTCCAATGGTTGGAGGAGACCGCTGCAACACACAGTGTATTCATTACTGATTCAAGGAGTATGCAAAGTAAGGTGAAGAAAGGAATGTGTCGTGGGGAATGGCTATCGTCGCTTCAGAGGTCGCAGACTGAGAATTGTATGGATTTTCTGCCCTGGTCATGCGAGGGTGTAGGGGAATGAACAGGCTGATAGGATAGTAGATATTCACCTCTTAGTAGTAGATTACCTATAGACAAAAGAGAGGTGGTCGGGTATCTGTGGGACCAGATGGAGAAAGCGGCGGAAGAGGCAGAGCACCAGTATGTGGAGAGAATGATATAGCGGGGGATCAGCAGGGGTTCTGGACGAATCTCAAAACTGAGAATGAGTACCAGGAGAACTTTCAATCAGATGGCAGTTGGAACCATTAGTAATATGACTCTTCGCTAGCTGTTGAACGAAAAGACAGAGTGTGTGTGGAAACGTCGTGAATGCAGTGATGTCATTTCTTATCTCAGCTCAAGTTTGTTGGTTAGTTAATTTCTTTGTTAGTTAGTTAGATGAATAGTTGATTGGAGGGATTGTCAGTTAGTCAGTTACTAGTTAGTTAGTTGTTAGTTTTTTCGCTAGTTAGTTAGCCAGTTGACTAGGTAGTAATTTAGTTAGTTCGTTAGTTAGATTGTTAGTTATTTAGTTAGTTAGCTAGTTAGATAGTCAGATAATTGGTTAAGGTGTCAGTTAGTTCGTTAGATAGTTAGTTGGTTGGTAGGTTAGTTAGTTAGTTAGTTTGTTAGTTAGTTAGTTAATTAGTTAGTTAGTTAGTTAGTTAGATATGTACTTAGGTAGTTAGTTATATAGTTAGTTAGTCAGTTAGTTATATAGTTAGTTAGTCAGTTAGTTAGTTAGTCAGTCAGTTAGTTAGTCAGTTAGTTAGTTAGATAATTAGTCAGTTAGTCAGTTAGTTAGTTAGTTAGTTAGTTAGTTATGTGTTTTTGTTAGTTGGTTTTGTTGTTAGTTGATTGGTTGTTTATTTAGTCAGTTAATTAAGTAATTATTTAGTTAATTAGTTAATTAGTTAGTTTGTTGTAAGTTAGTTAGTTAGTTTCTTTGTTAGGTATTTAATTATTTATTTAGTTACTTAATATATTAGTTAGTTAGTTAGTTAGTTAATTAGTTGGTTGGTTTGGATAGTTGGTTAGATAGTTAGTTATTACTTAGTTAATTTAGTTAGTTAGCTAGTTGATTGATCGATAGGTTTGTTGGTTAGTTAGTATGTTAGTTAGTTAGTTAGTTAGTAGTTAGTAGTTAGGTAGTTAGTTAGTTAGTTAGTTAGTTAGTTAGTTAGTTAGTTGATTGATTGATAGGTTGGTTTATTGGTTGGTCAGATAGTTAATTATTTAGTTAGTTAGTTGATTTGGATGATCTGTTTGCTAGTTGTTAGTTAAGTAGTTAGCTAGCTAGCTATTTAATTGGTTGATATGTTGGTTAGTAGATTAGTTGGTTAGTTCGTTAGTTAGTTGATTGGTTGATAAGTTGGTTTGTTTATTACTTAGGTAATTAGTTAAGTTACTTTGTTAGTTATTTAATTAATTAGTTAGTTAATTATTAGTTATTTAGGTAATTAATTAGTTAATTAGTTAGTTAATTAATTGGTTAATCAGTTAGTTAACTAGTTAGTTAGTTAATTAGTTAGCAAGTTAGTTAGTTAGTTAGTTAGTTAGTTAGTTAGTTAGTTACGTGTTTTTTTTTGCACCCGTTCGCTTTGAACTCAAGCGTAGTCCATACACAATACTTCTAGTAGAGCTGGACTGAATTGTACGTGTGGATTAGCTTTAGCTATTAGCAGTGTCCCTCGCCATCAGGCGAACCCACTCCGACTTCAGAGGTACTGTACTTGTAATTAACGTCCCCAAGTCAAGGACGATAGGTCAACATTTTAGTCCAACTGTCCGATCTAGGGGTTGAACCCCTTACCTCGGCATCAACATAAAGGATGTGTAAGAACACGCGTTCTTATCCATTCGGCTATGCTGATCTGCCTATTAGCCTCCATGACTTTGAGGTGCACCACAATCATGGTAGGCAAACATAGCATCGTATCATCTGGTATATTCTGTTTAAGATCGTTAGATGTTGAGATTGCATGATCGCTGAGCCAGTCGACAAAGTACTTGATGATGATGAGAAGGAAGAGAAAGAAAAGGACGAAGACAATTATGAGACATAGCCTAGAATTAGCTTTATTTTCCTTCCTTATTTCAGTATTTTTTTTTTTTTTTCCAAAAAGGCGATAGATGAAAGGCTCAGAGAAGAACAAGCAGGCTTCAGACCAAAACGGTCATGCATAGACCACATTTTCACCCTCAGAATAATCATTGAAGACTCCGTAGAATTCCAGTCGAAATTAATCACAAACTTTGTCGACTTTCAAAAAGCCTTCGACAGCATCCACCGTCCTTCACTTTGGAATCTACTTAACATCTATGGTTTTCCTACCAAATATACCAACGTCATAAAATCTTTCTACAAAGAGACACGTTGCTGCGTAAGAACAGAAACAGGCAACTCTGACTGGTTCTCAGTCGAAACAGGAGTGAAACAGGGTTGTGTCTTATCACCGATGCTTTTTTGGAATAGCTATCGATTGGGTCATGCGCAAATGCACAAGCAACACAAATATGGGTATCCATTGGGTTGACAAAATTCTAGAAGACCTGACTTTGCCGACGACATAGTGCTTTTGAGTTCAACACATCCGGATGCCCAAGAGAAAATAAACCACCTCCAAATGTTTCAGGGCAAATTGGTCTCCAAATTAACACCACAAAAACAAAGACTATTGATCTTACCAACAGTTCAGATGAGACCAAATTGAACAGCTACGTTCTTGAAAAAGTCAACAGCTTCACATACCTAGGAAGCAAAATGACATCCACAGGGGACTCAACACCAGAAATATCATCTAGAATCGCACTGGCATCTAGTGCCTTCAATAAACTGTCAAACATCTGGAAGTCAAAGACACTCAGCAAACACACAAAACTTAAAATCTTCAACTCTTGTGTGATTCCAGTGTTAACGTATGGATGTGAAAGTTGGAAATCAACGGTAGCTTTAGATAAAAAATTAGACAATTTTGAGAACAAATGTCTTAGAAGACTTCTAAACATCCACTGGACAGACTTCAGAACCAATTCGCAAATAAGACAAGAGACTAAGCAAGATACAGTATCCAATTTCATAAGAAGACGTCGTTGGAAACTACATCGGCCATGTACTCAGAATGGACAAGACAAGACTCCCCTACCAAGCCCTCATATGGTCACCGGTAGGGAAAAGAAAACGGGGAAGACCAAGAGAGACCCTGCGTAGAACCATCATTAGAGAAGGCTCATTCAATGGCCAAAAAAATATCCAAGATCTACAACAGATAGCAGCGAACCGCCAGGCATGGAGAGACAGGACATTCTGCCTATGCGCCGCCTTAGGCTCAAGAGGAAAGACTAACTAACTAACTAATTTCAGTATTTGTCAGCCAGATAATTTAGAAGTAAACCGCGTTGCATTGATGTTCCTGGTATAGACGTCGGTCGCTCAGACACATTGTCCAGCTGACTGACACCTTGCCGTGTTTACAGACGATAGTTTATAAAATGGAGCTATACCTCTCCATAACACAAAGTCTGGGCTGAATTTAAAAACCATGTTTTGCCCATGCAGCCTGATCCCTCTCTCGGCCTGCCAATTTTACTCCAGAGGAAAGGTAACACCAATACGTCTGTAATAAAACAAGCTGCAGAAGCTGCCGGATCAGCAAAGCAATGCTCTAACTGTTCGCTGTCATAGCTTCCATCCTAGTCACATTGCCCACCAAGGCTTAGGGCCTGGTCTGCCCTGCCATGGCATTTAGTCTTTAGGTTGCATTTCTTCGCACTGGGGCAAGGCATATACCCCCTCCACTTTCCTCACCCCAATTGCGCTCCTGCGACCGAAGCTATTGGCACAACGTAGGATGGTGGGTTTGGTGAGCGCCGCCCAACATTAGGGGCTAACAGAAATCATGTAGTATTGTCTACTGTCATACGGTAGCTCAATCATATCTGACTAAGACCTGACAAACAATGTCAAACTACTAAACGTAAACATTGCCCAGTAAATCACAAACAGGCAACAACTGCTGGGGTTAATTGCTACATCCTGTGACGGACTTCCAACGAACCGTGTTCACATACATTCTATTTACGACTTTATTCTAACTACATTTACTGATAGCTGGTACCGTGTATCTCGTTCTGCACGTCCTTTATCACTTCAAATTAGAACCATATTGTCAAGTACACTTGTATGTATTTCCTTTGTCCACCCCCCCCCCCCCCCCCCGTTTTTATAGTGACTGTGCAATGGTTTTGCAGCTTGCGATTCTTTTATCCTAGTTCAAAGTACTCATTAAAGCAGGCAGGCTAAGGCGGATCAACACCCAATTGTCTGAGAGGAGAGGGGGGGGGGTGCCCACATCGAGGCTCTCGGTAGCTGATCAGTACAGACTACACTGCCCCCTTAAAACAACAACAAAGTAATAATGGAAAATTATCTCTCAAACGACAACTAGCTATCACACATGCCCATATGTATGGAACGTTACACCTTCCTTACGTATTTATAATGGCCATGTTAACAAGTGCTTTAGTGAGTCATGTATTATTAATTAGTTTCCATGCGCTATAATTCACATTGTTCTTTTGTTGTCTAAAATTAGCTTCATACGTGATGGTGAATGAAATAACGTGTGAGAGGAAAAAGATAAGAAGGGTAGAATGTCAGACGGGCCTGCGTGCCCAATACTTACCCAATTGATAATAAAGTTGTTTCGTTCTCTCTCTCTCTCTCTCTCTCTCTCTCTCTCTCTCTCTCTCTCTCTCTCTCTCTCTCTCTCACGCCCATATATCTTCATTCGTACATACAGCAAGATACACAGATGCACTCCTTACCATACACACATAATCGACACATATATACTTTCACACTCGCAAATATACAAATACTAACAGTCGTACATCCACACAGTCACGCACCCACACACACTTCCTTACATACACACATATATACCCACTCACAATCACAAACACTAAATCCTTCACTCATTCATTCTCTCTCTCTTTCTCTCTCTCTCTCTCTCTCTCTCTCTCTCTCTCTCTCTCTCTCTCTCTCTCTCTGTCTCATGACCATATATATTCAACCATACACTACAATCACGCACGCATACGCACTCTGCTTCACACAGACACTCAAATTAATATACGCAGACTCCCACACTTTCACAAACATACATTGGCAACTGTCATGAGCATACACACAAAAATGGGAAAATATGTTATACGTACACATTGCATATCTCAAAGTATATTAATGCAATGCAAAAAAGATAATGTTCGCTAAAACTGATAAAGCAGTACAATAGTTTTCATATTGCCATAAACTGTCATTTACCGCCTATAGTACCATGTGGTGTAGGACGGAAAGAGCGGGAGGAGGTAGATTTATTGAGTCTGAGGATTTAAGGACGCCTGGCTAGTGCAGTCGCCGCGAACTGTGCAAGTTAGAGTTTTTCTTTTAGCCCAGACAGAAAAAAATCCACACCTTACCGAGGATTCGAACCCGGGTCTCCTGAAGGATAGCCACCGGCCAGACGCTCCTCTTTCATATCACACATGGTGAAATCAAGTGGAAGAAAAAGATACAAATTTGAAAGATGCAGATACACAAATAATATGGAATAGCATGATATGTGATAATTTATACGTTCCTGCATACACACAATACACACACCCACACATCTAGATACACGCATGCTGCTTCATATAATAACTGGAATAATATGAACTCCCACACTTAACACATACATACACTGATGACTGTTGTGAGCATCCTCACAAAAATGGAAAAATATACATTGTGTAACGTAAGAAATATTGATGCAATTCAATAAGATAATATTTCCTACAATTATGTAAACATGATGAAGTAAGTAATGTACACGTTTTCATATTGTGCATGTTGAAATGCAAGTGGCAGTAAATATGATAATATGAAACATGGAATAGCATGTTACAGGACATGCATGCGCGCGTACACAGACACACACACTCACTCACCTCGCACTGTCTCACTGTCTGACTCACTGACTCACTCACTCACTCGCTCACTCACTCACAAACTCACTCACTCACTCACTCACTCACTCTCACTCACTCTCTCCCTCATTCGCTCTCTCTAACTCTCTAACCCTCTCTCACTCACACACAGACAGACAGAAACACACACAAGCCATCAGTCAGTCCCTCACTCACTCACTCACTCACTTACTCACTCACTCACTCACTCTTTCACTCACTCACTCACATTCAGCCAAACACTCTCATTCACCCAGTCACTTACTCACTCTCACTCGACTCACTGACTCACTGACTCACTTACTCACTCACTCTCTCTCTCTCTCACTCCCTTTTACTCTCTCTCTCTCTCTCTCTCACACACACAAAGAGAGGCAGACACAGTCAATCACTCTCTCATTCGCTCTTTATCTCTCACTCTCGCTCACTCTCTATCACTCACACTCACTCACTCACTCACTCAATCACTCACTCACTCACTCACTTTCACTCTCTAACTCTCAAACATAAACATGCAGACACATACACACTCACGCACTTGTCGGAGTCTTGCGTAGAGCAAGATAAGTAGCTCGTTTACTGGCAAGTGTGAAGCAGTATCTAACTATCAAATCACACGAAGTGATTATCCGAACCTGTTATTCACAAGCTTTATTTACGCGCTGCATTCATTATCGCACAGACATCGCGCAATGACAATCCATAGCAATCATTACGGCATGAACAATATCAATACAATACATACAGATACATGCAATCAATATACAGATCACTTACAAGCCAAAACACTCAGGCGTTCGAACCAGTCTCCCACTGTCGCACAGGCTAGCTCTCAAGGCAGATTCAAAACCACTCGCAGACTCATGCGACCTGCTCATACAAACACCTAACCCGGTCTGACTAGCCTTTCATTCTTAACACGCTAGTCGGCGCTCAAGTCCGCTGGTGTGACCCCTGCAAGGTTCACGGGGTGTACCGCTGCCCAGCGGTTCGTTTAAGCGTCGCTCAGTTGCTGTGCTTGGCTGCTTATACGGGCGTCGTCGAAGACGCCGCATTCCCTCTGCAGTGTTTAACATCACTCAGGGTTGCGTGTTGTTATGTTGCCTGGCGTTGGTACAGACAACGCGTCGCAACCTCACATGTGAGACCTTGACACTCTCCACACCCCTTTTTTCATGAAAGGATTTCCTTTCATGTACAATATATATAGGTGTTTATTAAACTTGTCAAAGTCGAACATTGTATAACCTTTAGTAGTTATTATAAATATATACAGGTGAATAGTAAACATATGTATCCAACACTTATGTTTGCACCATGAAGTACAACAGTCAGTACAATCTATTTAATGGACATTACCTCGCTGTGACACAGCTAGTCCTGTAGGTTACGCTAAACTGGCCCCTACCTCAACAACCAAAAACAAAAATACTAAACTCATCAGGTCAAGCTGTGAGCATCTCCCTCTGAGATAGCTCAGTTCATCAGACCTCTGTTTAGAGTTTCTAATGAAGGTCAACAGTTTTGGCAATATATTGTCCATATATAAATGACGTCACATTGACATGTTATTTATCAAGCACACATGTTAATGGTTACATATCCATATTTACACATCACCACGAATTTAGAGTAATGTCCCCTGGTTATTTACACAAAAATTTAGGAACATAATTTATCGTCGTTTTATTTTTACATTTATTTGCAAATGTATTTCTTAGTGTCATATTTGATACTATTGACAATGAGCACCAAAAGTCCGTTTGTAAAGAGTAATCAAGTTACATGCTGAGATTACCTATTATAAATTCGACATATACAATTCCCGTATATGTGATATATTTTAAATCACATTTTTAATACAATTGTCCATAAATTTATAGACTTTTTAGCGTATCTGCGAACTTTTAAATTAATATGCAAAAATCCGAAGTATACAGCTGTGCTATTTTACCGACTGTGTTGTTGTTCCGTTCTAATGGAATATTAAATAAACGGAGTAGTAGTTGTTACTATCAGCTGTTGGATCGTCTCTCCGCCTTCTGCTCGGATTGTAATGTCGCAGTCATCTTTCGTACCTTGTTAAAACGTCTTGGGACACATCGTCCTGGATACATTCAGGATTACTTCGTCTGTAGTAGCTTGTAAGTTCCTGGATCTTGTATGTTGTCCAGTGACACTTGTATTTGTAGTGTCCACTTGTTACAATATTTATGTATTTACAATAATAATCACATTCTTTCTCATATCTCACAGTTATACAACACATTAGTTTACATAATAGTGATTCCATTCTTTCACATATCTCACAATTATACATGCATTCATTCGCATAAATGATAATAAATAATAATACAAATATGTACCCAAGTTATATACATTGGAGATACAATCTCCCCTATCCATTGTTGTACACAGCGTTACTGACACATTGTCACAATTGGCTGTGGTCACTGGCACTATCTGTGTTGCAGTTTTATACACCCTCTGCACTGTGCTCTGGTGTTGACTGGGTATAGGTTCGTCCGTATGGACATCTCGACAAAAGATCTGCAAGACAGTTTTGGGAACCCTTTATAATGGTAATCTCATAGCTATAGTCCTGCAGCAGAAGGGACCATCTTGCCACCTTGCTGTTACTATTGGCGTTCCTCTGGTAACAATTGTCAGCGGACTATTATCTGTTTCAATATGAAATGTTTACCTAACAAGAAATCTAGAAAGTTTACGTACCGAAAATACCATGCAAGAGCCTCGAGTTCCGGCGTACTATCTTATCGTTCCCAATGTTGTTCAGTTTTCGAGAGACGTATTATACTGGGTACAAGATTTGTCGTGTTCTGTAAAGCACACTTCCATGGCTACGGAGCCTCGCGTCACATTTAATCTAAAGTGATATTCAAATTTGGCAATTTTATATAGGTGCTTTAGAAAATATGAAAAGAATCTTCGTAAATGCTGGCCTTAACATTCGCTGTTTACAATTACGTTTGGCTGTTTATTTGTTAGTAAATCAGTGAAACATTTGGTCAATTCATCAAAAATGAGGAATAAATTGTCTATAATAGTTTAAAAACCTAAGACACCTGGGTTCGCAACTGTTTCTTATTTGTCGGAAGCGACATTTCCAAATTCTCGACATGATGTTATCGTCAGTTGATATAAAGCCATTTGAGATCTTATAGCCCAAAAATGAAATTTCTGAAGAGGCTATATCAACTTTGGAGGTTTTACAGTCAGTCCATGATGTCTAATTCCTGTCAAATGTCTGTTGTAGTGCTGTTAGGTGATCTGTCATGGTCCTTTGTGTGTATGCCGTCCATGTCAAATGATGTTAGCAATGTCTGTCAAAGAATTCTTGTCATTCTGACGGAAGGTACCGTGCATTGACTAATCCGAAAGGTAGTTTACACCATTCGTATAAAACCCCAGGTGTGGCAACTGCAGTCAGATGTATACTGTCGGATGTACAGCTATCTGCCACAGTAACCCTTTGTCATGTCAGTTTGGTGAAATAACTTGAGTCAGATAGTTCAGTCAGGATGTCTTCACAGTTGCGCATCGGTTCTAAATCCAACTGTGGTAATGCTGTTGATCTTACGATAGTACACACAGAGTCTGATAGTTTTGTCCTTTTTCCGTACTAAAACTATTGTGAACAAAATGAGATTGTGAACGTCGAATGATATGATTTGCTTCTAATCAATGATTTCTTGATGTAGTTTTTTCTTTTTTCTTTATAGTTTTAGGAATTGGAATACGGTCTACGCTTAATAGGAATGTCGGATGTCAAGAATGATTGGTGCTGAACTAAGTCTGTCTGTCCTGGGCTGTCAGAAAAGATCGTCCTGTCTCTTGTATCCAATTGTCTGCAACTGTCATTCTGTGTCTGCGTCAGTTTAGGATTTACCTTATGTCCTGTAAGTTGGTCGTCGTGTCAAGAACTGGTGTCGGTATCTCGTCAGTGTCGTTGTCGTCCGTCTGGTCCCCTATGGTGGTGCTATGCTGCAGTTTCCTCCTTGGTCGTCTTGCCTGTGGTAATATGGTTTGAGCATTTAATATGGAAAATTGTTATTTTGTCCCTAACTGCAATTTCGTAATCTACGTCGAAATTTTTCCGTAGTACTTTGAACGGTCCCTTGCCATGAGTCATTTAGGAGATGTCTATCACTTGGCAAAAGAAGAAGACGTCCTGTCTGGTGGTCAGTGTAATAGTTCTATTTTCCCTGTTAGCATATTCTCGGTAGTATCGTTCTGATTTTCTGGAGAGCTTCTTTGGCTAACACACATGATTTCATAATTCTGTCACGCAATGATGTTACATGTTCAATATGATGAAATGGTCTAGGCAGTTGTACTTTCAGTCAACATAGATTCATACAGATAATGGGCGCGTGGTTGTGCACCATATACATCGTCGATGGTGAGAACCCAGTGCTGGAATGGGTCACTTCCCTATAGGCAAACAAAATTGCAGGTAAATAAGTATCCCAATCTTCAGGGTGTTTCTTGGGTTACTTTAGAGAGCATATGTTTTAATCGCCGTTAATCTTTTCCACGATACCTGTCGAATGTGGGTGGGTAGGGCTGTTGAAGCATTTGTTTAACACCCAAGCTCGTGGTAAAGGCTTGTGTAGCTGCGGCAATAAACTGGCTACCTCTGATCTGAAAGGATGGTATCAGGGAATCCTACCCTAGCAAAAATATGAAAAACCTTCCATGATGTCTTTGGAAGTTATGTTCTTCATTGGACCGCTTCGAGCCACCGACACATAGATCAATGAGTGTTACAATGTACCTATTACCTCTTGATGTACATGGTTAAGAGGACCACTATATCGACCGAGAATCTTTTCAACGGTCTACTAGCCAAATCAGTAACTTGCAATTCGCTTGTGGGTGTTTACCCTTTTTTACAATCTTTTGGCAGATGTCACACACGATCTGCAATACTGTTTGGTATCGTTGCAAAACTTAGGCCATAAAATTGAGTAGTAACCTTGCTCTAGTTTTAGCATACGCCATGTTGTCCTGCAAAGGGTATGTCATGAGCTAGATTCAATGCTTGTTTGCGGTTTTCTAACGTAGCACTGTTTGTTTTATAGTGCTGGAACCTTTGGTGTATACCGTGTTAGAATTCCGTTCTTCGAGCAAGTACCATTGAGCTTCTTTGCTACTCTTGCTTTTGCCTACAAGTTTTAAAATATTTTTGCAAAGATCGATCGGCTTTCTGAGATGTTATAACTCTCTCTAGTTGTCTCAGGAGATGTTACAACTGGACTTACTTGTTGTAAGCCTCTGTCTGATCGATTCGCTCTTGATATTCAGTCGATCTAGTTCGATTCGGTCTTGCATGTTCAGTAGATTTAGTTACTGCATTTATTACATTACAACGATCATTCTCATCACACATTGATGTCACATTCACACAATTACATGTATGTTCTGGCGTAACCAGATTGGTATTTGTACATTAATTTACAGTGGTAATTACATCATGAATGGTGATTGGTGATGAAGGTGAAATGGTAGTATCAATATTACAAATGACAGTTGATGTACTACTGTCAATGTGCCATGTCATTCACTTCAGGAAGGTTTCCAATGATAACATCGCAGCAAGGATTGGTTAATGCTGCGCATTTAACCTTTCCTGTAAGGAATGGTGTTGTTATATATGCCCATGCAAGTGGATATTTCTCTATGTTCCCTGAGAACGTCCTGCATGTGACATATTTACCACTATATTGTGATGGTAAAATATAATCTCTCTTTACGCCAAGAGAGTACTCCCGCTATCACGTAAAACTGTGGCAGCTCTACCATTAACATACCCATGGTGGATTTTAGTTTAACCTTGGAGTTTACTACAAAATTGGCCTCCTCACTGGTAACAGTATAGAATGGGCCCGCATGTTAACACGCCATCCTCATTAAATTGATCACAAATGGTACATTTTTCATGATGGAACACATCAATGGAATGTGCTGAGTTTACTGGCTGATACTGTACACTTTCTCTTCTGAAGAAGAACTGTCAAATATGGCTGCATTAGCCTTCTGGTCAATTGACTTGTCTTTACAAATTCTTACGCCAGTGACCAAAAGCTTACAAAGATAACATTTTGTAAGTTTTCTGTAGTTCTTCCTTTCTTTATCTTGCTTAGAAATGTAGTTCTGAAAGTAAGCAGTGTACCCAGGATGTTTGTCACACATATCATTCTCATTGTGTGAATAGTGGCAATATCTGCACTGATAGAAGTTCTCTGCAGCTTATTTATAAGGTTTTTGTTTGTTATTTGACCCTGCCTGATATTTGTCATATGTAGCTGCTGCTACAAAGTCTGTGTTGGTCAGACTATTAGAGAAACATTGCTTATTGGCTGAAAAATAAACAGAGCCACGACTTTCCATCTGTTGGACACTCTCACACTGACATTCCAACAAAAATTTAGAAAATGGGGGTGGGAGAGATGTGATAATCTTATCTCTCAACATAAGATCAACTAATTTGTCATAATTTCCATTTACTTTGGCTGCTGACAGCCATTTAGAAAAAATATTCTGAATTTCTGAGATGTAATCAGAGAACGTGTGTGTTGGCTTAGGAGACAACTTCCTAAACTGTTCTCTATAACCTGATTCATCCAGTAAAAAATGCGTCATAATTTTCGCCTTAATGTACAGATAATCTTCTTTCAGGTCATTGGGATCGACTCTATGACTTTCAGAGGTTCCCCAGAAAGACTTCTCACATATACTATACCCCATTCAGGTTTTGGAATATTATAATGATCCATGACAAATTCAAAATTTTGGGTGAATGCTGCTATGCAATCACCTGTGTTGTACCTTTTAATCAGACCTTGGTATTTCTTATAGGTTGATCTTTGTCTGTTTCTCTATTATTTTTATCTTAGAATTTCAGATTTTAGCTGTTTCAATTTTCAGTTGTGTGTTCTTGCTCTTCTCTCTCTTACTTTGGCTAAGATCTCCGCTTGCCTCACTGCCGCTTCTGACTGTTTTCAGAGCAGCTTCTGGTTGTGCCTGTTGAAGCTTTAGAGCGCTTCTGAGTCTTTAGAGCAGCTGCTGATTGTGCCTTTAACGCCCTTTCGGCCGCTCTCTCATTTCGCTCATTAATTTGCTCTGTTTCAAGAGATATCTGCCATATTTACTTTCACTCCATGCTCTCACTCCCTCACCAGACATATTCATTTTTAAACCATTTCAATGAAATCGTTAAAGAAGACATGATGAACAATACGTATGATGGAATGAATATAAACAAAATTACCTATGATGTTAGTAATTTACAAATATTTCTAGCACAGTTGATGTTTAAAGCCAGACTACCGAAAGTATAAAGAGGAATGAAAAATTTTTATACTCAAGTAATCCTTGGGCAATGTGCTGTTCCGTGGTGCTCGAAATCACACTGGAACGTACGTCGGATTGACGCACAAAAAAATTGTTGAAGTTCACAAGGCTCAGGTCAAGTTGACACAAAAAACCTGTACTTTTGAAACTAACGAAATTAAACGTTTGTAAATGTCTGGTGTGTGTAATGTCACTGAGTCTGTATAGGTTTGTATGCTGTCAAGTATTATTGTTAGTCGTTACCACAATCAACAACTTTCACGCTCACACTACCCTACTCAATGTCATTCAAGGGCACGGCCGCCATTTTGGATTTTAGGTACAAAACTGGTTGAATTTGGCGATAAGTCTGAAGACGCCTCGGTTGGCTTCAAATAATGTCTTCACACTTATAATTTAATGAAATCAACACTATTTAATCGTTACTTTACCCTAATCTATGACTTGCGCACTTCTATCGACATCTTCACTTCAAAAACTAGGACAAAAAATCTACAAGTTCGCATTCAGTTCAAAACCCGGACGAGAAGCCACCACGTTCGCACTTGTCAGAGTCTTGCGTAGAGCAAGATAAGTAGCTCGTTTACTGGCAAGTGTGAAGCAGTATCTAACTATCAAATCACACGAAGTGAATATCCGAACCTGTTATTCACAAGCTTTATTTACGCGCTGCATTCATTATCGCACAGACATCGCGCAATGACAATCCATAGCAATCATTACGGCATGAACAATATCAATATAATACATACAGATACATGCAATCAATATACAGATCACTTACAAGCCAAAACACTCAGGCGTTCGAACCAGTCTCCCACTGTCGCACAGGCTAGCTCTCAAGGCAGATTCAAAACCACTCGCAGACTCATGCGACCTGCTCATACAAACACCTAACCCGGTCTGACTAGCCTTTCGTTCTACACGCTAGTCGGCGCTCAAGTCCGCTGGTGTGACCCCTGCAAGGTTCACGGGGTGTACCGCTGCCCAGCGGTCGTTTAAGCGTCGCTCAGTTGCTGTGCTTGGCTGCTTATACGGGCGTCGTCGAAGACGCCGCATTCCCTCTGCAGTGTTTAACATCACTCAGGGTTGCGTGTTGTTATGTTGCCTGGCGTTGGTACAGACAACCTCAGATGTGAGACCTTGACACTCACTCATTCACTCCATCTCTCACACACTTACCCACTCACTCACTCTCTCCCTCTCTCACTCTTACTCTCTCTCTCTCTCTCATTTACATACTCAGAGACACACACACTCACTCACGCTCTCACTCACTCACACACAGACAGGCAGACACGCACACACTTATTCACTGTCTCTATCTCACACACACTCACTCACTCTCTCCCTCTCTCACTCCCTCGCTTCCTCTCACAATCACTCTTTCTCTCTCTCATTCACATACACAGTGAGAAACACACACACTCACTCACGCTCTACACACACACACACACACTCACTCACGCTCTAACTCACTCACTCACTCACACACAGACAGGCACTCACACACACGCACTTATTCACTTTCACACTCACACACTCACTCACTCTCTCCCCCTTTCACTCCCTCTCTCTCTCTCACTCTTTCTCTCTCTCATTCACATACACAGAGTCAGACACACACACTCACTCATGCTCTCACTCACTCACTTTCTTACTCACTCACACTCACTCACTACCTCGCTCTCACACTCACTCTCTCTCTCACTCACACACACACACATAAAAATACAGACACACACTCTCTCTCTCTCTCTCTCACTCAATCTGTCATTCCTTCACTCACTCACTCTCTCTCACACTCATTCGCTCATTCTCTATCACTCACTTACTCTCTCACTCTCACTCGCTCACTCACACATAGAGACAAGCACACACACACCCACTCTCTCTCTCTCTCACTCACTCACTCCCTCTCACTATCTCGCAACCACACTCACCCATTCAATCACTCTCTCACTGACTGACTGACTCACTCACTCACTCACTCACTTACTCACTCACTCAGACACACACACATACACACTCTTTCACACTTTTTCACACATTCACATGCATGAACGCACGTATACACACATTCTCTCTCTCTCTCTCTCTCTCTCTCTCCTCTCTCTCTCTCTCTCTCTCATTAACTCTCACAATATCACTCTCTCTCTCTCTCTCTCACATACACAGAAAGACAGACACACGCACACTACCTCTCACACTCAATCTGTCATTCTCTCACTCACTCACTCTCTCTCTCACACTCATTATCTCACTCTCTATCACTCACTCACTCCCTAACTCACAGATTGTGTGAGTGAGAGAGAGTGAGAGATTGAGAGAGAGAGAGAGAGAGAGAGAATATGTGTGTCTGTGTGAGAGAGATAATAAGTGGGAGAGTGAGTGAGAGAGAGTCTGTGTGTGAGAGAGAGTAAGAGAGAGTGAGTGTGAGAGAGTGAGGGTGAGTTAGTGTGGGTGAGAGACAACGAGAGATTTAGCATGTGAAAGAAAAAAAAAGAAAGAGAAATAGAGATAGTTGAGCGCACGTGTGCATGTGACGTCCCATTCTATATTGTTTCTGTATCCACATCTTTCATATTATACTTTTTTGTGCCACTTGATTTGCTATGTACTTATGAAAACGTGTGCGCTGCTTATTCCATCATTTTTATATCAATTTTAGGAATTAACTTATTGAATCGAATCACTATTTTTTTACGTTACACAATGTATATGTATAATTTGTTTTTCTAGTTTGTTTTTTTTTTTACTTTTTTGTTAGAATGCTCACGATAATCGTCAGTGTATATATGTGTGTAAAGTGTGGCAGTTTGTTAATATTAGTTTCAGTGATTATGTGAGGCATCATATATGTGTCTAGATGTGAGGATGTGTGTGGGTGTGTGTGTGTGGGTGGGTTTGTGTGTGGGGAGATGTGTGTGGTTGGTGTGTGTGCGGTGGAGATGTATTTGGGTGGATGAGTTGGTCGTGTGGGGAAGTCTTGGTGGGTGGGAGATGTGTGGGTGGGTGGTGGATGTGTCAATGGATGGGTGGGTAGGGGATGTGTGGGCGTGTGAATAGTGAATGTGTTGATGTGTGTGGGTAGGGGATGTGTGGGTTGGTTGGTATGTGGGCGTGTGAGTAGGGTGTGTGGGGATGTGTGTATCGGTGGGGATGTGGGTGTAGGGTGGGGAGATGTGTGTGGGTGGAGGATATGTGTGTATGTGGGTGATGTGTGGGTGGTTGGGTGGTTGGGGGATGAGTATTTGGATGAGGGATGTGTGTGGGTGGCGGAAGTGTGGGTGGGTGAGGGGTTAGTGTGTGGATGGGGGAGGGGTAAGTGTGTGGATGGGGATGTGTGGGTGGGGCATGTGTGTTTGGCATGGTGGTTAGGGGTGTGTGAATGTGGGGGTGGGTGGAAGTGGAGCTGGAGGATGGATGGGGGATGTCTGTTGGTAGGGAGATGTGTGTGTGGGTGGGGGAATCATTGTGGGTGGGGGATGTGTGTGTGGGTGGGGATGTGTGGGTAGAGGATGTGTGTAGGTGGGGGATGTCAAGTTTGTGGGGCTGGGGTGTGTGTGTGGGATGTGTGGGTCGGTGGGGGTTGTGTCGATGGGTGGGCGTTATAGGACTGTGTGTGTGGATAGGTATGTTGGGGGATGTGTGGGGAAATTTATGTCTATGTATGTGTGTGTGCTTAAGTAAACATTTGTCAGTGAGTTTGTGATTGTGATTGAGTATATGTATATGCGAGGGAGTGTGTATTTGTGAGTTATTGAGTCAGTGCATAACTGTGAGTTTGTGAAAATGATGTAAGTATGTATGCATGTATGTGTGTTTTTACGAATGTGCTTTTGCGCGCTAGTTTGTCTGTCTCATAACATGGTAATAATCATTGTTTATGTTTACAACATTCATTTGACAATGTTTTTTTCCTATGTGAATATAATATGCACTATTTATGAACGAAAGATGAGTGATTAGAAGGGCCGAATGTAAGACAGGCCTGCGTGCAAAATGTGTTACCCTTTCAAAACAAAGTTCAATCAATCAATCAATCAGTCAGTTAATCAATCAATCACTCAGTCAAATCTCACTCAGCTCTCTCTCACTCACACACACAGACAAGCACACACACACACACACACACACACACGCACATTCACTGTCTCTCACTCACTCTCATTCACTCTCTCCCACGCGCTCAATTACTCATACATATATATATATATATATATATATATATATATATATATATATATATATATATATATATATATATATATATATATATATATATATATATATACTCTCTCTCTCTCTCTCTCTCTCTAACTCGCTCACACATACACATACATGAACGCACGTACACACACATTCTCTTTCTCTCACTCTCACACACACACTCTCTCTCACCCACTCAGTCTCTCTCACTCTCTGTTGCTTCTCTCCTCTCACTCACATACACACAGACGTACACACATTCACTCACACCCTCACTCAATATCTCACTCTCATTCACTCACTGACTGTCGCTCATATTCACTCACTCTCTCTCTCACTCATACTCACTCTCTCACTCACTATCTCTTATTCTCACTCACTCACGCAGACACTCTCTTATTCTCTCACTCACTCACAATCACTCACTCCCTCACTCACTCTCATTCATTCTCTCACTCACTCACTCTCTCTCTCTCTTTCAAACTCTCTTACTCTCTCACTCAAAATACACAGGGATACATACACATACACACACACTCTCTATCTCTCACTCACACTCACTCACTCACTTACTCACTCACTCATTAATTCACTCTCTCATTCTCTCACTCACTCTCTAACTCACTTACTCACTCTCTCGCTCACTATCTCTCACATACACTAACTCGCACACATTCACTCACTCATTCTTACTCTCTCTCTCTCTCTCTCTCTCACTCACTCGCTCACACATACACATACGCATGCATGCACACACATACACTCACTTTCTTTCTCACTCACTCTCTCACACATTCACACAAGCATGCACACACGCACGCACACACCCACACACTCTCACTCTCTCTCTCTCTCTCACTCACTCTCTCTTGCACGCCCTCACACACACACACACACACACACACACACACACACACACAGAGTAAAACTGTTACCAGTAGGTTACTTATGGTGGCATATAGTCGGATTGGCGTAAGCATTGAAAGAGTTTTCGGTTTAATGTGTAGTTACTCATTGCAGTTTTCAGATGTTGTGGGAGGTCATTCCGTAAGTTTAGCCCTAGAATACTCAAAACATGTTTTGTGTAAGTCCAATCAAGGCTGTCGAGTATGTAATAAATTCTAAGCGCTTGTCGTTCATTGCATGAGATTGAATCAACGGTAGAAGATACTGTGGGGTATTTTGAGATATAATTTTATTCACTAATTTGGCTTTGTTAAAAAGGAAGCGCTTTTGAAGTGGTAGAAGCTTTAGATGACTGTATAAGTTATTACTTTCAACGCGCTTTATGCCGGAAACTAGACGTATAGCGCGGTTTTGTAGAAAGAACATAGTCATTTCATGTTAGATTTAGGGCAACCATCCCAGACTAGAACAATAATCGAGATGTGATTAGATAAAGGATGTACAGAATAGATTTCGTGTGCTTTCGTCTTGGAAGTGTTGAATTTTAGCAAGTTGGTAAGCATTTTGTGTTATTTTCTTGGTAAGGACGTGAACATGAGAGCTCCAGTTTAAATGTCAGTCAATTAAAAAACCTAATGGTTTGTATTAATTTACATTAACTATAGGTAACTTGTCTATGTGGATTTCGAGCGGTGCCCCAGTTATAGCTATTGTCTGTAGTTTTTATCTGGTCGTTATTAGCACGGATTTATTTTTTGTCGAAGTTAATTTGCATGCGGTTTTCATTGCTCCATCTGGTAAGATTATCAAGTTCATTTTGTAAAAAAAAAACTCTCTAATTCACTACGGTTCTATGGACTAGTATGTATAGTACCATCCATCCATCATGTGCCATGCCGATAAGTGTGGGTGGTCATGTTTTGCCATCTCACTCGATCACCAGAGTCGTGGATGAGCTCCGTGTTCCTGTCTCGACCATGCCATGTGGCCAAGCCATCCAGATATTTACTTCTCGGTCTTCCCCTTGGTCTCTTCCCTTACATCTTGCTAGTTGTCACCAAGTTCTCCAAGTCATTTCTTCTCATAACATGCCCAAAAAATGTTGATTGTCTACGTCTAATGACTCTAATCAGTTTACGATCTTCATTTGTTTCTTGAAGAACTTGTTCATTGGTCTTTCTGGCTGTCCATGGTATTCTTTGCATTTTCCTCAGAAACCACATTTCCACAGCCATCAGATGTTTTTCAACTTGACTGCTCATTGTCCACGCTTCACATCCATACAAAAGTACAGATTCTATGTAGCACTTCAACACTCTTTTTCTCGTTTCAATTGATATCTTTTTATTGGTCAGTATGTTTTTCCTACTTGCAAAAGGCCACCTTTGCAATGACAATTCTCGTTCTAATCTCTTCAAGGCATCTCCCATCAGATGTTATGACTGTTCCGAGATAAGTGTATCGATTATCTTGCTTAAGAATATGCCCATTTACTCGTATATCACATTGTCGGTATTTCTTTCTACCCACTGACGGCCATAATCTGTGTCTTCTTACTATTCAATTCTAACCCTTGTTGCTCACTGTGTGCAACAACCGCATCTGCTAAATGTCGCAGGTCCTGTTCATTGCCTGCAATCAAGACTGTATCATATACATATCTGATATTATTGATGTATCTTCCCCCAGTGTTGATTTCTTCCATATCTTCTATATTTATGAAAATATTTTCATTGAACAGGGAAAACAGATCTTGAGACATTACACATCCCTGTCTCACACCTCTCTTAATAGGCTGATATTGACCTATTTCATTATCAATTCTGATGGCAGTTTGTTATTTCCAATATATGTGTTTTACAAATATAAGGTCTTTTCCATCAATTTGCAGATCTTCAAGCATCCTTCTCATGTCGAAATGTCTCACTTTATCGAAAGCCTTTGTGTAGTCAATAAAGCAAAGGTGTAGATCTGTGTTTATTTCTATAGAACGTTCAATTACTGTTCTCAGTATATACATAGCATTTATTGTACCCTTGCCTTCTACAAACCCACATTGTTCTCCCTTTCGAGTTGTATTTTCTTCCTAACTCTTTGCATGATAATTCTTAGTAAAATCTTCGTGATGTGGCTCATTATACTAATTGTTCGATGTGATCACATTCCAAGGCTCCTGAGTTCTTCGAGATTGTAAGAAATATAGAATTACATAATTCAGGAGGTATATCTCCAGTATCATATATTGCGTTCAGCAGTCTGGTGACTTTGTCTATTTCATATTCTTCTAAGGCATTGATCATTTCTATTGTGATGTTATCTGTACCTGGGGTCTTGCGAGTTTTCATATGGTTCAGAGCATTCTGAACTTCCATCTTAAAAATTGATGGTCCTTCATTATTATTCCGATGATCATATTGTTCTTCTCTTGTATCAACATAAAGGTCTTTCACATAACCTGACCACGCATGTAAAATCTGATCTTTTTCTATTATGATTTGCCATGATTGGTTTTTAGGCAACCCGTTGATGTGTGTGTTCTTTTATTAGTGATTTAATTAATTCTTTTGTGCATTAATTTGGTATTCCTGGTGTTGTGTTGGTTTTCAATTTCCTTGCAATTTTCCTCAAGCCATGTTTCTTTTGCACACACACACACACACACACACACACACACACACACACACACACACACACACACACACACACACACACAACACACACACATACACACACACACGAACATACACTCTCTTATATATATATATATATATATATATATATATATATATATATATATATATATATATATATATATATTGCTTAAGATTAATCTATGGTCGCTGTAGAAGTCTGTGCTTGGTATAGTTTTTGCGACTTTTAAAGCATTTCGAAATCTTCTATCGATGAGAATGTAGTCAATCTGATTTTTGATCTTATGATCAGGACTCCTCCTTGTCCACAATCTCCTTGGGTGCTATTTATACCACGTGTTTCCAATAATCACATCATGCTCTTTTGCCCACTGTACAAGTTTGCAACCTCTTTCATTCTGTTCCCCTAGTCCATACTTGCCTACTATGCATCCGTCATCTTGATTTCCAACTATGGCATTCCAGTCACCCATTATGATATTTACTTCAGAATTCTTACATTTCTTGAAGGCATTCTCTAAATCATTATAAAATTCACCAATGCTGCCAGCACTACTATCTGCTGTTGGTGCATAAAATTGTATGACGTTGGCATCATCCACTCAACTTCACCAGTAACACTCTGTCTGATACAGTCCAATATCCTTTGATCGATTTCGATCTCTCTGTATCCATTATAATTGCTACTCCTCGCTGTTGTTTCTCTCCACCATAATAGATTATTTTATACATAACAGGTTAATATTTCGTCTTCTCGTTTCATTCTTAATGTTATCAAATTTTCCATCCCTACTCATAGTTCTTACATTCCAAGTTCGTAATTTCAATGTTGATACTCTTTTGTACTCAGTCTCCTGCTGACGGTCTGGTGTACATGACTACCCCTACCGGGCGAGGCGGCTCCTATAATACAGTCGTCTGCAAATAGAACACACGTTGTATTGCGATATAAAGGAAGTTTGTGAATATAAACTGCAAAAAGCAGTTGACCTAGTATGGAATCTTAGACAGTTGTTGAAGGACACGATTTGTTGTCTGTCGGATACTGTCATTTAAATATTTTAAAAAACGACAGTATCCGACAGACAAACAAATCGTGTCCTTCAACAACTGTTAGGTTTACCATATTGGCGCTAGTCTTCCTTTGTTTTAATTTACTAATTAAAATATCATGATCTACAATTCAAAAGCTTATTTAAAGTCTTCAAACACCGCTCCACACATGTTGCCATTGTTGATACTAAAATACCAGTTATCGATTATTTTTGTTAGAGCACTATGGCAAGAATAGGTTAGGTCGAAACCCAGATTGACTGTCAATTATTAGATCATTGTTAATTAAAATATGTAATGTTGTTTCATGTATGTGTTTTTTCTAATAGCTTTGAAAGCGACGATAGTAATGGGATAGGTCTATAATTACCCAGGACACTATTATCCATTGAGCCATTTTTAAGTAGAGGATAAACTTTAGCAATTTGAAGTGCAAATGGAAAGTAGTTTATGGCCAGGCACTGGTTATATATGAACGTCAATGATTCACTTATGGCTGGTGCAGTACAGAGAACAATTCTATTACTGAAACCATCTAGGCCGTGTGAATTTGTTGCTTTGAGGTTTGAGAGATATTTATATACTTCTGCAACAGACATCAAAGGAATCTCAGCGAGAAATATTTCTAGTGCACTTCTCCTAACAGAATGATGACAATGAACTTAAACTACGTGATGAGTCTGGTATTGAAGAGTTTAGATTCTCTATTTCTGATTGAAAGAAACAAATGAAATTATCACATGTTATAGAATTTGGTATTACTGACTATGAAGCATGTTTTTTGTTGGTTAGTGAGTTAATATATACTGGTGCTGTTTGATTTATCTACAATCACATTTTAAAATGATCTTTCGTTATCCCACGAATTTCATATTTAACTTCATTCCTTAGTCTGCGGTAATTGATAAGGTGTTTATTTGTGTATGCTGTATCTGGTTCTCTCATGATTTCCAGACCTTCACTAGTGACCCATGGAGATTTATGTTGATTCTTGGCTCAAACTTCTTTGACTGACGTGTGCTTATCAAACACACAGTAGACTGTCTTCGTCCAGACAGCTAATGCATCGTCCGGATCAGGAAGTTGGTAAACATGATCAAGGGCTGCATTTGTTAAGTCTTGAAAAAATAAATCTTGATTGAATGCTTTATAATTGATACAATTTTATGCATAAATGTTTATTTTTAAGACATTTGAACCCAATTTTTCACCTTGTACAATATACTGGGTAATGGTCACTAACTACACTAGCAGGAACAGGACATTCAATAATATTAACTGAACATGTAACATATAATATGATCAATTATAGTTGAGGAGGTGTCTGTAACCCTTTGCACTTGAAACAATATTTACTCTTTACCTTTTCAGAATATATTCACCAAAAATAGGAAATAAAAAACATTTAAGGTTCCCATGTGAAGCCTCCTCGTAGAAGACAACAATGCGGTCAGTGGCAGAAGTTGTAGCAGTGTTTATCATCACAAGCAGACACGATCTAGAAGCTATCTTGGCTGTGGGAAGTGGACTGAGCATTCCTGATGATAAATCCGGTCAAGGCAATGCTACAGATAACTCCGACTATGATGGATAGCAGAGAAAGCAAACGAGCAGTCCTTCCTTTGTCTTTGGCTGTGGCCACGTCCCCGCGGTCCAGTGCATCTCTTGACTGAGGGCAGAACAGAGGAGACAATATTAAGAACATATAGACATGTTAGAAGTAAAGTAGATTCTCATTTTGCACGCCTTGCACTCGATGGGCAATGTCCTTTACTTCCCATGTCATTTTTTGATATCCGTTTTAGGCTGCGTCGCACTCGAGGGTGGCGGGGGGACTATGCACATGTTAAACAAGTATCTCCGACCCAATGATGATTCCAACACATGACCACTTGGCCGGATTGCAAATATGCTGGCTTATATATCAATATATTATTTTGCCCTCTAACTCCTTCAACTGGGACATAGGCCCTCAACTACTCACTCCAAGCCCTACTGTCTTTAGCTATCTCATGCAGCTCTGTCCCCGACCTTCCCATATTGTTCACTTATTTTGGCCTCTACTTAACATCTCCCTGAGTTCTAAGGTTTCCCCACTTCTTTTTTTACTGTGGGTTTCAAACTAAGGTGTGTCTAGTTATACATTTTCGGGTATTCTCAGGGTATGACCTACCCGCCCCTAGCGTCTTATCTTCACCTCTTGGTCTATCTATCTATCTATCTATCTATCTATCTATCTATCTATCTATCTATCTATCTATCTATCTATCTATCTATCTATCTATCTATCTATCTATCTATCTATCTATCTATCTATCTATCTATCTATCTGTCTGTATTTCTGTCTGTCTGTCTATCTGTCTGTCTGTCTGTCTGTCTGTCTGTCTGTCTGTCTGTCTGTCTGTCTGTCTAGTAAAACTTCGATTAACTGTCATCGTACGCACCAGGGATGTGACGGATAACCGAATAGACGGATAACACACATCTCTTAATGTATGTACAGCAACATGATTTCAGCCGATCTCCCTGTCCTAGATGGTAAACGACTTAATCCCGTTTATCCACGTGGGGTAACGCAGCGCGCGAGAATTGGATGCGGTTCTCGCCGCGTTGGTAACTTACAGGATAAGTGGGCCAGCCGCTCAGAAAGCAATGGCAAACTACTGAGCGTAATCTTGCCAAGAAATCAACGACGGCGGTAAAATGCTGGTGTTGACAGCGATGTCCTGTAAAAGAAATGCCAAAATAAAAACGTGATTTCATTACGGGCTTGGGGCGCAAATGAAAATAAAATTCTTTAAAATTGAATAATATATATTGTATTTAATTTTACAAAACGATCAATGTAAACTTCAATATAAGAGTAGTAATGTACAGAAGTGTATTGTAATACTATAAACCTGCGTTACTTAAAAATAATCTGTCATCTTCTTCTGTGTCTTTGAGGCTCGAGCTTTCTGAGCAGCACCATTATCTCCGGTGCTGTTCAACACCTACACTGTGAGAATTACCAGCGAGCAAATCATGGGACCGGGGAGGATATTGTCGTATGCAGTCGATGTTTTAGTGTATCGTCAGGTCAAGGATAAAGATCAGGTTGCTGTTGAACTACAAACCGAACTCAATCGCATGAGCACTTGGTGTGTTGAAGCTGGGGCAATGGTTAACCCAACAAAGGCAACAGTGACTTGGTTCTCTTTGAATAACCATGTTGTCAACACCTCAACGCCAACTGTACATCTAGGTTCAGAGACTGTGGAATGAACGCAGGCAATGAATTACCTGGGGATACGATTTGATTATATATATTATATATATATATATAGATATATATATATATATATATATATATATATATATATATATATATATATACATATATATATATATATATATATATATATATAGTTTCGAATATCTTGGATCATTGATAACCAACAATGGTGACACGATGAAAGAAATTAAAAGACGAATATCTATTGCTCTTCAAAGACTAAAACAACTGAATAAATTGTGGAATGGGACAGAAAGAATTAAAGAATTTAGATTTTTAAGAGCATGCATCTTTCCCATTGCAACATACGCATGCGAGACCTGGGCACTTACTAAACAAGCTAACCAGCGCATAAATGCTTTTGAATATAAATGATATAGACGAGTCTAAGAATATTTTGGATAAAGAAAGGAACAAATGCATCCATACTTCAAGAGCTTAATATTGAAAAAGCTTGGCTATTAAAGACGATAAAACAAAGAAAATTGAAATATTTTGGTCACTTGAAATGTCACGAAAGTTTGTGAGAACAATAATGGAGAGGTATTTGCCAAAGAGAAGATGGATGTAGGATGTGGCGGATGATCTCCAGATGGGTGTATCGGACCTGGGAAATTTTGCTTATGATCGAGAGATTTTCCTGAAGATTGTTATGGGAGCGAGGTTCTGCAAAGGACATACTACTGAATGTATGCATGAATAATGGGCTCTGTCAATTGGTGTCTGCGTGCGTGCGTGGTGCGTGCGTGAGTGTGTGTGTGTGTGTGTGTGTGTGTGTGTGTGTGTGTGTGTGTGTGTGTGTGTGTGCATGCGTCTTCTATCTATTATTCGCATAGAATGTTCATTGTCACGAAATGAGAGCTATCTTCATGCCGGTCATCTAGATCCCATGCTGCAGGAACCCTCTAAAAGTGCAAACCTTCCAAGGGAATGGACATATTTCGTGTATTATGAACTGAGTACCACTCAGCCGATCGTTTTCTTTTCCGTGGCTGCCGTTTCGGGGAAAAGGTTATAAGAAGTCCGTGACGTCAGAGTCTGGTCCTGACTACCGCATAACACATTACACATAAATATCAATTTGGGGACAATTTTAGGTTCGCTCGCTCAGAAAGCAATGGCAAACTACTGAGCGTAATCTTGCCAAGAGATCAACATACAGCTGAAAGATGCTGGTGTTGACAGCTAAGTCCTGTAAAGGATATGCTAAAAAAAAGGAAAAAAAAAAAAAAAAAGACAGTTCATAAATAAATGCACACGTATTGTTTGGCGCACATAGAAGTGGACGAAATAATTAGAGACAGGAGGACGCACTAGAAACATAAAATTTTGAAGACGTACTTACCGACCGGGATTCGATCCTGTCACCTCCAAATGACGACAGCGCTTCGTTGCAGAAACAAGTGTACTTCGACACATGACCAACTAGACACCGCTTTAAAAAGTGTTTTCATTAGCTAGGTCTATCATCCACATGAATATACAGCTAAGGAATAAGGACATAGTTCGTATCTAACCATTAAAATAGCACCATAGGTCTCAGAATATTATATTAAATCAGCATAGGTCAAATAACAAACACCTAAAGACTTAGGATATTAATAATGTGTCCAGTATATTAACGAACATTTAAAGAAGTGAAATGGTTGGTCGCTTCCAATGTTTTACATGTTGTTAATTGGGGAACCCTTTGAGGCCACTAAGATAGTTCATAAATACATACATAAGTAAACATATACGTGTGTATTTATTTATGAGCTATCCCCAATTGATATTTATGTGTAATAGGTGTACAACATCGGAACCAACCAATTATTTCTCTTCATTAAATGTTCGTTAACATATTTGACATAGCATTACTGTCCGATGTGTTTGTGTGTTTGTTATTTGACCTATACTGGTTTAATATAAAATGCTGAGACTTATGGTGCCATTTCAATGGTTAGATAAGAATTCTGTTCACATTCCATGGTTGTGCGTTCACGTGGATGATAGACCTGTCTAATAAAGACACCTTTTTTTTTCTTAGGGTTGTCTGGTTGGTCCTGCGTTGAAGTACACTTGTTCCTGCAGCGATGAGCTGTCATCATTTGTAGATGACAGGTTCGAATCCCGGTCGGTAACTATAGCTTCCAATTTGTATGTTGTCTTGTGCGCCCTATAGTCTCTATTTCTTGCCCCCATTCCCATGAGCGTCAAACAATACGTGTGTATTTATTTATGACCTGAAGCACAACATGCACACCTTGTCTGTTGGCTGGTTCATGCTTCAGGGCTTGGTTTGTTTGTTAGAAGGATGCAAGAGTTATGTACTCACCTGGCTGGCCAAGAAAATGGCGGCCAGACCGAGTGGCATGAAACAGCATAGACAAGTGAAGATGGCAAGACCCATGTGATCTGGGGGCGGGGAGTTCACCACCTGGACGATCATAGTAGGTACTGGCTGCGTCACAGTAAATGCTGAATTATGCATGTAGTTGAGCTGAGATTTGGGTGGTGGCATCGGCTGCGGCTGGAAAATATCAACGTAATTCAAGTTTAAAAATTGATGTGTTATCGATACACTGTAGTGCAATTGAGACAATTGATATATTAATAAAACTGATTTATCATCGTCAGATTTATTATCATCAGGTTTGTTATCATCATATTTATTATAATCAGATCTAGCGTCATCAAATTTAGTATCATCAGATTTATTAAAGATAGATATATTATAAAGAATATTTACTGGAACCAAGTAGCAGCAATTAAACTGGGAAATAAAGATGTTGGTTGTTACGAACACATACAACTAGGAGTACTACATGAGTGTGTCTTGTCATCAGATCTCTTCTCCCTATATAGCAAAGTAATAATGAGAGAGATCAAAGAGAAACCAGGAATACTAATCGGAGGTTATAAAATAAACAATATACGCTATGCAGATGACACAGTATTGGTGGCGGATAAATCAAAAGACCTACAACAATTGTTGGACATTGTAGTAACAGAGAGTGCAAGGAAAGGACTCTCCTTGAATAACAAGAAAACAGTAACAATGGTAATATCAAAGAAACTGGTGATACCAAAATGTGACATAGAAATAGAAGGGAAAATCCTTAACCAAGTTGATAATTTTAGATACCTAGGGGCATTTATAACATCAGATGGAAGATGTACAACAGAGATTAAGAGCAGAATAGGGCAAGCAAAGGCCGCATTTCAGAAAATGAAGAATATCTTATGCGATAGGTCACTATCACTGAATGTAAGAAAGAGAGTGCTGAAATGCTATGTAGAACCAGTTTTGCTGTATGGCAGTGAACCTTGGAATGTAAATGCATAAATTAGAAGCAACAGAGATGTGGTTCCTGAGACGAATGTTGCGAATTCATTGGACTGCCAGAGTAACTAACAACGACTGCCTGAAACAGGCTAATGAAACTAGAACATTATATACAACAATAAGAAAGAGACAAATATCTTTCTTCGGTCATGTGATGTGAAGAGAGGCATTGGAGAACATCGTGACAACTGGAAAGATCGAGGGGAAGAGAGGCAGAGGCAGACCAAGAGAAATGATGCTGGATGGATTGAGACGGTGTCCTGGAGGAATATCAGCAGCAGAGTTGATCCAGGAAACCAAAGACCGAGATCTGTGGATAGCCATGAACGCCGAACCAGCTCGCAGGACACTTGATGATGATGAGATTTACTATCATCAGATTCATTATCATCAGATTTATCGTCATCAGATATATCGTCATCAGATTTATTATCATTAGATTTAATATCATCAGATCTATCGTCATTAGATCAGATTTAATATCATCAGATTTAAAATCATCAGATTTAAATTCATCATATTTATTATCATAAATATTATTGTGAACAGATTTATTATCATCAGATTTATTGTCAGATTTATTATCATCAGATTTATTATCATCAGATTTATTATCATCAGATTTATCACGGACAGGAGTGGCTGCGAGGTTGCGGTGTCCGCCTCGAGTTCAGAAGGCTGGAGATTTTTTGCCAAGAACCACTGGTGTTTAATGGTTTTACGGTTCCTCTTGACTAGCCGTCTCGGATAAGGACAAAATATGGAGGTCCCGTGCGCAAATTAAGCCCGGTAAAAATTCCACGTCAGTTGGAGATGGCAAATAGTAGACCGTAAATCCCCCGCCTTGACAAAATAGTTAGGAAAGAACCCCCCCCCCCCCCCCCCCCCCCCCCCTCCCCCATATTTTTTACAGGACGTAGCAGTAAACCCCAGCATTATTTGGCTGTTTGTGATCTTGGCAAGTTTACGTTCAGTAGTTTGCCATTGCTTTCTGAACAATCAATACCTATAATATTTTATTTATTTTTTTAAAAAAAACAACGCAAGGCGATCGACCGCCAACTAACCGCTACTGTGTTTTGAAAGCGGTATTCGGGATTATGAACTGCATCCTTAACACCTTCGCCACGAATCAGACAAAGTAAGTAAACCTGACACTAATGCATGCCACAGTCGGACAAGCTGACCTTAGGCGTGCATAACCAGGTGTGACCCACTGCCCTCAATAGAGAAACGAAGATGTACAAAGGATTGCCATTATGAAGACCGGTGTTGAAGTCGTCTGGTTGTTGCCAGTCCCCTGTCGCATAATATAATCTATTTAGTTCAGTAATTAAGTAAAACCGGTCTCTCTGGCCGAGGGGTTACACCACTTTCTCCGTAATCCCGTTTATCACGCAGAGTCTCGTAGCGGGCTAGAACTGGGAGCGGTTCGTCCCCCGCTGGTGACTTGCGGGATAACTGAGCCGGCCGCTCAGAAAGCAATGGCAAACTACTGAGCGTAATCTTGCCAAGAAATCAACAGACAGCTGAAAGATGCTGCTTTTGACAGCGATGTCCTGTAAAAGGATATGCGAAAAAAAAGTTAAGTAAAGGCCATGACCCCATATGGACAATGGTCGTCGTCAAATTAATAAGCTTGTGGTGGTAAATCCGTGGGCAGTTGCTATTAGCGGCTGACTTAGTTACAGGACTATTAATCTGATCCAGAGGTGGATCCCATTAGAACTGCTGTTTAAGGTTGAGCGAGCTAGGGGTAATGGTGAAATCGAAAGGAATCAGCAGTGCTTAAGTCTGAAACCCAATGCTTTTGCATCATCATGTAGCTTTTGAATCATCATGTATGTGCATATGGTAAGACTATAGCGTGTAATTAGGTAAAATAAAACATATGTTCATTTGGTAAGGATATAGCGTGGAACTGAGTGGCACCTTGCAGTCTTGACAGACCAAAGTATGTGAGTTGGAATGTGGCCAATATTCCATCACAATGCCTGGGCAGAGCTTCAGAGAAACATGTGGTGCCCAAACGACATGTTTCCTCTCTCGGCCTAATCTTGTGTTTTCCAGAGGAATGGGTAACCAATACACAAGGTAGGCTGTAGGCGCTGGCGGCACAGCGTCAAACCTCCGAGACCTCGCCACCACGAGCAGGTGGCGAGTGATGACCAGACCCTGGAACCTAAGGGACCCGGCTTAGCGGCGTTAAGCCAAGTCCCACAGGTGAGGGCCTCGTAGGCGCCTGGACCATAAGGACGCGCACATCTGTCAATCACAAGTGTCCGGACCTGTGTAAAGAGTACACTATCGTCAGACACTCCGCCTGACCTTAGCGGACACCGCAACCAGCGGGAATAGGCCCGCCAGAGATACCGCAGGAGATATTGCTCGTCTATTGCGAGCAAATCTCCCTTCCTTCCACTGTGCGGATCTCGCGACCGGCGAGAATAGGCCCGCCGGAGATATTGCACGTCTGCTACGAACAAATCTTTACCGAGACTGAATAAGTAAAGAAACGTGGAACTAGATAAAAAAACAATTATATGTTCATTTGATGAGACTTAGTGCTAAATCATCAAAATTATGTGTACTATAAGTAAGACTATAGGGTGAAACTAGATCAATAAAAAATGTTTGCACATTTATTAATGTTATTACGTCAAACAGGATCAACACAAACATATGTTCATATGGTAAGAGTATCACGTGGAATTCGGTCAACAAAAATATATTTATGTGTGGTAAAATACAGGGTATAGCTAACACACACACACAAGTATATGCATAAGGGGCGTTCATTTGAAATCCGTTCGCGCCGCACCGCGCATAATTGCGTACGTTGAACATGATCATGTCATAGTCATGTGATAAGTATTGACCAATGAATAAAAGAGCACGTGATTATCGTCCCATGATGCATAGGTTCTGTTTCTAACTGTTGAGAAAATAGCCGGGTTGATCCAAATTCCATCCAAAGAAACTCAAAGAGCGGTTATTCAGTTTCTTTCATTTGAAGGATATCGACCAGTGGACATTCATCGAAGAATGCAGGCACCGTACGGTAATGGATGTTCGTCCATTAAGAATAATGATGACCATTCATTTCATCCAAGCTTGTCCATCAGGAATGATGAAGGCACTAGGATGAAGAATGACTTGCGCGATGAATTTGTTTATAGTGAGGAAGAGCTGGCAACTTCATCGGCCTCACTCTCTCGCCTGCATCCATCTGATTCCAGTGGCAAGAAATGTCAGGACGACTGGAGACGAACGCAGGTGCAGTGGACGTTAGGCTGCCACAGGCCAGTTATCCCTGTATGTATTGGCTCTCAAAAACACATGGTAGCCTAGAGCCTCGTGCAAACGGCCTTTCCGTCAATTCCTTTAATTTTCAGTTTTGAGACAAGCGTAGAGACAAGCGAATAGACAAGCGTATGACATGCGTATGACTACTGAAAGGATCAACCAGATACCCATCGGATAGACGGACTGACCGCCAGAACAGACCACACACGGTAATAAATGTGTGTCGAAGACAACAGTGACAGAATGGGCACGAATGTTTCGGTAAGAACGTCAGTTCACGACAGATCTTCGACGGCCAGATCAAGCGCATATTGAGGCAACAGAAAAGAAAAAAAACATAGCCAAAATTGATGCAGCCGTACAGATGAACCGTTGTCGAAGTATACGTTCGCAAACGAAAGAATTTGATGTGTCAATTGGGACAATTCAAAAGGTCTTTCGAAAGAAACTGCAATATCGGAAGGTGTGTTCAGTGGTTAACACGGATGTTGACCGAACACCAAAAAGAGGAACGCATGGGATGTTGTTTAAACCACTTGCTGCGTTACATAGTGGAGGGTGATGCATTTCTCTTCCGCATAGTGCAGTTAATGAATCATGGTGTCACCACTGTGAGCAGAGCAGCAAAAGAGAGAGTATGCAGTGGAATCGCAAAGATTGTGCAGAACGCATTAGCAAGGAAGAAGTGGAAAATTCTGCAACATCCAGCCTATAGTGCTGATTTGTCACCATGTGATTTTCATTTGTTCGGACCTCTAAAAAAAGCTATAAAGGGGCAACGATTTCACACAGATGCAGACGTAATGAACGCGGTAAACACTTGGTTCAGTGAGCAACCACAATCTTTTTTTGCGGAAGGCATTCGCCACGTACCTAAGCAATGGGATGCTTGCCTGAATGCCTACGGTGACTTCTTCTGACCAACCCATGGTGCACAATTCATTCAAAATGAATTGTTTAATTCTACCACACCTGTTAATGTTTCTTTCATTCTTTTGTAATAAAACTATTGGAACGAGTTTCAAATGAACGTCCCTAATATATATGGTAAACTACTGCGTATAACTAGCACAACAAAAATAAATGTACATATATAAGATAGATAATAGTAACAGTAAACAGTGTAGCTTGTTACTATACACCATTTATTGTAAACATTATAGATACAAACAAACAGGAAAACAAACTCCTGGCACAATTACAATTGGAAAAACAACAGACAGTGTAAAACTTACCATATAATATGGAAGCGGCGCCGAGTTCGGATCCATGTCCTCAGATAGTATTAGTTTGGCTGAAATGTAGTGAGTTAACTCTTAAAATACGTCATGATTTGTCATGATTTCTCTCACTGTTAAAGATTGATCGTCATCATCATCATGTGCGTGGGCAACCATGCTTCTCCACATCATGCGGTCTCCAACATCAAGTATCAGTTCATATGCCACGACAAAAATGTTGCCAAGAATCCTTTCACGTTGTTTTCTCTGTCTCTCGTTCTATAGATCGTTCCAGTTGTCACATGTTCCAGTTTGTATGTCCTATCTCATAATGTGGCTACAAATTTCCGCTAATGGATAGAAACAGGAGTTACTACACGTATCCTATTCCAACTATTGGATAGAAACAGGAGTTACTACACGTATCCTATTCCAACTATTGGATAGAAACAGGAGTTACTACACGTATCCTATTCCAACTATTGGATAGAAACAGGAGTTACTACACGTATCCTATTCCAACTATTGGATAGAAACAGGAGTTACTACACGTATCCTATTCCAACTATTGGATAGAAACAGGAGTTACTACACGTATCCTATTCCAACTATTGGATAGAAACAGGAGTTACTACACGTATCCTATTCCAACTATTGGATAGAAACAGGAGTTACTACACGTATCCTATTCCAACTATTGGATAGAAACAGGAGTTACTACACGTATCCTATTCCAACTATTGGATAGAAACAGGAGTTACTACACGTATCCTATTCCAACTATTGGATAGAAACAGGAGTTACTACACGTATCCTATTCCAACTATTGGATAGAAACAGGAGTTACTACACGTATCCTATTCCAACTATTGGATAGAAACAGGAGTTACTACACGTATCCTATTCCAAACTATTGGATAGAAACAGGAGTTACTACACGTATCCTATTCCAACTATTGGATAGAAACAGGAGTTACTACACGTATCCTATTCCAACTATTGGATAGAAACAGGAGTTACTACACGTATCCTATTCCAACTATTGGATAGCCTCAGCAGTTATTACCCGCATTCTATTTCTATTACTTCATAACAAAAGAAGTTATTACCCTTAAACAAATTTAAATAAGTGATCAGAAACAGGTGTTATTACCCGTATCACATTCCCACTAGTGGTAAGAAGCAAGAGTTATTACCTATATCCTATTCTCAATTGTTATAAAGACAGAGTTATTGACCGTATACTATTTCGACTAGTCGATTGAAACTGGAGTTACTGCAAGTATCCCATTTCCACTAGTGGCTAGTAAGAGGAGTTATTGTTCTTATCCTATTTACACTAGTGGGTAATAAAAAAAATGTTTTGCATATCCTTTACAGGACATCGCTGTCAACATCAGCATCTTTCAGCTGTATGTTGATTTCTTGGCAAGATTACGCTCAGTAGTTTGCCATTGCTTTCTGAGCGGCCGGCTAATTATCCCGCAAGTCACGAGCGCGGGTCGAACCGCTTCCAGTTCTCGCCTCGCTGCGAGACCCTGCATGGATAAACGGGATTACGGAGAAAGCGGTGTAACCCCTCAGCCAGAGAGACCGGCAGTGGGTAATAACATGAGGTATTATCCTAATCCTATTCCCACTTTTTTTTCGCACATCCTATCCTGTCAACACCAGCATTTTAACGCTGTTGTTGATGTCTTGGCAAGATTACGCTCAGTAGTTTGCCATTGCTTTCTGAGCGACTAGCTCACATACTCCCGTAAGTAACAAACGCGACGCGATCCGCTAGCGCTTCTTACGCAGCTGTGTTCCCCTACGTGGATATACGGAGAAAGTCGTTAACTCCTTCGCCAGTGAGAACGGCCTATTTCCAGTAGTGATAACTAATTATGTATACTCATCCCGAATTGCTTAAACAATCATTACAACTTAATCTTAAATACACTTGTATAATCCATTTACTCTTGACCATGCGGGAGCGTGTTAGCGAAATCTATAGGAAGCTGCACTGATGATGTTATGCGCTCTTGGACAAGACCGTGACGACTGGGCTCATCGCCTGCTAAGAGAGGGAAAGACTTGCCATCTACTCCTCCATGCAATCAGGCAGACAAAATGTCAAGGTCCTATCACACCACCAACTCATAGTTGAAAACTGGTTCAGGACATTATGTTTTTCTGTTGATCAAAACATGTAATCATCCACAACAATTGATTCTTATACTGTTTTTCTGTTGAACAAAACGTGTGTAATCATTTACAGCAATTGAATCTTATACTATTTTTCTGTTGAACAAAACGTGTGTAATCATTTACAGCAATTAAATCTTATACTGTTTTTCTGTTGAACAAAACGTGTGTAATCATTCACAGCAATTGAATCTTATACTGTTTCTCTGTTGAACAAAGCTGGGAGCAGCCACCGTGGTGGAGTTTCGAGGTGGAGAAGGCTTGGGTGGATAAGCGTAGTGCTGTAAGGAGATGGCAAAATGCCAAGAAGAACAGAGCTGGTCATCCTAGTCCCTGCTTGCACTTAGAAAGAGAGATGCACACAAAAGTAAGCTACTCCAAAAAACTGGTCAAGGTTGTTAAAAGCGAAAAATGGGCAGAGGTGTGTCAAAGAGTAAGCACAGACAAGTCACTGAAATTGTTCTGGCGACTACATAAAAGCATGAGTGGTGTAGTCAAGAATAAGAGCATTTCTGACTTCCAAGGTGCTGACCTCATCTGGCAGAGTACTGACGAGGACAAGGGCAAAGCCCTCTTTGAACGCTACCTTGAGCAGAGCAACCAGACAGACATGGGAGGCTGAAATCTGGCCAAGGAGGTCACCTCAGACAGATGCAAGGCCCAGAACACTTCGGATTAAGACACAGTGACAGTGAAAGAAATCAAGGCTGTGCTTCGACGATCAAAAAACAGTGCTCCGGGTCCTGATGGCATAAGATACGACGACATAAATAGGTGTACCGACAATGAGCTAGAGAAAATAGCAGACATGTACAACAACAGTATAGGGAGTGCTAGCATCAAGGAGGAATGGTTACACAGCTATCTGATTCCCTTGCCGAAGCCTGACAAAGACCACAAAAATATTCAGGGATATCGAATTATAACCATGCAGAATACAATAGGCAAGCTGCTGGAGAAGGTAATTGCCAGGAAAATATCAAGCCAACTAGAGAGGCAAGGTGTTTTCCCACCCACCCTGGGTGGGTACCGTCCAAAAAGAGAAACCTGGACCAATGCAGCAGTCTTTGCCCAGGATGTCTATGAAGGTTTCCACTCAGGCACTGAAACCGTTGCTGCAGCGATTGATCTTGAGGACGCATACAACAGAGTACCACTGGATTTTTTAATGTTTCAGCTTCTCGAACTAAACGTAAGTCCATTCCTCCTTAGTTGGATCGCTGCAGCCCTCTTCCAACGGAAAGTAGTTTTTAGATGTGGCAGTTGGAACTTCGGAACCAACAACAATATATCCTGGCCTACAACAGGGATCACCATTATCTCCGGTACTGTTCAACGCCTACACAGTGAGAATCACCAGTGAGCAGATCACTGGGCCTGGCAGGACATTGTCATATGCCGATGATGTTTTAGTGTATCGTCAGGGTAAGGATAGAGAGGAAGTTGCTGTGGAACTACAAACCGAACTCAATCGCATAAGTACTTGGTGTGATGAAGCTGGGGCAATGGTCAACCCAACAAAGGCAACAGTGACTTGGTTCTCGTTGAATAATCATATTGTCAACACTCCAACACCAACTGTAATGCTGTGTTCAGAGACGGTGGAAAGAACGCAGGCAATGAATTACCTGGGGATACGGTTTGATCGAAGCCTTGCTTATAATGTGCACATAGACCAGGTGATAACAAAGGCCAAGCGGGGTTTGGCAGCGATGCGGGTGACGGCGGCAGCAAACTGTGAGCAGAGCCATCTATGTCTTCTGTACGAGGGGCTGGTCATGTCTGTTTTGGAGTATGCAATGGCAATCCTGACTCTCAGCCATAAGCAGATAGAAAGGATGGAAAGGATACAGAATGAAGCTATGCGCATTATTCTTGGATGTACAAGAGATACAGCATGCAGGGCGATGCGCTACCTTCTTGATTTTCCAACCATTGAAGAGAGAATACAAGGTTGCAGGACACGCGCCTACCTCAGAATTAACGCAAACACACAACATCCACTGCATAGTGAAATTAGGAAGGTGAAGGGCAGCAGGTTAAAAAGAGGACGGTCGTGGATGGGTCAAGCCGAAGACATTCTTCAACAGGTGTGTTCACTTGAGGACTTAGAACCTGGCGAGGAGTGGGTGCAAGTGCCAACAGACTTCTGCACATCCTTTTCAGTTTGCATCCAACTAGATAGAAAATGCAGACAAGAAAATCCGGCTGCTGTTGAGGCTGAAGTACAAGCGTTGATTTTCGAGAATTCGCTAGACGGTGACGCGGTCATCTACACAGATGGGTCAGTCGTCCGACATGTGAGAAACTCATGGGCCTTTACAGCTCAGGCCGGAGGGAGAATTGTGAAGGAGGACTCTGGTGCTTTCACTGAAACCACAAGTAGCCTGACCATGGAAGTCATGGCAGTAAGTAAAGCAATAACATGGCTCGAGACACAGACATTCACTAGGGCTTGTTTCCTTAGCGACTCAATGAACATGATCAAGAGGATAGAGGAGGGGTCGATCCGAAGAGAATGGTTGCTGCCTCTGGAGCGGTCTCGGCTTACAAAGATTAGTTTCATCTTCGTGCCAGGGCATGCGGGAGTACAAGGAAATGAGCGGGCTTACAAGCTCGCAGGTGAGGCTACGGTGGAGGGCGGACGCGCCATGGACCAGGCCGACATTCTGAATGCTCTACGAGAAGTAAGACTTTTGCGAGAACCAAGTGATGACTGTGAATCTACAACAATGGCCAGACAGCGAGAGCAGCAAATTAAAAGAGGGGTGGCCAAACAAGAACACTACGCAGGAAGCCAAAGAAGATTGATAAACCAACACAGAACTGGCGTCGTTAGCCGCTACACGTTGCGGGATTTGCTGAGGAGGGGATCCGAGCACTTATGGACTGAATGGTTCGATGTGCAATGAGGATGATCTGTCGACTAACTAACTAACTAACTAACTATCTGTTGAACAAAATTTGTGTAATCATCCACTTCAGTTGCATCTTATACTGTTTTTCTGTTGATCAAAACGTGTGTAATCATTCACTGCAGTTGAATCTGATACAGCTTTACTGTTGATCAAAACGTGCGTAATAATTCACAGAAATTGAATCTGATACAGACTTTTCTGTTGATCGAAGTGAATTTAAACATGCATTCAGAATGAATCGTTTTACTCACTTTCTTATTGATGTCAGTTTATGTAAACACAACCAACAACAGGGAACCACTAGACGCTGGCCTGCCGTCCTGATGGTTATGAGTTCGATCCCCATCGGTGCAGATTCGAAAGTTTGAAAATGAGCTGGACTCCCAGACAGACCCAGGATAAAACTGGTACCAAGAAATGACTTGGGAAGTAAAGACGGGCTGTGAGATACTGACCACATCTCCCAACAAAACGTATATTAGCATGTATAACAAATTGAATAGTATACTCACTATCAGAGTAGTCCATGATCCTTGATCTCTTTTGATGTGACAATTAACAAGATCTCCTGCTTAAACCCAGACCACTGTTACTTTACGCCCTGTCGAAGCGGATCCAAAGAGAATAATTTTATTGCCTCATACCACGTGACTACCCGCCATGTTTACAAGTGTTTGGTCAGCGCTTAGTATACCGGAACTTGTAAGATGGCGGACCGGAAATCACGAGGAAAACCTATATTCACAGACTGTAATTTAAAGATAAGGGCTTGCTAACGCGGTTTGTGAGCCCGTATATCCGGGTTCGAATCACAGCGGCACTGGTTTTTTCGAAAAAGGTATAGGAGCCGGTTGTTCAGAAAGCAATGGCAAACTACTGAAATTAAAACTTGCCCAGGAATCACGAACAGCGAAAATGCTGGGATTGACTGCTACGTACTGTGAAAGACATGCAGCTTAATGTAATTTAAATTTAATTTAAAGATAAATTTTGTTTTTCTGTTGAACGTAACTTAAGCTTTTGTGATATCCGCATCGTCGTTTTCATCATCATCATCATCATCATCATCATCATCATCATCATCATCATCATCATCATCATCATCATCATCATCATCATCATCATCATCATCATCATCATCATCATCATCAACATCATCATCATCATCATCATCATCATCATTATTATCATCATCATCATCATCATTATAACTTTAATCATCGTCAACATCATAACTTTCATCCTCATCGTCATCCTATTTTTCATCGCTATCGCAATCTTCGTCATCATTTACTTAATCAAAACCATCTTCATCATCGTTATCATAATCATCTCATCTTCATCACCATTTTAATCTTTTACATCTTCATCTTGATCACCATCTCAATCGTCTTCATCATCATCATAAACTGATTTATCACCATAATCTTCATCATCTTCATCATCATCTTCAAGATCACCTTCTTCATCATCTTAATTGTCTTCATCATGAAAATCTTAATTATCATCATCTTCAACACTATCATAATATGCATCATCATTGTCTTCTTCATTATCATCATATTCTTCGTCATCATAATCTTTATCGTAGTCTTCATCAACATCATCGTCTTTAAAACTATAATAATCTTCATTATCATAATCTTCATCAATATTCTACATGTGGTTGACTCGTACATGTTTATTAATCTGCGGTTGGAATGGACTATTATGAAACCTCTCTTCTGAGGTTGAACAAGATACGGATAATGAAAGAACAACATCAACTGAGTAACGATTACACGAATAGTCAAGTCTCCAATCTTAATGAGCCATGCTTGACCCTAATAGTAATGTCTCAAAACTTACTGAGACAAGATTACACCCAACACCCAAGACTCATAATTTAATGAGAAAAGATTATCTTCAACAGTCTAGTCTCAACACTTACTGAGCCAAGATTACCCTCTACAGTCTAGTATCAATAATTACTGAATTATTGACCCTAATAGTAATGTATTACATATTATTATATGACCCTAATAGTAATGTCTCAAAACTTACTGAAACAAGGTTACACCCAACACCAAAGTCTCATAACTTACTGAGAAAAGATTACCTTCAACAGTCAAGTCCTCAAACTTACTGAGCCAAGATTACCCTCTACAGTCAAGTCGCTACACTAGGTAAGAGAGAATTAATACAAACAGTCACATCTCCTACCTTAGTGTGACAAGATTACACCGAAAGTAGTACGGGATGTTGTATTTGATTACCATTGTAGGTCCGCATCATAGGTCCAGACCTGGTAAATACTTATGTGAAGAGTGTAGGACCTACGGCTTGACGTCACAAAAAACGGACCTACGGTGATCTAGTTATTTGAATCTCCCTCGTTTTTCGTACTTCCGATTGTCTTTGGTACTTCTGGCGTGTATCCATGGCGACAGGAGCGGGGCGGGGCGATCGAGCTGGCGAACGGGGTACGCAGGCGAACAGGGCACGGACGGGGGCGGGCTTGAATCTCATAAAATACGTACCATGGGTGGGTAGGTGTTTATTATTAATTATCGATCCGAGGTGGTAACATCATTTTACGGCTTTGATTGCGGGACCAACGGGGAGTGGAAAATCCGTCTTTGTGAAAAAGTTTCTGTCTCATCTGCCAGACATGGTCGACCCGATACCAGAGGAGGTTATATGGAGCTACGGAGAATGACAATCTATGTATGAGGCTATGAAAGGTATTCAATTTAACGAAGGTCTGCCGGATATGGAAAAATGGACAGGTGATTGACGTCGGTTAGCGATGATAGATGACCTAATGTCAAAGACACATTTTATGGTGACTAAACTATTTACTAAGGGGAGTCATCATAACCTCAGCGTCATGTATATAGTCCAAAACCTCTTTGGTAAGAATAAAGAACATAGAACCGCCACTTTGAATTCCTATTATCTAGTGGTGTTTAAGAACCCACGTGACGGGTCTATGATTGCCAATCTGCCAAGCATATGTACCAGGCCGCGTGTCATATATCAAAGAGAGTTTTAAGGACTCCAAAGCGGCTCCTCACGGACATTTGCTTTTTTTTTACCTTCGACAGGAAACACCGGATCAGATCCGCTTACGAAGTCATATATTTCCGGATCAGCATCAAGTCGTCTACTTCCCCAAATAATATATTTAATCGGGTCAAATATAACATGACCATGCTGCGGTTTCTGTGTGAGGTAAAGTCGGCTGACGTTAAAAATATAATTAAAACGGCTTCCCCGAATCTCGTCCAATCAATTTGCGAGTGCTGTAACAATGTGTTAAAAGGTAATATTCCACTGACACCTTCTCAGAATAGGCGTCTGTAGGGCACAAAAACAGTCTGAGGGCACTCACGCGTAAGAGACTATCTATCGAGAATCGGAAACAAATTTTACAACAAGGTGGATTCATAGGTGATTTATTAGGCTCTATTCTAAACGTGTTGAAAAGCGTCGTGGTTTGTAATGAAGAAATTGATCCTGATCGATCTCCTATGTACCACCCGACACACTAACTAATAATCTGCATGACCTTGATCATCAAATACAACAAGTCCTGGAAACCGAAGCTCTACCACCTCCGGAAAAAGCCCGAGTGTATCAACAAACTTTGCAGCGGTATCTGAATCGACTTGAGCAGTACGGACACAAGCCTTTAGGCATCGTGGATATCAAGAAAGTCTCTGTGGCGAAGTGGTCAAACCGTTTGACTCGTGCTCCAAAGGTTGTGGGTTCGATTCCGGGCCGCGTCCTTCGGTTTAAGAGTTAAATGTTTCGGACACTCCTGTGGGTCGTCGCTATAAAAGCTACGGGGTTCGTGCTTTGTGCGATGCTTTCCGTGCAGCGGAAAGACACCGAGCCATATGGGATAAAACCCGGTGCAATGAAGTCGACCCTGTCGACTTTTAAGCCACTTTTTTTGGATATCAAGAAACAAAAACCTGAAGTCAGCACATTGCCGGCACCAGTAGTTGAGGCACCTATTCAACAAACACCACTTCAATTAACGCTGGCTCAAAGTCAAGTAACACCGACTAAAAGTCAAGTAGTCGAGACAACACCACCGTACAGACTCAGGTGAAACAAGAAGAAGAGTAAGTTACCCACACCCAAGTGGGAGAAATGGCCACGCAAACAAGAAGGCATTACTACGGCCCTCAGAATCTTGGAGCCTACGGCGTAGCCGCCGCTTTAAAACGCCAAAATCAATTGAATGCTAAGAAAACAGAGACCTGGTTTGTAGCCCAGAGTTGTTATATCTCACACGTTTTAGCTCAACTTCACTTCTGCAGGCACTTATGATGTCGCTGTACCAAGGACAAGCACAGCCTGATATTTACTAGCACTTCAGCACAAAGCAACACATGAATGAACCTCTCCTAGAACGTTTATGTGCATATCTGGTTATTGTTTTGTATAGTAACGTATTAGATCGTACGTGACCATAAACATTGACGTGTATTGACGTTACATAAATTGATACTTAGTTTTATAATACTGTTTATTGTGTTTATACTGTGAGTGGGGGTGGGGGGGGGGGTTCACTGCTCTTCTTTACTGACTACGTATTTTTTTTTATATTGACACATATATTACTGTTTCTGTGTACTTTAGAGTGTGTATTGTTATTAGGGGCGTAATTTTTATTCATTTTGTGTTAAAAAATTATAGTTACGCATTGTTAAAATGTATAATAAGTACGAACACTGGCTCAGTAATAAAGTGCTCATAATCTGGCATTTAAACAGCTGCCATTTATTAGGGGAGTTTCCCGAACTATCACTTATACTTAATCAAAATGTTCACATGTTCGGCGTTAGCGAAAGTCGATTAAATGGTAACATCTGAGATGATGATATCGCTATCAGAGGTTTTAAAACCATTAGAAGAGATCCCTATCAGAAATAAGAGACAGGTATTGCAGTTTATATCTCTAACTCGCTTAACGCCCACGGCAGGCTAGATTTTGAAACCTGTGAGATTGAGTGTATATGGCTTGAGGTTAAACTTCAAAATCGCATACCCCTAAGAGTTGGCTATCTTTATAACCCCAGTGCAGAAAATATCTGGTATGAAAAATTCACCACTATGATGGATGTAGTCATTAGTAACGCAAGAGAAATAATACTGCTAAGGTGACTTCAACATAGACACTAACAAATCAGACAAAAACATGAGAAAACATAATAGAGTCATATAACTTCCAACAGTTAGTCAAACAAGCCACTAGAATAACAAAATCATCTGCAACACTTATAGATCGCATTCATACTACGTGTGCTGACAACATTACAGAATGTCCTGTACCTATTAATGCAATGAGGGATCACTACCCAGTATGCTGCACGTGGTGGAAAAGAGGTTTCAAAACTAAACACACACACACACACACACACACACACACACACACACACACACACACACACACACACACACACACAAACACATAAGTATAAAATTTGAAATTATAAAAATTTCAATAAGGATGTCTTCTTACCAGACTTGCTCAACTCTGGACTATGTTTACCAGCTTCCTGACCCAGACGATGCTCGGGACCACTGGCTGAAGACCTTTCTAAGTGTATTTGATAAGCATGTTCCATTTATGGAAGTTCACGTTAAACATCACACTAAGCCCCTTTTGATCACACAGGAGGTAGTTGAACTTATGAGAGACGGGGACAGGGCTCATAAAAATAGAGATCTAACTATGTACTGTAGTCTGAGAAACCAAGTTCAATATGTTATTCCAAAGGAAAAGAAAAACCATTTTAAGAAATTAATAATAGATAAAAACAACACTGAAGATATATGGAAAGCAGTTAATACCTTGGGAAAAAAAACACAAATTGTTACAATCATTACTATCAGATAAGGTTACATGTGATCAATTCATTAGATTCTTTCAGTCCGACATAAACCAACTGAAGGACGCAATACCACCAGCGCCAATCATTACTATCAGATAAAGTTACATGTGATCAATTCATTAGATTCTTTCAGTCCGACATAAACCAAATATGGACGCAATACCATTAGCGCCTCATGACTTATCTTTATTATCATCATTCTGTGAGAATAAATGCTATGGAGACATTCCCTCCAACATACCGCTAATGACGACCACTGAAGTATTTACTCATCTCAGTAACCTAAAAAACAACAATAACTCATCAGTACTAGATGGAATCAGTAATTGGAACCTTCGTTATGCTGCACCGGCGATCTGCGAGTCACTAACCTTTATATATAATCAATGCCTCACCAAAGGTCACTTCCCACCAACCTTTAAAGTCGCTAAAGTGTATCCTCATTTAAAAGCTAGTTCATTAGACGATCGTCTCATGAGTAATTATTGGCCAATTTCCATATTATCCTCACTATCCAAACCGATAGAAAAGCACATCCACAAAACAACACTAGAGCACTTAGTTCGCCACAAACTAATAGTTGACAGTCAGGATTTCGGCCAAAATATTCTTGTCATACGGACCTAACAAACATGATAGAAAACTGGCATCAACATATTAACAACAATACTCTATGTGGAGCGGTGTTTATTGAATTTAGAAAAGCATTCGATTTGATAGATCATACTATTCTAATTAAAAAACTAGAAACAACGAATGTGAGCTTTAATATAGTGACATTAACAAAATCATCTTTATTAGACAGAAAACAAGTAAGTATCACAAAATAAATCTTTATCTCAAGCTATTACCATTAATATTGAAGTACCTAAGGGGTCTATACTTGGCCCTCTGTTGTTTTCCATTGATATAAATGATCTTCCCTTATATCTGTCGTTGTCCTGCGATCTATTTGCAGACCACCGCACTGTATATACAAAGGCTATTGGTCGTAAAGTGCTAGAATTATCCTTGCAACAGGGTGTAAATAGTTAGTGGAGTCATGCAAACCGCATGCAAATTAACATTTCTAAAACAAAATCTATGTTAATAGGAACCAGGCGAAGACTTTACACTCTAAACTCGCAGAGAACGTTTCAGCTTCACATTGGTAACATGCCTATAGAAAGTATAACCGAGCACAAGGCACTGGGTCTTATCATAGATCAAAATCTAACCTCTAATTCCCATGTTCATGTTCTCGTTAAACAAACAGCCAAAAAAGTATACCAACTTGCCAAATTTTAAAAAAAATCATCGATGAAATAACAAGAAGGATATTCTATACTTCCCACATACAAACACATATTGATTATTGCTCCACAATCTGGGATGGATGCTCCAAATCAATAACAAAACGCCTTTATTTACTCCAGAAAAGTGCAGTGCGTTTAATCAATATCGATAAGCTTACAGACATTCTTACCTACATGAACTTCTTCGGTTGCTGCCACTCCACAAACGCTTACTTTTTAATAAGGCTAAACTAATTCACAAAATCCTATTTCAAAATGCCCCAAGCTACCTTTAGCCATTGTTTAAATATAACGCAAGACTAAATATACTTCATGTTCCTAAACCTAGGATAGATTTATATAAAACAAGCTTAGCATACTCTGCCACTTAGTTATGGAACAATCTTCCACAAGAAACCAAAGACACCACCAATCATTATACATACAGTCGCAACCTGTTTGAACACTACCTTAGTACAGACTACATGCCCTCCTAAAAATAATAATGGTAAATTATCTCAAACCACAACTAGTTAATAAACATTCCCATATGTATATCACGTTACACCTTCCTTAGGTATTTATCATGCCCATGGTAAACGATGCCACAGTGCGTCATGTATTAATGATTATTTTTCAAGCGTATTAATGCTTATTGTTTTTTGTTGTCTAAGATTAGCTTCATATGTGATGTTGAATGAAATAATGTATGAGAGGTATTAGACAAGAAGGGCAGAATGTCAGACGGGCCCGCGTGCCCAATTCTTAACACTTTGAAACTTAAAAATTGTTCGTTCGTTCGTTCCATCTATCTATCTATCAGTAATAGGATCCAAGGTTATAGGATCTCTGTTACACCTCAAGCCCTGGAGTATTAGACTATCTCGATATAAAAAATGACCACACCTAGGGGAGTGTTAATCACTGAAACAAGAAATACGACCAATTCTCATTTCCTCAACAAATAAGACAGACTTAATTAAAAGAGTAACACACAATTTAATTCAGGAAAAGTACATAGTTTGGATGAAGAATGTGTGAAGCGTCTTGCTAGAAAAGTTTCTTTCACTGATGTCTGGACTTCTATGGGTGGTGATTTGTAAAGAAAGAGCATCCCAGGAAGATCACAATGTGAATTTGAGTGTGCAATATGTATGTGGTTGTTGTTGTTTGTCCATCAAGAATGATGATGACCATTCATTTCATCCAGTGGGGTTGAAAGTATGGAGCCGTGGGTTCTAAGATGGCTGATAAGGCCTATTTTGGCTCGAAATATTCTTTGACAATGTGGACAAAGAATGCTTGACGTTTCTGGAGGAGGATTTCCTGCAGTAGTCTTCCTGTCCTGCCTTTTCTTTACAGCTCTTGCAGTCCTGGTTGCCTCACACATGACTGCACACTTGTGTAATGATGCACACCACGAATTTCGGTCTCTGACTGCAGTCTCCCAGATGTCATGATGAATTCCAAAAACATTCAGAGAGATTTTCAGTGTCTTTAAAGCGTTTCCTCTGGCCGCCTTGGGAGCGTTTACCACAACGCAGTTCGCAGTAAAAAATTCGTTTAGAGAGCCTGTGATCTGGCATGCGAGTCAAGTGACCAGCCCAGCGAATCTGATTCTTCATCAATAGAGTGTGAATACTGGGCATGGACGCTCTTTCGCAAATGCACAAACAACACAAATATGGGTATCCATTGGGTTGACAAAATTCTAGAAGACCTGGACTTTGCCGACGACATAGTGCTTTTGAGTTCAACACACCCGGATGCCCAAGAGAAAATAAACCACCTCCAAAATGTTTCAGGGCAAATTGGTCTCCAAATTAACACCACAAAAACAAAGACTATTGATCTTACCAACAGTTCAGATGACACCAAATTGAACAGCTACGTTCTTGAAAAAGTCAACAGCTTCACATACCTAGGAAGCAAAATGACATCTACAGGGGACTCAACACCAGAAATATCATCTAGAATCAGCACTGGCATCTAGTGCCTTCAATAAGCTGTCAAACATCTGGAAGTCAAAGACACTCAGCAAACACACAAAACTTAAAATCTTCAACTCTTGTGTGATTCCAGTGTTAACGTATGGATGTGAAAGTTGGAAATCAACGGTAGCTTTAGATAAAAAATTAGACAATTTTGAGAACAAATGTCTTAGAAGACTTCTAAACATCCACTGGACAGACTTCAGAACCAATTCGCAAATAAGACAAGAGACTAAGCAAGATACAGTATCCAATTTCATAAGAAGACGCCGTTGGAACTACATCGGCCATGTACTCAGAATGGACAAGTCAAGACTCCCCTACCAAGCCCTCATATGGTCACCAGTAGGGAAAAGAAAACGGGGAAGACCAAGAGAGACCCTGCGTAGAACCATCATTAGAGAAGGCTCATTCAGTGGCCAAGTAAATATCCAAGATCTACAACAGGTAGCAGCGAACCGCCAAGCATGGAGAGACAGGACTTCTGCCCTATGCGCCGCCTTAGGCTCAAGAGGAAAGACTAATTAACTAACTAACTAACTGACCAAACAACGAACATGTCTAACTAACTAACTAAACTAACTATATAACTGATCAATCAACTATAAAATCCATCCAACCAACCAGCCACCCAATCAGCCAACCATCCTACTAACTAACTAACTAACTGACTAACTAACTAACTAACTAACTAGCTAGCTAGCTAACTAACTAACTAACTAACTAACTAACTAATTAACTAACTAACTAACTGACCAACCAACTAACCAATCAACTAACTAATTAATTAAAAAGCTAACTAACCAACTGACTAACTAACCAGCCAATCAAATAAGTATCTATTTAACAAATTAGCTAACTAACTAATTAACTAACTCAACAACCAACAAACCAATCAACTATTTAACTCACTGACATTGTATTAACTACCTAATTAATCAATTAACTAACTAATCCACTAACTGACCAACCAATCAACCATTCAACTAACAAACAAATAAACTAACTAATTAACATCTAATTGACCAACCAATCAACTAACTAACTAACTCTCCAAATTAACTATATAACTGACCACCAAAGCAAAAATCCAACCAACTAACCAGCCAATCAACTAGCCAATCAACTAACTAGCTAATTGACTAAATAAGTAAACAACTAACTGACTAGACACGATTTCGTATAATCAATAAACATGTTTTCTAATCATATTTCCATGTCTTTCAGGGGCCTTCTAATCGTCAAAACAATCAATCAACCAATCATTTAAGAAAGCAACAAACCAAACAATCAACCAAGCAATCAACCATTCAATCTATTTTATTTCACTTGGACATTCTGGAGTGAAAAAGCTCCATAAAAATATATACAGAGATGCTTCGAATATTATTCACATCTAATCAATCAACTAACAACACGATCATTTAATCCTCCATCCAATCAGCCATACTATCAACCAGCCAGCCAACCATAAAATCAACCAACTAAGATGAAACAACCAACCAATCAATCTTCCAATCAACCAACCAATGAACCAACTGACCATCCTGCCAATTAGCCTAGCGAGTACTCAATCAATCTTTCAACTAATCAATAAACAAACTACCACCAACCAACCAACCAACCAAAATATCAACCAGCAAACGTACCATCCAGCCATTAAAGCACCCAATCAATCAATGACCATTTAACCTCCCTGCCGACCATCCTACCAACCATTATACCAACCATCCTACCAACCATCCTACCAACCATCTACAAACCATCTACCAACTATCCTACAAACCTCCCTACCAACCATCTACCAACCATCCTACCAACCTATACCATCATCTACCAACTATCCTACCAACCATTATACCAACCATCTACCAACCATCTACCAACCATCCTACCAACCATCATACCAACCATCCTACCAACCATCTACCAACCATCTACCAAACATCTACAACTATCCTATAACCACCCACCACATCTACCAACCATCCTACCAACCATTATACCAACCATCTACCAACTATCCTATCAACCATGATACCAACCATCTACCAACCATCTACCAACCATCCTACCAACCATTATACCAACCATCCTACCAACCATCCTACCAACCATCTACCAACTATCCTACAACCTCCCTACCAACCAGTCTACCAACCATCCTACAATCATTATACCAACCATCTACCAACTATCCTACCAAAACTCCCTACCAACCATCTACCAACCATCCTACCAACCATATACCAACACATCTACCAACCATCCTACCAACCATCCTACCAACCATCTACCAACCATCCTACCAAACCATCCTACCAACCATCTACCAACCATCCTACCAACCATCCTACCAACCATCCTACCAACCATCTACCATCTATCCTACAAACCTCCCTACCAACAAGCTACCAACCATCCTACCAACCATCTACCAACTATCCTACAAACCTCCCTACCAACCATCTACCAACCATCCTACCAACCATCCTACCAACCATCTACCAAGTATCCTACAAACCTCCCTACCAACTATCTACCAACCATCCTACCAACCATCCTACCAACCATCTACCAACTATCCTACAAACCTCCCTACCAACCATCTACCAACCATCCTACCAACCATTATACCAACTATCTACCAACTATCCTACAACCATCCCTACCAACCATCTACCAACCATCCTACCAACCATTATACCAACCATCTACCAACCATACTACCAACCATCTACCAACAATCCTACCAACCATCTACCAACTATCCTACAAACCTCCCTACCAACAAACTACCAACCATCCTACCAACCATCCTACCAACCATCCTACCAACCATCTACCAACCATCCTACCAACCATTACCAACCATCCTACCAACCATCTACCATCTATCCTACAAACCTCCCTACCAACAAGCTACCAACCATCCTACCAACCATCCTACCAACCATTATACCAACCATCCTACCAACTATCCTACAAACCTCCCTACCAACCATCTAACAACCATCCTACCAACCATCCTACCAACCATCTACCAACTATCCTACAAACCTCCCTACCAACCATCTACCAACCATCCTACCAACCATTATACCAACCATCTACCAACTATCCTACAAACCTCCCTACCAACCATCTACCAACCATCCTACCAACCATTATACCAACCATCTACCAACCATCCTACCAACCATCTACCAACCATCCTACCAACCATCTACCAACTATCCTACAAACCTCCCTACCAACAAGCTACCAACCATCCTACCAACCATCCAACCAACCATCTACCAACCATCCTACCAACCATCTACCAACTATCCTACAAACCTCCCTACCAACAAGCTACCAACCATCCTACCAACAACTAACAACTATCCTACAAACCTCCCTACCAACCATCTACCAACTATCCTACAAACCTCCCTACCAACAAGCTACCAACCATCTACCAACCATCCTACCAACCATCCTACCAACCATCTACCAACTATCCTACAAACCTCCCTACCAACCATCTACCAACCATCCTACCAACCATCCTACCAACCATCTACCAACTATCCTACAAACCTCCCTACCAACCATCTACCAACCATCCTACAACCACTACTAACCATCTACCACTATCCTACAAACCTCCCTACCAACACATCTACCAACCATCCTACCAACCATCCTACCCAACCATCTACCAACCATCCTCACCAACCATCCTACCAACCATCTACCAACTATCCTACAAACCTCCCTACAACCATCTACCAACATCCTACCAACAAGCTACCAACCATCTACCAACCATCCTACCAACCATCCTACCAACCATCCTACCAACTATCTACCAACCATCTACCAACCATCCTACCAACCATCTACCAACCATCCTACCAACCATCCTACCAACCATCTACCAACTATCCTACAAACCTCCCTACCAACCATCTACCAACCATCCTACCAACCATCCTACCAACCATCTACCAACCATCCTACCAACCATCTACCAACCATCCTACCAACCATCTACCAACTATCCTACAAACCTCCCTACCAACCATCTACCAACCATCCTACCAACCATCCTACCAACCATCTACCAACCATCCTACCAACCATCCTACCAACCATCTACCAACTATCCTACAAACCTCCCTACCAACCATCTACCAACCATCCTACCAACCATCCTACCAACCATCCTACCAACCATCCTACCAACCATCCTACCAACCATCCTACCAACCATCTACCAACCATCCTACCAACCATCCTACCAACCATCCTACCAACCATCTACCAACCATTCCTAACAACCATCTACCAACCCATCCTACCAACCATCCTACCAACCATCTACAACCATCACTACCAACCATCCTACCAACCATCCTACCAACCATCTACCAACTATCTACAAACCTCCCTACCAACCATCTACCAACCATCCTACCAACCATCCTACCAACCATCTACCAACTATCCTACAAACCTCCCTACCAACCATCTACCAACCATCCTACCAACCATCTACTAACCATCTACTAACTATCCTACAAACCTCCCTACCAACCATCTACCAACCATCCTACCAACCATCCTACCAACCATCTACCAACCATCCTACCAACCATCCTACCAACCATCTACCAACTATCCTACAAACCTCCCTACCAACCATCTACCAACCATCCTACCAACAAGCTACCAACCATCCTACCAACCATCTACCAACTATCCTACAAACCTCCCTACCAACCATCTACCAACCATCCTACCAACCATCCTACAACCCATCTACCAACCATCTACCAACCATCCTACCAACCATCTACCAACTATCCTACAAACCTCCTACCAACCATCTACCAACCATCCTACCAACCATCCTACCAACCATCTACCAACCATCCTACCAACCATCTACCAACCCATCCTACATAACCATCTACCAACTATCCTACAAACCTCCCTACCAACCATCTACCAACCATCCTACCAACCATCCTACCAACCATCTACCAACCATCCTACCAACCATCCTACCAACCATCTACCAACTATCCTACAAACCTCCCTACCAACCATCTACCAACCATCCTACCAACCATCTACCAACCATCCTACCAACCATCCTACCAACCATCCTACCAACCATCTACCAACCATCCTACCAACCATCTACCAACCATCCTACCAACCATCTACCAACCATCCTACCAACCATTTTCTACCAACCATCCCTACCAACATCTACCACCATCCTACCAACCATCCTACCAACCATCTACCAAACCACCTACCAACCATCTACCAACCATCTACCAACCATCCTACCAACCCATCTACCAACCATCCTACCAACCATCCTACCAACCATCTACCAACCATCTACCAACCATCCTACCAACCATCCTACCAACCATCCTACCAACCATCCTACCAACCATCCTACCAACCATCTACCAACTATCCTACAAACCTCCCTACCAACCATCCTACCAACCATCCTACCAACCATCTACCAACCATCTACCAACCATCCTACCAACCATCTACCAACCATCCTACCAACCATCTACCAACCATCCTACCAACCATCCTACCAACCATCTACCAACCATCCTACCAACCATCCTACCAACCATCTACCAACCATCCTACCAACCATCCTACCAACCATCTACCAACTATCTACCAACCATCCTACCAACCATCTACCAACCATCCTACCAACCATCCTACAACCATCCTACCAACCATCCTACCAACCATCTACCAACCTATCCTACCAACCATCCTACCAACCATCCTACCAACCATCTACCAACCATCCTACCAACCATCCTACCAACCATCTACCAACCATCCTACCAACCATCCTACCAACCATCCTACCAACCATCTACCAACCATCCTACCAACCATCCTACCAACCATCCTACCAACCATCTACCAACTATCCTACCAACCATCTACCAACTATCCTACAAACCTCCCTACCAACCATCTACCAACCATCCTACCAACCATCCTACCAACCATCTACCAACCATCCTACCAACCATCCTACCAACCATCTACCAACTATCCTACAAACCTCCCTACCAACAAGCTACCAACCATCCTACCCATAATCCTACCAACCATCCAATCAACCTCCCTACCAACCATCCTACCGACCATCTTACTAACCACCCCCCAACCATCCAACCAATCAGCCAACCAATCACTTGCAGATTGAAGGCTGGTTGAGCAGACTTCCTCTGAAAGAATTGTACTTCTTTGTTCTTCTTTACTCTTCTTTGGTCTTCTTTTTTCCTTTGAACAACGAAGACACAAACAATATATTGCACGATTTATTATCTGACATTTTCGCTGCATCTCATCAGGTACATACTGCAGAAATCATTCAACATACAGTAAAGTAACTAAATAAATCTTTCAAGCTAAAATATACACATATTCGCACAGTAATGTCAATACATTGTTCCTCTTTGGTCTTCCGTCTTTGATCAATAATCGCTTTCATTTTACACGTCATAAGTTTCAGTCTTCGCCCTTATACATCACACTAAGAGGTTCCTAGCACAACGCACGAACCTGATATCACCGGCTATGATACAAATGTGCGTATAACAGATTTGTTCACATTATAAATTGGCATGTATGGGTAGGTTTCCGTGACTGGCGGATTTCGCAATTAAAGTTTGTGAACGGAATGGAAAATCCAGCCATACTCCTAACCCTCCTTCGCCGTCTCTTACGACACACATGACAGGTTACAGTTTTCCATTCTTTGCTCTCCATAGGGTCTCGGTAACGCAATGCGGGAACCTTCCTAGTCGCCTATAACGTCACTCATGGTAGGTTTCAGTATTACTGTTCTTTGCTCCCCTCTAGGATTGCTGTAACAGGCAAGCGGCAGGGGATAGTTCATGGTAGAACGGCTCGGAGTGAGCAGGCTGAGGAACTCTGCCCCACTGAGAGAAAACAAGCGGAAGAAGATGAAAGGTGGGTTTTCTATTTTTGATATGTAGTCTGGACAACAGTGGAGACGGCTTGTATCTGCAGCAAAGAACCTCAATGGCTCGGAATGCTGAAAAAGGAAGAAGCAGAGTCTGGACAAAGACCCGTTCGACTTGCTAACGCCAATCTCCAATTGCTCAGGGATTGAAGACATGTCACACGCTATTCTGAGTATTCGCCCTTATTCAAGAGGCTAAACTTGCGATCCATTACTCCGAGGTGACGGGGGAGTATTCACTCCATTATTGCATGTGTACAATCCACATATTTCACACCAGGAATCGGCTTATGTCTGCAGGAGCGAACGACATGACAGACCTAGTTACGGTCGATTTACTATCTCCATCATCATGTGACTGTGGAACAATCCTCCACATGAAATAAAAGACATCACCAATCCTTATACATATAATCGCAAATTATTTGATTATCTTCCCCCTTAATAATAGAAGTAATAATAATAATAAAACTTCAGTATAACAGCCAGTCCCCTTTTGGTAGGCCAGTATATTCCACATAGCTAATTACAAGTGCAACAACAGTTCCCAGTGCTGATTGTTATAGTGACCACAGATTACTCACAGGAACATTGAGGATAAAGTTGAAGAAAGTCAAGTATATAACAGGAAACACTAAATATGATTTGTGTACATTGAGTAATGACAAGGAAATACAAAACAAATTCAACATAGAAGTACAGAACAGATTTGAAATTGTGTCTGATCTAGAGATCCTATTCCAGGATGTGGATGATCAATGGGAAACGTTGAAGAATTCAATCAATATGGCTGCAGAAACAACTATTCCAAAATTAAAGAAGGTGGGTCGTAAGAAATGGATGACTGAAGAAATTTTACACCTCATGGAAACAAGAAGACTCAACAAAAATAATTCTGTCAAATATGAAGAAATTCACAGACAAGTCAGAATATTATGTAAGGAGGCAAAAGAAGCATGGCTTGAGGAAAAGTGCTTAGAAATTGAAAACCAACACAACAGTCAAAATACCAAATTAGTGCACCAAAAAATTCAGGAACTTACTAATAAAAGAACAAGTACATCAACAGGGTGTCTAAAAACTGAAGATGGAAAAATCATAATAGAAAAAGACCAGATTCTACATGTATGGACAGATTATGTGAAACACCTTAATGATGATAACAGAGACGAACAGTATGATATTAGATTTAATCATGAAGGACCGCCAATTTTGGAGATGGAGGTTCGAAATGTTCTTAAGCATATGAAAGCTGGCAAGGCCCCCGGTGCAGATAACATCACAACAGAAATTATTAAAGCTTTAGAAGAATTTGGACTAGAGCAAGTCACCAGACTGATGAACACATTATATGATACTGGAGATGTACCTCCTGAATTATGTAACTCTGTATTATTGCAATCCCAAAGAAATCAGGAACCTTGGAATGTGATCAGCATAGAACAATTAGTATAATGAGTCACATCACAAAGATTTTGCTAAGAATTATCATGCAAAGAGTGAGGAAGAAGATACAACCTGAAATAGGGGAAGAACAATGTGGGTTTGTAGAAGGAAAGGGTACAGTAAATGCTGTGTATATGCTGCGAACAGTTATTGAACGTGCTATAGAAGTAAACAAGGATATACATCTTTGCTTTATTGACTATACAAAGGCTTTTGATAGAGTTAGACATGTCAACATGGTGGATATGCTTGCAGATCTACAAATTGATGGGAAAGACATTAGACTTATAAAAAACATATATTGGAAACAACAAGCTGCAATAAGGATTGATAATGAAGTGGGACAGTATCAGCCAATTAAGAGAGGTGTTAGGCAGGGATGTGTGATGTCTCCAGATCTTTTTTCCCTATACAGTGAAACTATTTTCAGAAATGTAGAGGATATAAATGGAATCAGCATTGGAGGACGAAACATCAATAACATTAGATATGCAGATGATACAGTATTAATTGCAGACAATGCGCAGGACCTGCAACAATTAGTAGATGCGGTTGTTGTACACAGTGAGCAACTGGGGTTAGAATTAAATTGTAAAAAGACTCAGGTTATGGTCGTCACTAGGAAGGAAGAAGTGCCACAATGTAATATACAAGTAAATGGAAATATTCTTCAACAAGTGAATCGGTACAATTATCTTGGAACAGTCATAACATCTGATGGGAGATGCCTTGAAGAGATTAGAACAAGAATCGCCATGGCGAAAGTAGCCTTTAGCAAGATGAAAAACATTCTGACCAATAAAAAGATGTCAATTGAAACGAGAAAAAGAGTGTTGAGGGGATACATAGAGCCTGTTCTTTTGTATGGATGTGAAACTTGGACAATGAGCAGTCAAGCTGAAAAGCATCTGATGGCTGCAGAAATGTGGTTTCTGAGAAAAATGCAAAGAATACCATGGACAGACAGAAAAACCAATGTCCAAGTACTACAGGAGACAAATGAACATCGTAAACTGATTAGAGAAATTAGACGTAGACAGTCAAACTTTTTTGGACATGTTATGAGAAGAAATGGATTGGAGAACTTAGTGACAACTGGCAAGATCGAAGGGAACAGACCAAGAGGAAGACCGAGAGGAAAATACCTGGATGGCTTGGCCACATGGCATGGACGAGACAGGAACACTGAGCTGATCCACGACACTGGTGATCCAGTGAAATGGCGAGTCATGACCGCCCACGCTTTCCGGCATGGCACATGATTGATTGAATTACAAGTGCCACACCAGTTATTACTATTACTGAGTAGTGTAGTATTGATTTTTCATTTTCCACATGCCTTTATAATGCATATCTTTTATATTGTTGCTGTTTTCAGTTAGCCTTGAATGATGTGTGAATGGTATAATGTATGAAAGAGAGTGATAAAAGGGCAGGATGTTAGACGGGCCTGCGTGCCAAATTCTTAACCCTTTCAAAATAAAGTTTTGTTGTTGTTGTTGTTGTTGTGAGGTAACTACATCCTGGGCAATTACTTACAATAACTAGGCGTGTGCTTTATGCAGTCTGTGCCAGTTGTTTCTTAAGTGTATCCTGTTCCATTTGCTGCAACTATGTAGCTTTTTGAGTATGTTTTACAGCTTGCACTTGACCTGCCAACAATACTCAACCAAGAGCTAGTTACCAAATGTCCGTTTTGAAAAATGAGTTCCGAGACTTGAATATTGAAGTTCACCGTGGCTTAATAAGTTTGGAGACTTGACTGTTTGGGGTTAATCATGGGTAGATAAGTTTGCAGAATTGGGTGTTGAGGGTAATCTTGACTCAATAAATTTGAAGATTTGACTGTTGGGGTAATTTGTCTCTGTAAGTTTGGAGACTTTGATGTTGCGGTAATTTTGTCTCAGTAAGGTAAAATTCCACGAGAATATCGATACATGAAACCCATAAACGGGCACTCTCCCGGTGTTTATACTTCACCTCGACACCGCAAGGTACAGGAGGAACAAGATGAGATGAGATGAGAAGATTGGAGACTTGATTGATTGTGGTAATCGTACCTCAGAAGTTTGGAGGATTGATTTGTGAGTGCATTCTTTTCTAAGCAAATTTGGGGAATTGATTATTGCGAGTAATCAAATCTCAGTAAGTGTGGAGAATTGAGTGTAGAGAGTAATCTTGTCTCAGAAAGTTTTGAGACTTGAGTATAGTGGATAATCTTGTCTTAGTAGGTATGGAGACTTGATTGTAGAGGCTAATCTTGTCTCAGTAAATGTGGAGACTTAGGTGTCGGGAATAATGTTGTCTCAGTAACTTAAGAGACTTGATTGTAGGGAGTAATCTTCTCTTAGTAAGATTAGAGGCTTGACTGTAGGGAGTAATCTTGTCTCAGTAAGTTTAGAGACGTGATTGTTGGAATTAATCTTGTCTCAATATGTTTATAGATTAGACTGTAGGGTGTAGTCTTGTAACAGTAAGTTTGGAGACTTGATTGTAGGGAGTAATCTTGTCTCAGTAAGTTTAGAGACTTGATTTATGGAGTTATTGTGTCTCGGTATATGTAGAGACGTGGGTGTTGGGAATAATCTTATCTCAGTAACCAAGGAGACTTGATTGTAGGGAGTAATTTTCTCTCAGTAGGTTTAGAAACTTGAGTAATGTTAGTAATCTTGTCTCAGACACTTAAGAGACTTGATTGAAGTGTGGAATCTTGTCGCAGTAAGTTTAGAGACTTGACTGTAAGAGTAATCTTGACTTAGTAAGTTTAGAGACTTGATTGTAGGGATTAATCTTGTCCCACTAAGTTTAGAATCTTGATTGTAGGGAGTAATATTGTCTCAGTAAGTTTGGAAACTTGATTCTAGGGAGTACTCTTGTCTTGATACTCACAGAGGAGCGGCTGGCCGAGTGGCTAGAACGCCGGACTCTCATTCGGGAGGCCCGGGTTCAATCCCTCGGTAAGGTGTGGGATTTTTTTCTGTCGGGGCAAAAAGAAACTCCTAACCTGCACAGTTCGCGGTGACTGCACTAGCCAGGCGGCCTTAATTCCTCAGTCTCAAAGACCCCTCTACCATACACAGCAAGGTACTATATTGGCAGTAAATGACAGTTTTTTTAAACTCTTGTCTCAGTAAGTTTGGAGACTAGAGTGTTGGGAGTATTCTTGTCTCCGTAACTTAAGAGACGTGATTGTTGGATTTACTCTTGTCTCCGTACGTTTGGAGACTTGAGTGTAGGGTGTTAAACTTGTCTCAGTTATCATAGCTATTAGGGAATAATCATGATCAGTAAGGTTGGAAACTTGATTGTTAAAAGTGGAGACTGTTCAGCTTAATCGTAACTCAGTTGATGTTGTTCTTTCATTATCCCTTCTCCGTTCATCTTCAGAAGGGAAGTTATATGGTGGTCTATATCCAGCCTCAGATTAATAATCATGTGACGTGTCAGCATCATGTGGGATAGTGACTGAAGATTATGATGATGATGATTATTATAGTTCTAAAGACGACGACGACGATGATGATGATGATGATGATGATGATGATGATGATGACGAATTGGATGATGATGATGATGATGATGATGACGAATTGATGATGATGATGATGATGATGATGATGATGATGATGATGATGATGATGATGATGATGATGATGATGATGATGATGATGATGATGATGATGATGATGATGATGATGATGATGATGATGATGGTGATGATGATGATGAAAACAAAATGACGATGAGGGTGAAGAAGATGATTATGAAGATAACCAATGATGAAGATTATTGTGATGAAGAAGATTATGTCGAAGATTACGATGTTGAAGAAGATTATGATGATGAAGAAGTCGATGATAATGAAGAAGATTATGGTGAAGATGATGATAAAGATGACTATGATCTACGATAATGAAGACGAAGATGATGAAGAAGATTATCTTGTTGATAAAGAAGATTATAATGATTACTGTCGTGAAATCACTGTGGAGTCACAATCAGATAATACAGATAACAAGGACAGTCTGATTTGCAGCTGCAGTTGTTTACTACGGCGAGTCGGTAAGATCAGGCAGTGGAATTATCTTTGAAGTTTCCACAAGTCAGGAAATTGTAGGCATGTGGTTGAGACACGCGGGCTTGTTTTGGTTGTTGAAACAAAAGAGACAACTTTTGTATTGGTGGAGCAAGGGGGATAAGAATTTAGTCTGCAATGGATAATCTGCCCCTGGGACCATCTGATGTGTTTTGTTTTGGATGTTGAAACAAGGGGGAGACAACTGGTGACATTGATTAAACCAAAGGGAAATAAGATTTCTGGAAATAGTTAGTGCCCCTGAGGACACCTGCGTGACATCAAAAGAACTTCACTAGAACACTCCCAGCTCTTGTGACAAAACCATAACTTGTTTACCGTTAGTGTTGAAGAAAAAGTTGACTAGAGCTGACGTGTGTGTGTACCGCTGTGAGGAAATTCGGAGAGCATCTAATGTGTTCGATTTAATTAACATTAAATAACATATGTCTTTATGGCAAGTTGTAGATGCCATCCAGGAGTGATGCGTATTGCATAAGGTATTATAGATATTATATTTAAGCCTAATTAATATAAGCAGTAGCCTTAGTAAAACTAGCTAGAGTAGTGAAGTGATGATTAGCTCTGTTAGTTGAGAATAGAGTAGGGAAGGGAGAATTAGCTCTGCTAGTGAGAATCGTGTAGTGGGGTGATATTTGGAGAGATTTAAGAATGGGTTGGGAGATGGGGGAAGTGTCCAATAGTGGGATCTTTCAGTGGGGTGCCCACTGGGGTTCTGCACTCTGTTTATTGGTCTTTCCTTGTCATAACCTGATTCAGATTGAAGTGATAGCCACTCTGATCCTATGACAGAGTTTAGTTCACTGATAAATCTCTGAGCAAGGCAGTAGGCCTACATTCAGCTAGTAGGGATAAGTATCAGGCGGCCTTCACCAGATGTGGTCTCTTTCTCTAACAGGTTCCCCTACGTCTATGAGGAAGCTCTACACTGGGTTTGATGGAGGTCAACTCTCATTAAGAAGAACATCCAATGAACATTCACTTTATTTTATAAGATGAATAAATACCCAGAAGAAAGTACAATCAGCACTGTTTATGCTAGGCCTAGGATCCAGAGGGTCCATACGAAACTGGCTCAGTTGAACAAAACATTATAAACGATTCATTTACAATAGGGATTCACCCAGGGTGGGTGATACTCGTTTCTTCACCACATACCACTGAACATTAGTGTGTAGAGAAAGACATTTGAACATGAAGTTCTCGTGGAATAATTTAGTACAGTGAAGAAGTACTTTAGAACCGTTTGTGTGTGACAATCTATGAACATGGATTAGAACAAATGTGAGACCTGTGACATTGAAACCTAGTTTTCACGGTACAGCGATCCGTACTTATTTGAGTTATAGGGACCTTAGTCTTTACAGTGAGTGACAGATCCATGATTAAGGTTATACAATAACTATTTTTGGTGGATCATGCATCTAGTAGACCCAGTGGATCCCGGAGAAAGTCAACGTCTGGAAGAAGAGACGCATCAATCGGTGAGGTGTTCACGTACTAAGCTATCATGCTGTGGTGTACCCTTGCTATGATGACCATCTGACTTGGGCTCCTGATCTGCTGCTCTGAATCTACATACACACTAGAATATTCGACACACATTCTACACAGTACACACACACACTTCTCACACACATACTCTTTGCTTTAATAAATTATTTTGTATTTATTTGTTAAAGCTAGAGTTGTTGAGTATGTTGTGTTGGGGAAGAGTGACAGGGGGGCATGATCTAAGGGTGAGTGAGAGTGAGAAAGAGGTGTCTGCAGACTGACGGAGTTTTGTGGACGGAGTCTGGTGGTTTCTCTAGGACAATAATATTGGGTTAATAATAATGTGGGTGTTGATTCCCCTCACTCCAGGGACGAGACTAAAGTAAATAAGGCTTACTTACGACAATTACTATTGCAATAATGAAGAAGATGATATTGATGAAGATGATAATGACAAAGAAGATGATTATGATGAAGAAGATTATGATAATCATGGAGATTAAGATGATGATGAAGATGGTAAAGATGATGGAGATGACGACTGTGAAAAATAGTATAACGCTGAAGATAATGATGATGATGATTATGATGATGATGATGACGACGAAAATAATGATGATAATAATTAAGAGGATGAAAATGACGATCAATATGACGACACGGATATGGCAAACGCTCTAGACACAGACAAACAAAATGATCTGTAAATTATACTCTGAATATACACTTTCCTTGTGATTTCCGGTCAGCCATTTTGCAAGTTCTGGAAACACTTGAAAACATGGTGAGTAGTCACCGTGGTTTGAACCAATAAGCAGTATTATATTTAGATCC
>JACEFZ010010534.1:177500-265000 GCA_014155875.1 Cepaea nemoralis | reverse complement strand
GTATCCCGTGAACTTATCTCCCCTCCTATCACTCGGTCCTGTCCTGCCGGTGTCCTGTCTGTGACACGTCTGTGTCCCCACCTAAGTCCTGTCTCCACTCTATCTACTGTCCTGTAGATGTCCTGTCTTATGTCCTGTCTCTAATCTATCGACTATACTATAGATGTCCATACCTATGTCCTGTATGTCGTTATCTATGTAGTCCTGACTCTATTCTTTCCCCTGTCCTCTCTATGTCCTGCACCCACATACCCCCAACACCCTGACACACCCATCCTGAAACATCCAGCAATCCCCATGGAAATGAAGAAGAACATTATAAATGCAATGTTTATACAACGTTGTGCTAGCAGTGCCAAACATGGACAATAACTAAAGAACAAGAAAGAAACCTCGCTATTTGTGAAATGAGATGCATGAGAAAAGCAGCGAACAAATCAAGAAAGGACCATATTAGAAAGAAGGAGATCTATAAAACAGGTGGAACAGCACCAGTTGTTAAATTCATCGATAGACAGAGACTTAACTGGTTCGGTCACCTTGTGAGAATGAACCCAATGTCGACTGCAGCAAGAGCATACAACGTGACAATAGAAACATAAAGAGGCAGTGGAAGGCCACGAAAAAGATAAATCGACGGAGTCATCAACACCTAACAAACCCACATTTCAGAATACCATGCAACCGAGTGAGCACTTGTTCGGAAAACAATCGCCACGCGTAACGGCATAGGGCAGTGAAGAACAAAAGAAATAACGAAACTATGTACATATACTTTTCGTTGGCTTAATTTCACGTCATATTTGTACCCTATGTCATCTTTATCAAGTGCCCTGTCGATTGGTATTACCATTGTTATTGTGGTTTTGATATTCTTGCACCCTCTGTTGCTACAATGTCCAGCAATTGGTGTAGATCATTTGCATTTTCCGCCATCAATACTGTCATCTGCGTAGCGTAGATTGTTTATATTATAACCTCCTATTATTATTCCTGGCTTCTCTTTGATCTCTCTCATTAATACTTCGCTATAGAGAAAGAAGAGATCCGGTGACAAACCCCATCCACGTCGTACTCCTAATTGTTCTGTTCAAAATTACCCTCTTTATTTCCCATTCGAAATGCTGCTACTTGATTCCAGTAAATAGTCTTTATTATTCTAATAATTTCCCATCTGTGTTGATATTTTCAAACAATTTAATCAGTTCATTATGTTTTACTTATCAAATGCCTTGGTATAATAATTGAAGCACACACATATGTCTTTCTGGGTATCTAATGATCTTTCTATCAGTGTTCGTAATGTTTATATTGCATTGCTATACCATTGTCTTCTACTAGTCCATACTGTTCTTCACCAATTTCCATTTTTATGTTTTTTTTCTTGTTATTTTTATTATAATACTGAATAGAAACTTAGTGACATGGTTTATTAGGTTAACTGTACGAAAATCTTAGCATTCAATTGCTCTCGTCATTTTGGTATAGCTACGAGATATACAAACAGATTTCGGCATATCACTAGGCAAATATTCCACTGCTGTAAACACCATTCAACATTTTGGTTATTTCTACTCCAAATTCTCCCAGTACTTCTAATTCTTCTATTGTAATTCCATCTGGCCCGGTTGTTTTTCTTTCTTAATATATGTAATGACGCCAGCTACTTTTTCTTTTAGAATAGGTGGACCTTCTAAGTTAATTTCTTGTGTTAATTCTTCCTTCTCCCCACCATATAATTCTCTTATATACTCATTCCACAATTTCATTATAGCACCTTTCTCGAATAATATTTTTAAAGTTTTTCATTGCAATCTATCGTCCCGAGAGCTCACTGATATGTCTGTGCATATGTTTTGTGTCTTTAATAGAATTTAGTTTAATATTCTTGCGACAGTTTAGCAACCTTTAGTTTGCCTTCAAACACTTATCTTGTTGTTTTTTCTTTATTTATCTTATCGTGCTTTTGTTCGTCATTTTTACTTTGTTTTCTTTTGTCCATCAACGTTTAGACTTTTTTCAGTCGTCCATTTTTTCCTTAACTATTTGGCTTCTCTCTGAGAATCTTTCTTTGCTTGTTTTGGGGAATGGAGCCCCATAAAAACTCTCGTTGTTCATTTATACTCTGTATTTTAGCTATTGTATTGTACCTATTTTTTTACAGTCCATTCTGCATTGTTCTTAAGTTTCCTCATCTGCTTTCAAAACATCTTTATTAAGTCTCATATTCTTAGCTACTTTGGTTTCCCCTCTGCAATCGTACTTTCATTTGTCCAAATATTGGTACGTTATCACTATTACAGTCAGCACCAGACATTATCTTAAAATGTATTAACGCATTTCTATGTCTTTTCATAATAAGTATGTAGTCGATATGATTGAGTTTTTTTTTCTTATCAGGGCTATTCCATGTGTAAGTACCATGTGTACGTATATTTTTTTGATTTTGCAGCACACGCTATAATCTTTCCAAGTGAACATATATTTTTGTTGTTGTTTTAGCACATGTTATAGTTGTACCAAATGAACATATACCTTTTGTAAATCTAGTTCCACACTATAGTCTTACCACATGCACATACATGATGATTAAAAAGCTTTATAATGATGCAAAAGCATTAGGTTTCAGACTTAAGCACTGCTGAACTGAACTGGTGAGCTTATGGGACAGAGAAGTGGCAACAACCAGACGACTTCAACGCCGGTCTTCATAAAGGAAATCCTTTGTACATCTTCGTCCCTCTAATGAGGGCAGTGGGTCACACCTGGTTATGCACGTCTAAGGTCAGCTTGTCCGACTTCGATATGCATTAGTGTCAGGTTGACTTCCTATAGACAGATTCTATTCAAGGTCACCGGCTCTATCTACCCGTGGGTAGATTTGCGTCCTCTAGACAGTTTCCATCCCAGGTCTCGGGCTCTATCTACCCGTGGGTAGGTTAACTTCCTCTAGACAGTTTCCATCCCAGGTCTCGGGCTCTATCTACCCGTGGGTAGGTTAACTTCCTCTAGACAGTTTCCACCCCAGGTCTCGGGCTCTATCTACCCGTGGGTAGGTTAACTTCCTCTAGACAGTTTCCATCCCAGGTCTCGGGCTCTATCTACCCGTGGGTAGGTTAACTTCCTCTAGACAGTTTCCATCCCAGGTCTCGGGCTCTATCTACCCGTGGGTAGGTTAACTTCCTCTAGACAGTTTCCATCCCAGGTCTCGGGCTCTATCTACCCGTGGGTAGGTTAACTTCCTCTAGACAGTTTCCATCCCAGGTCTCGGGCTCTATCTACCCGTGGGTAGGTTAACTTCCTCTAGACAGTTTCCATCCCAGGTCTCGGGCTCTATCTACCCGTGGGTAGGTTAACTTCCTCTAGACAGTTTCCATCCCAGGTCTCGGGCTCTATCTACCCGTGGGTAGGTTAACTTCCTCTAGACAGTGTCCATCCCAGGTCTCGGGCTCTATCTACCCGTGGGTAGGTTAACTTCCTCTAGACAGTTTCCATCCCAGGTCTCGGGCTCTATCTACCCGTGGGTAGGTTAACTTCCTCTAGACAGTTTCCATCCCAGGTCTCGGGCTCTATCTACCCGTGGGTAGGTTACCTGCCTCTAGACAGTTTCCACCCCAGGTCTCGGGCTCTATCTACCCGTGGGTAGGTTAACTTCCTCTAGACAGTTTCCATCCCAGGTCTCGGGCTCTATCTACCCGTGGGTAGGTTAACTTCCTCTAGACAGTTTCCATCCCAGGTCTCGGGCTCTATCTACCCGTGGGTAGGTTAACTTCCTCTAGACAGTTTCCATCCCAGGTCTCGGGCTCTATCTACCCGTGGGTAGGTTAACTTCCTCTAGACAGTTTCCATCCCAGGTCTCGGGCTCTATCTACCCGTGGGTAGGTTAACTTCCTCTAGACAGTTTCCATCCCAGGTCTCGGGCTCTATCTACCCGTGGGTAGGTTAACTTCCTCTAGACAGTTTCCATCCCAGGTCTCGGGCTCTATCTACCCGTGGGTAGGTTAACTTCCTCTAGACAGTTTCCATCCCAGGTCTCGGGCTCTATCTACCCGTGGGTAGGTTAACTTCCTCTAGACAGTTTCCATCCCAGGTCTCGGGCTCTATCTACCCGTGGGTAGGTTAACTTCCTCTAGACAGTTTCCATCCCAGGTCTCGGGCTCTATCTACCCGTGGGTAGGTTAACTTCCTCTAGACAGTTTCCATCCCAGGTCTCGGGCTCTATCTACCCGTGGGTAGGTTAACTTCCTCTAGACAGTTTCCATCCCAGGTCTCGGGCTCTATCTACCCGTGGGTAGGTTAACTTCCTCTAGACAGTTTCCATCCCAGGTCTCGGGCTCTATCTACCCGTGGGTAGGTTAACTTCCTCTAGACAGTTTCCATCCCAGGTCTCGGGCTCTATCTACCCGTGGGTAGGTTAACTTCCTCTAGACAGTTTCCATCCCAGGTCTCGGGCTCTATCTACCCGTGGGTAGGTTAACTTCCTCTAGACAGTTTCCATCCCAGGTCTCGGGCTCTATCTACCCGTGGGTAGGTTAACTTCCTCTAGACAGTTTCCATCCCAGGTCTCGGGCTCTATCTACCCGTGGGTAGGTTAACTTCCTCTAGACAGTTTCCATCCCAGGTCTCGGGCTCTATCTACCCGTGGGTAGGTTAACTTCCTCTAGACAGTTTCCATCCCAGGTCTCGGGCTCTATCTACCCGTGGGTAGGTTAACTTCCTCTAGACAGTTTCCATCCCAGGTCTCGGGCTCTATCTACCCGTGGGTAGGTTAACTTCCTCTAGACAGTTTCCATCCCAGGTCTCGGGCTCTATCTACCCGTGGGTAGGTTAACTTCCTCTAGACAGTTTCCATCCCAGGTCTCGGGCTCTATCTACCCGTGGGTAGGTTAACTTCCTCTAGACAGTTTCCATCCCAGGTCTCGGGCTCTATCTACCCGTGGGTAGGTTAACTTCCTCTAGACAGTGTCCATCCCAGGTCTCGGGCTCTATCTACCCGTGGGTAGGTTAACTTCCTCTAGACAGTTTCCATCCCAGGTCTCGGGCTCTATCTACCCGTGGGTAGGTTAACTTCCTCTAGACAGTGTCCATCCCAGGTCTCGGGCTCTATCTACCCGTGGGTAGGTTAACTTCCTCTAGACAGTTTCCATCCCAGGTCTCGGGCTCTATCTACCCGTGGGTAGGTTAACTTCCTCTAGACAGTTTCCATCCCAGGTCTCGGGCTCTATCTACCCGTGGGTAGGTTAACTTCCTCTAGACAGTTTCCATCCCAGGTCTCGGGCTCTATCTACCCGTGGGTAGGTTAACTTCCTCTAGACAGTTTCCATCCCAGGTCTCGGGCTCTATCTACCCGTGGGTAGGTTAACTTCCTCTAGACAGTTTCCATCCCAGGTCTCGGGCTCTATCTACCCGTGGGTAGGTTAACTTCCTCTAGACAGTTTCCATCCCAGGTCTCGGGCTCTATCTACCCGTGGGTAGGTTAACTTCCTCTAGACAGTTTCCATCCCAGGTCTCGGGCTCTATCTACCCGTGGGTAGGTTAACTTCCTCTAGACAGTTTCCATCCCAGGTCTCGGGCTCTATCTACCCGTGGGTAGGTTAACTTCCTCTAGACAGTTTCCATCCCAGGTCTCGGGCTCTATCTACCCGTGGGTAGGTTAACTTCCTCTAGACAGTGTCCATCCCAGGTCTCGGGCTCTGTCTACCCGTGGGTAGGTTAACTTCCTCTAGACAGTTTCCATCCCAGGTCTCGGGCTCTGTCTACCCGTGGGTAGGTAGACTTCCTCTAGACAGTTTCCATCCCAGGTCTCGGGCTCTATCTACCCGTGGGTAGGTTAACTTCCTCTAGACAGTTTCCATCCCAGGTCTCGGGCTCTATCTACCCGTGGGTAGGTTTGCTACCTCTAGACAGTTTCCATCCCAGGTCTCGGGCTCTATCTACCCGTGGGTAGGTTAACTTCCTCTAGACAGTTTCCATCCCAGGTCTCGGGCTCTATCTACCCGTGGGTAGGTTAACTTCCTCTAGACAGTTTCCATCCCAGGTCTCGGGCTCTATCTACCCGTGGGTAGGTTAACTTCCTCTAGACAGTTTCCATCCCAGGTCTCGGGCTCTATCTACCCGTGGGTAGGTTAACTTCCTCTAGACAGTTTCCATCCCAGGTCTCGGGCTCTATCTACCCGTGGGTAGGTTAACTTCCTCTAGACAGTTTCCATCCCAGGTCTCGGGCTCTATCTACCCGTGGGTAGGTTTAACTTCCTCTAGACAGTTTCCATCCCAGGTCTCGGGCTCTATCTACCCGTGGGTAGGTTAACTTCCTCTAGACAGTTTCCATCCCAGGTCTCGGGCTCTATCTACCCGTGGGTAGGTTAACTTCCTCTAGACAGTTTCCATCCCAGGTCTCGGGCTCTATCTACCCGTGGGTAGGTTAACTTCCTCTAGACAGTTTCCATCCCAGGTCTCGGGCTCTATCTACCCGTGGGTAGGTTAACTTCCTCTAGACAGTTTCCATCCCAGGTCTCGGGCTCTATCTACCCGTGGGTAGGTTAACTTCCTCTAGACAGTTTCCATCCCAGGTCTCGGGCTCTATCTACCCGTGGGTAGGTTTGCTTCCTCTAGACAGTTTCCATCCCAGGTCTCGGGCTCTATCTACCCGTGGGTAGGTTAACTTCCTCTAGACAGTTTCCATCCCAGGTCTCGGGCTCTATCTACCCGTGGGTAGGTTAACTTCCTCTAGACAGTTTCCATCCCAGGTCTCGGGCTCTATCTACCCGTGGGTAGGTTAACTTCCTCTAGACAGTTTCTATCCCAGGTCTCGGGCTCTATCTACCCTTGGGTAGGTTAGCTTCCTCTAGACAGTGTCCATCCCAGGTCTCGGGCTCTATCTACCCGTGGGTAGGTTAACTTCCTCTAGACAGTTTCCACCCCAGGTCTCGGGCTCTATCTACCGGTGGGTAGGTTTTCTTCTCTAACAACTTTGCCTTGACGGCCTACTAATTGCCATTTCCAACGGCCGTGAGATTTTAACGTGCACAAGTTGCACACGGGACCTCCAGTGTTTGTCCTTATCCTTGTCCCTTCTGTTCTTTGCCTTGTCCCTTTTGCCTTATCATTGTCCCTTTTGTCCTTATCATTGTTCTTGTTGTCCTTATCATTGTCCCTTTTGTCCTTATCATTGTCCAATTTGTCCATATCCTTGTCCCTTCTGTCCTTATCCTTATCCCTTGTGTCCTTTTCATTGTCCCTTTAGTCCTTATCCTTGTCCCTTTAGTCCTTATTCTTATCCCTTTTGTCCTTATCCTTATCCCTTTTAACCTTATCATTGTCTATTTTGTCCTTATTCTTGTCCCTTTTGTCCTTATCCTTGTCCATTTTTTCCTTATCTTTGTCCCTTTTGTCCTTATCCTTGTCCCTTTTGCCCTTATCCTTGTCCATTTTGTCCTTATCATTGTCCCTTTTATCCTTATAGTTATCCCTTTTTTCATTATCATTGTCCCTTTTGTCCTTATCCTTGTCTCTTTTGTCTCCGAGAGTACTAATCAAGAGGACTTCTTCTTCTTCTTCTTCTTCAGCATTCCGAGCCATTGAGGTTCTTTGCTGCAAATACAATCTGTCTCCATTCGTCTCTCTGGTGGACCTTCTCTTGCCAGTCGTTGATTCCAAGAGGACGTTTGAAATAATTAAATACCAGTTGTTCTTAGAACAAACTCCCATCCTTCTGAACAAAAGGCCGACACAGTAACCACTCATCCACTATTCCTGATGATAATAATCATTTTTATTAATATATAAATTATCTCAATAGCAATATGGTGTATCCATAACACATCAATAATTAACTTGAATTACGTTGATATTTTCAGGCGCAGTTGCAGCCGCAGCAACAGCCTGCAGCCACAGCACCAACCTCAGCACACCTACATGAATAATTCAACATGTGTCATGACTCAGCCAGTGGCTACTACGGTAATCCAGGTGGTCAGCGTTCCAGACCACACGAATCTGGCCGTCTTCTCTTGTCTATGCTGTATCATGCCTCTCGGTCTGGCCGCCATAGTGATGGCCAGCCTGGTGAGTACACAACTCTTCCATCATTCTAACGAACAAGAAAGAAACACAAGTCCCTGAGCATGAACTTGCAATGAGTCGGTGGTTTGCTGAAGTTATAACATGTTATAGGCCTGAGTTCACGAGGAATAATAGGTGGTTAGTCTTTCCTGCCGTATTCAGCCGGTGCCTAAGAATCGAACCCTTGTTCGACAGCGCATACCATTGCCCGAAAACTTCCTAACCGTTATACCACGGTTCCCGCTAGATTCAACTAACCCTGCATGGTACTATAGAAGTCAGTTACTTCCTTCTAGCAAAGTTAACAGTAATAGACCGCTTCTTACCGTTCTACCACGGTTCTCGCTGGTCTCGCTGGATTCTACTAACCCTACATGGTAACCATATAAGCCAGTTACTTCCTTCTAGCAAAGTTAACAGCAATAGACCGCTTCCTACCCGTTCTACCGCGGTTCTCGCTGGATTCTACTAACCCTACATGGTAGCCATAGAGTCCTTGTAGCAAACAAAGTTAACAGTAATAGACCCCTTCTATACGCCATGTGACGTGTTGGGTATATGGTGCTAGAGGCATATTTTATAGACCAATCGACATTCGAAAGGTGAGGTGGTCAATATCACGACATTTCGCAAGACATTTCCAGGGAACCGAGGTTAGTGAAGTGACTAGAGGAACAGGTTTGAATCCGCATGTGGGGCGGGGTGGGATTTTTAAAACATGACCTGGGCTCTCTTACCCGACGAAGACGAACATTTATACCAGAAAATGTCTTGAGAAGTAATGGGGGACTGTGTATTACTGGCTACATAAGCAATAGAGTGTTGATTGATGTATGAAACATACGGTTGTATGTCCATGGAAATCATCCCTGAAGTAACTTCTTACTACCTGGGAATTCTTGCTAAAATGGAGAGAAATATTTTTGAAAATTACTTAAGATTCCGAGAAAGGAATGACTTATAAACCCGCAAGCGTTCCCATATTGAGTCTTTCTCATGTCTCCAAAACTAGTTATCAAGCAGGGGAATGCACCTTCGAGAATACGGAATAAATCAGACTTATATGGCAATCAAACTTTAACACACGCAGACACAAATATGCTAGGACGCTCCCAACCACACTCACACATGTGCGCGCGTACACACTCACGCACTCACAAAGACACACACACACACACCCACACACACCACACACACACACACACACACACACACTCACATGATCTAGAACACAACTTTTGGGTGATTCATTCATTGACGGAGATCTTATAAGGATACATAAACACCTACGCCAGTTTACAGGGCACGCACGCACACACACACATATACTATATATATATGTGTGTGTGTGTGTGTGTGTGTGAGGGGGAGGAGAGAGGGGGGAGGTGAACCTAGAGATGAAGACAAGACTCTTGCATCGGATAGGCCATAGATGAGAAATACCGAGGATAGCATAACTACTGTGTTTTCTCTAAATTAACACCTACCCAATAATAAGCCCTATGACGATTTTTCAGGATGCTTTTAATACAACCCCTACCCCAAAAATAAGCCCTACTTAAGATCGTCAGCTATAGTGAGAGACTTGTTGCTGAATGGTCAGTCTGAGTTCAGTTGCCACTGGTGCGCACTTAATTTACAGTTATGACGTTGTTCCAGAAGATGATAACATGATTGTATAAGTATTTGAATAAAATGTAGAATTGTATACATGAATAAATATAGATTTCTAAAATCAGAAACAAGGTGACACATCCCCCGAAAATAAGTACTAGTGCACTTTTTGAAGCACCAATTAATAGAAGACCCGGTCTTTTTATTACAGGGAAATACTGTAAAAAAAACCTTAGAAAGGAACCCACATGGCAAAAGAAATAGTGGAAGACATAAGAATTCACGGAGAAGTGAAATAGAGACAAAACAGTGAACAATATGGAAAGGCCGTGGATGGAGCTGCTTGAGATAACTAAAGACAGGGGGTCCTAGAGTGAGCTGGTTGAGGACCTGTGTCCCAGTTAAGGGAATAGAGGCAAAATAAAACGGTCTAGAACTGGTACCAAGGAAGGTCACAGGAAATAAAGGATACTGACCATTGAGTGCAAATTGGTGAACAAAGATATTGGGGTTATCACCATGTACTCAATATGCCGCTAGGCGTGTAAAAGGATAATCAACTGTATTTCTATCATGTTTATATACTGTTTAAAAAAACGCAACATTATTGCAGTTTCAATTGCAAACTTGTACCAACATTTTATTGACGATGCTGATTCGCCTACTGCAGTCGGTTCTAGTGATGCCGGTTCGTAAGAACAGGGCCACTGTCGGGTCTTCTAGCCCAAAGACCAGTGTCGTGCAGCCGTTTCCTGACTGTTTATTCTTAAATTCGATGAACTCCTGGCAATGACTGGACTGTGGAGGACGCAGATACAAATCGATTCCTAAGGTGAAGGCAGCCGCATGAAGCGGTCTTCGGCGGCAGTTGCGATTCTGGGTCTTCCACTGCGCGGCCGGTCTGCTACTGAGCCAGTTTCGTGAAATCGCTTCCAAAGGCGACTGATGGTGCTTCTAACCACATTAAATTCTCTGGCTACTACACTTTCTGAATGTCCAGCCCGTAAACGTCCAGTGAAGATGAATTATTGTTCTGTAGTGAGATGAGCCATACCTGCGCATTGAAGTTTGAACTGAATTTATTCGTGGATTGTCAATCTTTTAATGGCATTCAATAATATGGTCAGAGAGTTTTGTGTTCAGTAAGTTTCACGGGATTATCATGAACCTGTCACGAGTTATTGTCAAAAATGTTGTTTGGCCTTGACCTCTTTCATGACCTCACGAATCATGAGGTGAGTACAATTCAGGTAACCACGAGAAGTTAATGACCAGATGCACAGTCCATAGTTTGATTGATGTTCAATGAGCGAATATCTTTTATAAAAGTAACACCAAAAATGTTGCGTGTTATTTTTTTATTTTTTTTTTGAACAGTATGTTTGTAACATTCTCTTCCCTGTTCTGCCCACAGTCAAGCGATGCGCTGGGTCGCGGGGACATAACCAGAGCCCAATCTAGAAGTAGAAGTGCGCGTCTGCTGTCACTGATATCCATCGGCGTCGGAGTTGCCATCATCATCATCGCGATCACCACAGTATTCATACTAATTCAGTGAGTCAAAATATCAACTAACAGATCTTGCCTGCTGATGGGGATGCATTGCTGCTACAACCACCACTACTGACGTTATTGCTGTCATGTAATTCAACATTACCATCTAGAGGGATTAACAACCCATTAAATATAAGAATTGTCAAGTGTTATGCATATTAAACACTAATATATGGCGTGGAAGCCTGGACAACGAACAAGCAATTAGGAAGTCGAATAGATGCGGATAAATAAATGAATATGTCGTATTTCATAGGGGAAAACAGAGGTTCTAGATAACTGGGAATAAAATGAGTGTCGATAAAAGAAATAAAGAAGAAGCAAGTGAAATATTTCGGCCACATTAAAAGACATACCGCTCTTATAAAATTCGCTCTTATAAAATTATAAAGATGTGTGAATGAAATAATGTATGAAAGAGAGTGATAGAAGGGCTGAATGTTAGACGGACCTGCATGCCCAATTCTTAACCCTTTGAAAATAATGTTCGTTCGTTCGTTCGTTCATACTGGAGGGTAAGGTTGAACGCAAGCGAGCAAGAGGTAGACAATGACACAAGATGGAAGGTAACATCAAGAGATCGACGAACATCAGTTTGACAGAAAGTACAGTATCGCGATGGACAGACAGTGTTGGAGATATGTTGCAGCCAACTTTCATTGCGGAGACGGCACTTGCTTGATTAAAGAAATCCATTGCGGCAGATGTGTTGTGTTATATTGTGGACATGGCATTGCAACATCACTTATAAACAATTATTATAGGAATAATATGAAACAGATAAGATCTCAATTGTACTGACAATGATTTATAGTTTCTTGGAGGCACAGACAACACATTTCACAATTTATTGTACGGCATGTTTTGTAATCTTCCACAATAAACAGCCCATGTGAAACAGAGACAGTTTTCAGTTATTGTACGGCATGTTTTGTAATCTTCCACAATAAACAGCCCATGTGAAACAGAGACAGTTTTCAGTTTTATCTGTTTAACTAACTAACTACCTACCTACCTACCTACCTACCTACCTACCTATCTATCTATCTATCTATCTATCTATCTATCTATCTATCTATCTATCTATCTATCTATCTATCTATCTATCTATCTATACAACTGCCAGTCTTCTTATAGTCCATGTCGTGTGGCGTTGGTGATCATGTCTGTCCACAGCCTTGTCTCGTGTACTGCCAATCTTGTTATTGTCCATGCCGTGTGGCGTTGGTGATCATGTCTGTCCACAGCCTTCTGTCTCGTGTACTGCCAATCTTGTTATTGTCCATGCCGTGTGGCGTTGGTGATCATGACTGTCCACAGCCTTCTGTCTCGTGTACTGCCAATCTTGTTATTGTCCATGCCGTGTGGCGTTGGTAATCATGACTGTCCACAGCCTTCTGTCTCGTGTAATGCCAATCTTGTTATTGTCCATGCCGTGTGGCGTTGGTAATCATGACTGTCCACAGCCTTCTGTCTCGTGTACTGCCAATCTTGTTATTGTCCATGCCGTGTGGCGTTGGTAATCATGACTGTCCACAGCCTTCTGCCTGTTATACTGCCAGTCTTCTTGTAGTCCCTGCCGTGTGACGTTGCTGATCATTGTCTGTCCATGTCATTATGATAATATGAAACAGATATGATCCCAATTGTACTGACAATGATTTATAGTTTCTTGGCGGCACAGACACCCCATTTCACAATGACCTCTTGTGTTTGGGGGTAGGGAGATGTCTGTTGGTGAGGATGTGTCTGTATGGGTTTGGGATGTGTGAGTGAGTGCGCGATGTGGGGGTTGGTGGGGGATGTGTGTGTGTGTGTGGGTGGGGAATGTGTGGTCGATGGAGGTGTGGCTAGGGGATGGGTGGTTGGGGGTGTGGGTGGGTATAGGATGTGTGAGTGGGAGATGGGTGTGTGGGTTAGGATGTGATGTGGGTGGGTGCGGGATGTGTGGGTTGGTGGGAGATGTTTGTGTGGGTGGTGAGTGTGTGTGGGTTGGGGGACCGGGTGAGGCAGTGTGTGTGGGTGGGGGATAGTTGGAGGGGATGGGTCGGTTGGTGGGATATGTATGTGTCCCTGGGTGTGTGTGTGGGGGTGTGTGTGTGTGTGTGGGGGGGGGGGGTGATGTGTGGGTGGATGGGAGATGCGCCTCATATGATGGTAATTCGCATTGTTTATGTTTGCAATATTCATTTGACAATGTTTTTTTTTCTTCCTATGTGAATGTATAATGCACCATTGATAAACGAAAGATGAGTGATTGGAAGGGCCGAATGTAAGACGGGCCTGCATGCTTTTATTAGTTCTTTCGTCCTCATGTACGAGTGGTCCCGTTCAACCGTCGACTATATCAGCTTGGTTGTATTTGGGCCCTTTATTGTGTTGCTTGTGTTGAGTTGTTTCATAAATTGTATTGCTTGTTTTCAGCTTCCTGGCTTCTGGTTGGTTTATTTTGCTCGTTCCTGTCTTGATAAGGTTTTACATGTCTGGACAGAGTCGCGCACTTGCTGAGGCCTGGATTTATTGTGTACCCACCCCGTCGTATGGTGCTGTTTCCTTCAGGGAGCTTCTACATCTCGTTCTCTATGCTCCAGTAATTGTGATCGTTTGGGCGTCGTCTTGGTCTTGGTCGTGTGTTGTGAGCTGTTCTCCAGTTAGATCTTGGTGGAGAGCAATATCGTGCTTCCTCCAATGTTTCTTCTTCTGTCTGTGTTCTTGAGTCTTCTGGTTCTTTCTGTGATTTTAGCACTTCTATCTGTTCTCTTTCTTCCTGGATTTGTTTCAGCGTTTCTTCTGTCTTTGCTCTCTCTTCTTGAATTTTCAAAAGGGTTTTGTCAGTGTCAGCTTTTATGGCGGCCATTCGAGCGACATCCTGCTCTGTCTTCTGCTGGACTTGCCTCAGGTCGTCCAGGATGCGCTGAACGGCCGTTATCTGGGTTTCTTGCGTCTTGTCACTTTTGTCTTCTAGGTGTTTGACCTGTGTTCTCAGCTCCTTCAGGTTGCCTTCCAATTGTGCTTTATCACTCTTAGTGAGTCGGTTGGTGGTCTCGTACTGTCTCCTGGCCTCCTTATCTTTGCTGTCTTCTGTGGCAGGGGCAGCCGAGGTACCTGGCACCATGGTAGCCGAGGCAGTTGACGCACTTTCTGTTGGTGTTAGGCCTCCTGAAGTCCGAGTCGTTCTTCGCGTGCTGGCACTGACTATACTGATGGGGACCAGAGCAGTACCTACACACCTCCACATTGCTTTTGCAGGTGGCACGGGTGTGCCAAAACGCCTGGCACTTGGAGCACCCTCGGAATGTAGTGCTCTGGTCTTTGATCTTTTCTGTCCCATACAATGTACTGAGGGGTCACTCGGTCCTCTGATGTGACGACGACAACTGTAGAGGGTAAGCTGTTCTTCCCAATGATCCGCTCAGCACTGGTGATCTTTAGCTTCTTGTTTTCTTTTAACAGCATCTCTCTGATCTTGTCATTTGAGTGATGGGTCTGGACTTGTCTGATAACCCATCGTTTCATCGTGCGGTGCCGGGCGGCTTCCAAAACTATGCCGTGGTGAAGCTGTATGATGCTCTTGTCCTCTTGTGCGATCTTCTGTAACATGGCTGTGGTCTTTGGATTTTTTTTTATAGAGACCACTTCTCCTTCGGGTGTCTTGCGGAGCTGGTCGATGCTGTGTCTTCCCAGCTCGTTCTCCAACAGACTGATTATCTTGTCTGTTGGTAGCGCCGACAGTTTGGCTTCTCCCACGCTTGTTTGTTTAAGCAGTAGTTTGCCGGTGAAGTCTACAATAGTGGTTGTTGTTTCCTCCTGTGTGGAGGTCTCTGGTACATTGGGCTGCATCTCCTTGGTGTTGATAACTTCACGGCTGCTGCTGGCTTCAGTTGTGGTTTCTGCGACAGGAACGATTTCAGCTGGTGTAGGAGCCGGACTGCTGTTTGTAGATATAGGCTCAGCGGACGCAGCGGCCTTCCTCGCTCTGCCTTCTTTTCCCCGGCTTATATAGCGCATGTCTTTGCGCGGCACTTTTAACGCGAGGCATCCTCTGCTTTAACCGATAAGACGACTTGATCTCGATAGCGCGTCGAGTCGGAATGTGTGCCTGCGTGCTCAATTTGTGACCGTTTTAAAATAAAGTTGATTTGATTTGATTTGATTTGTCCCTAGCTTTCTGTCTCGTGTACTATCATTTTTCTTATTTTCCGTGCCATGTCACGTTGGTGAGCATGTCTGTCCACAGCCTTTTGTCTCTTGTGCTGCAAATCCTGGACAATTGGTAAGTTTTGGAGATGTGGTTTTAGAGATGTACAAACATGACAGACAATACATAGTGCCATATATTGTTTGGGGACTCTTTATTCAAATTCATTACAGGAAAACATTTATTTTTCAATTAACAATTTCTTGTTGAAAACTGTCCTGAATTAAAATTACTACTATTTAACAATTAATTGTTGAAAACTGTCCTGATTTAGCATTACTACTCTTAAGACTTTCTTGTTGAAAACTGACCTGATTTAACATTAATACTATTTGCGATTTCTTGTTGAAAACTGTCCTAATTTAACATTACTACTCTTAGTAATTTCTTGCTGGAAACTGTCCGGTCTTAACATTAATAGTCTTAGCAATTTAATGTTGAAAACTGTCCTGATTTAACATTACTACTGTTCGCGGGACGCAGAGGTGTTTCCAAGGCACCAGGGCCGGGTTATATACTGGCCAAGACCTATTGACGCGTCCTTGTCGAGCGTCCTGGGAAACAGGCCCCTTCGGGGTCCTGGCTAAAGTCAGTAGGATCGCCGATTCTTCCGAAGTCGGAGAGTGTCTGCCTGTACGGCGAGGAACCACCAGTCTGCACACCAATAAGCCAGACATGGGACAACGGATACTCACGCAAACCTCAGGTCCTGTATGACATCACACTGATGTTGGACAACAGAATGCCTTCATCCGACATACAGGACTTCGCATTGCAGCTCAAGCCAACGAACATAAGCAAGCAAGCAAGCACTAATGTTCGCAATTTCTTGTCCTGATTTAACATTACTACTCTTAGCAATTTCTTGTTGAAAACTTTCCGGGTTTGGCAAATCTACTCTTGTAAATTTCTTGTTGAAAACAGTTATGATTTGACATTACTATTCTTTGCAATTTCTTGTTGAAAACTGACCGGGTTTAGCAATGCTACTCGACAGCAGTCGAGTATTTCGATGATTTGACATTACTCATTATCATCATCATCATCTTCCACTTCTGCCGTCAAGCGTCGTGTGGAGGAATAATTTGCGCTTCAGCGCCCGGTGGGCGGCACTGGATAGTGTCATTCCATGTGATTGTACAATGTAGTTGATGTGGTCAATCCATTTTCCTCTTGGTCTCGTCGTTGACATTAGTACTGTTAACAATTTCTTGTTGAAAACTATCCGGATTTAACATTACTACTTTTATCATAATGGGGACGACCTGTTGCCGTGAAATTGGAACCGCAACAAATGACTAACGACTAAAGCAATTTCCTTTTGAAAACTGTCTGGGTTTAGCCATGCTATTCGACAGCAGTCAACCTCGTATTTCGATACACGCCGAGTATACGTTGAAGTCTTGCCTAGTTGAAGAAGACCCCACCATAGATATGTTCAAGATTCGAATGGGTGATTTACACTTGACAGAAGCAGTCACTAAACACTTCACGATTTTCGATCGTGATATTACCTGGTCCTCCAGGTTGGGGGTTGAAGCGTGGGGTTAACATCCCCACCTTTGTAAAAACCTTTCTTTGTTACGAAACAAATACATGAGCCTCGATATCGGACTGACTTATCTGGACAACGACCTTGGAACGTTAAAGGACTTTTGAGATTTGGAACATGGAATGTACGGACACTATATCGAGATGGAGCGGCCGAAGAACTAACCCGGGAGCTGGTTGAATATCAAATGGATATAACAGCAATTCAAGAAATAAGGTGGCCAGGAGAGGGTACTTTAGAGCAAAATGGAATGATTATAATATATGGAGGAAACACCCAAAATAAACATGAATTAGGAACAGGATTTGTCATCAAAAAAGAGTTATGGGGTAACGTTTTAAACTTTAAAGCTTTTAATGACAGGATTAGTAAATTACGAATAAAAGGTAAATGGAAAAATATAACGATGATTAATGTGCATGCACCTACTGAAGAGAAAGAAGATGATATTAAAGAAGACTTTTATAATGATCTGGAAGATGTCATAGAAGAAACCCCCAAACAGGACATCCTGATTGTGCTGGGAGACTTCAATGCAAAAATAGGTAGAAAGCAAACTAATAAAAAAGTGGCCGGTATGGAAAGCCTACATACAACTGTGACATAATGTCCCCAGTTGGCACCAGCTTGCAGACGATTATAACTATCTTTTCTTGGAAAGACTGATTGACATGTGTGGGAGACTGGCGGTTGCCTTATATGGTAATGCTTAGCGCACATATCATTGTTCAGATAGAGGCAAGGAATGTGGCAGTAGCTGGGAATAGCTTAGAATAGTTTGGTAAAACTCCCAGGCGGGACCAGAAATAGTCACTTGAGTTTGGGCCAGCCACCGATTAGGATTGATTCGTTCCGGGAACGGGTAGATGCCCCATTGTGGGGCCATTTTTGCCTCTATGTTGCATTGGTGAGCATACATCTGTTTTTTTTAAATGATAAGATTTGTGTTAGAGATGTAATACAATCTTTGTTTGATATGAGAAGTATCCTACATTTCATGTATGTATTTTGGCGGACTTTGCTACGACACCGTTACTTCTGTAAGAAAGCCAGCCTGAGATTTGAACGTCTATACAACTGTTCTATATTCCTATGCTTACAATTCTTATCCAATTCTTATCATGCTATGATTACGGCTTCATCTTCTTTTGAAGAGTTGATGTCTCTGTAAATTCTATACCGTGTCTGCAGAGTTCAATCTATCTTCACTTTTGGTTCACTATCAATTAGGGAAGAACCTATCTTTACCGGACTTTTGGTAAAGTATTCAGGTGTTACATAATGCCTTTGTTAAAGATTCAGATATTGTACGCATATATATCTTGTGTGTGTGAATCTTTACGTTATCTGTGTACAGAATATGCAGGGGACGGAACATATATTTTGTGTGTATGACAGCCTGGGGACACAGTTAGATAAGACACCCCATTGCTTTGGTCAGATTGGTGGATCATGTATGTCGTGGCGCAATCATATTTAGGAGAACGGTTCACCTACCTACATACTCATTTTTACCTGCCGTAAATCGTGCAGTGTGCTTGCCACAATAACAAGACATTGGAGCCAATATTTCCACAACTTTGACCTTAGTCACACCCCCCACCCCCCCCCCCTCGGGCATGTTCTATAACAGATGGTTATACTCCCATATAGAGGAGTGTTTGTATGTGGGAGAATATATCTCCATTTGGTATCTGTGATGTCCTGTTCGTGGTATAGGTAGAAACGTGAGGTTGGTAGAGTGTTCAGAGTACCGCCCCACTTTCCCGCCAAATAAACGCATACGTTACAGGCGCACAGGTGATACCACTTCAGGATATGGGGATTGTCCTCTACCTATATGTTCTGTTGTTGTCTCTGTGAGTCTTATGAACCTGCATAATAAGCTAGAATACTCATAGATTGTCATTTTAATCTTACAGACATGTGAGGCATGGAGGCGGGGAACATCTTGGCTGGATCTTGGCTGGATCTTAGCTGGATCTTAGCTGGATCTTAGCTGGATCTTAGAGTCTACAACTGATCTTTTTGGCTGATTTTAGCTGAATCGACGTATAGACCACTTTGGCTGTACACTTTTGGACGTACAGTCTGTTATGAGGGTTACTGGTATAGCCCAAAAAGTCACCCAGTGCTGACAAACAGCCACATTTTTTCCTAGAAAACCAGAGGGGAAGAAATCCCCTATTATTTTTCTGGCAACTGGGAGAAACTCCAGACGGAGTTATCTCCTTTTTTGGGTTTGACATTCTAGTGACATGTATTGAAAAGCTTCAACTACTCATCCCTGGCGTCTGACGAGAGATGACATTAATTTTCTTCCTGTAACATCAGGGAGGTTATAGTCTGCAACAGCTTCCGGACTGGAGGTTACTCTCTATGTGAAGCATCATAATTAATGGAGTCAAATATGAACCCAGCTACACTTCTCTGGTTTGTTTAAATGTCGTGCTGAGACATTTGAGACTTCGTCTTTTTCCAAGATTAAGCATGCAAGTCTTACCATTTTCGGGAAATCGCCTATAGAGGTTCAACTAGCTTCTGACCCATGCTCAGGGAGAGTCCTTCCTTCACCAACAACCCCAGTACGTCGTTGAGAGTCCGTGCTTCCACTGTTCCCGCATGATGGACATTAATACCAAGGGGTGAAATCCCTATTTTATGCAGACAGATTTTCCTCTCAAGACCAACGCCATATCGAGTAGTCCAGACTCAGTCACACCATCATCATTTTTATAGAAGGGAAATTTAGGACAGTTCCTTTTGTTAGTCAATTATGACTGTATGTGATCAACTTCAATGAGCCGTATTCCCTTTACTGTGTTCAGTATCCAAAGAACCTTGTTTTTCCTCAGTGGCACATTGTGGGGTTTGGTCAATTCAGGATGGGGAGGAACCCATCTCTTTCAGCGGTAGAATCTGAAGAGGAGTTAGGTTGCGACAGGAGAAGGTCGTCATAGACTGTGGGTGTGGTAGAATGAAGACAGTTGTAGCGAAGCCCTGTGTGGAGTGAATCTACATTCTCCTGATTTTGAATATTGGTGTCTGCACGAACTTAGTTCCAATAATGACACAATCACCAGTCAGATATGTGATCTATGTTCTGGTTGGTTTTTCCGTGTGATAGACATCATGTAGGGGTAGGGAAGAGAAGAGGAGGAGGAGGAGAGTGTTCGATTATGAGTTATACATTATTTGAGAATGTATATTTTTTGTGATGTTTTGATAGATTGTAGTGAATACAGAGTCGTGTACTTCCAGATTAGGAGAGTCTGGCAATAAATATCTATGTTCGTCAGGAGAGTTTTTCATTGTCTAGTGACCAGTGTAATACTGTTTGTGTTGTAAAGAACTGTGCTACTGTGTGTGTAGATGTGCAGAGACTCTAGTGGGAGGTCGACCAACACACAGTCTCATATATTTTATCCAAGAACCCCAACTTGATAGAGATCTGTGGTTAAGAGACCTATTCTCTGTTTTATTCTTCAGGAAGGTAGTTTATCCTTGTAACGTGGGTGGAGTCTATCCGACCATCACCCCATTCTTCTTTCAAAAGAGCCAATAACTACTCTATTCCTGGAGTTTTTTAGGAAATAAACTGTCTCGATCAACTGCCTTTATGCGGCGAACCTGAGGGACCTATTGATTATTTACTCTAGACACAATTTCAGTCCATTTAATATGGTACTCTCAGTTATTATACCACAACAATTTCAAATGATAATGGATGGAGAGTCATCAACCTAGCAGAAGCCAAAGGACTGCAGATTAGCAGTACCAGACTACAAAGAAAGGATATACACAAACAAATTTGGAAATCATGTGACAAGAGAACCTATAATCAAATAGATCACATTTTAATTAACAACAGAAATGCATCAAACATACAGCAACTCAGAAGTTATAGAGGAGCTGAGTGCCACAGTGACCACTTCCTTGTTGGAGCAAAATTTAAAATAAAACTTAAGAGAGCTTTCTATACTAAATTACAAAGATTACACCCAACATATAACAGAGAAAAACTACAAGACATTACAGTCAAAGAGAAATTTACAGATGAAATAAAATGTAAACTTGAAACTCTGCAAAACCCTTCGGAGGAAAGCGTTGACCAAACTTGGTTGAACATCAAGAATACAATTCAATCTACCGCAGAAGAATGTCTCGGTGTGTTAACCACGCATAGAAAGAACAGATGGTTCAATCAAAAATGTGAAGAAGCAGTCATTAGGAAGAAGAATGCTAGACATGTATGGTTAAATGACATCAATAACATCCAAAAGGAAGAGCATTATAGAAATGAATGTAAAGAGGCTACAAAAATAGTCAGACAGCAGAAGCGAGAATATATGAGTAATATAATCAAAGATATGGAAACTAATCACCAGAAAAATGAATCCAGAAAATTTTTTAAAGAACTGAAGTCAATGAAACGAGGGCACCAACAAAACACATATGGTTTAAAAGACAAAAATGGGAATATGATAAATACCAATGAGGAAATGTGCAACACATGGAAAGAATATTTTATTGAATTACTAAATTGTGAAGCTCCAAGTAACATTTTCCCACAGGAAGAGGTTCTAACATGCGAACCACAAATTGAAGAACCTACATTTGAAGAAATCCTATATGTAATCACACGACTTAAAAACAATAAGGCAACTGGGACTGATGGAATTGCTGCTGAATTTATAAAGGCAGGTGGCCATGCATTACATCTAAAGCTATACGAACTAATAATAAAAATCTGGAGGACAGAAGAATTACCCCATGACTGGAAAGAGTCATTATTGATACCTATCTTTAAGAAAGGAGACAAGTTCCAATGTGGAAATTATAGAGGAATATCACTACTGTCCACAAGCTATAAGATACTATCCGCAGTATTACTAAATAGACTAAAACCATATTCAGAAGACATATTAGGTGACTACCAGGCGGGTTTTAGACAAAACAGATCAACAATAGATCAGATATTTATCTTACGACAAATAGCCGAGAAACATTGGAATATAAAAGAGATCTCCATAACATTTTTGTGGATTTTAAAAAGGCTTATGATAGTGTCCATAGGAATAGTCTATGGAATGCTATGCAGGAATTTGGAATACCAAGGAAGTTTATCAACATGACCAGACTATGCATGGAAGATACTTATAATATAGTAACATATAAAGGCAGGAAATCAGACCCCTTCCAAATAACATCTGGCTTGAAACAGGGTGATGCACTATCGCCGCTACTCTTCAATCTGGCTCTAGAGAAAGTTGTAAGGAAGATAAAGGAGGAATGTGATATTGGAGGAACATCCAAGCTGCTTGGTTATGCAGATGATATAGATATTATAGGGCAAAGTGAACAAAAGACATTGGAAATATTGACTCAATTAAAGGAAAAAGCCCAACAGATGGGGCTGGTTATCAACCAAGATAAGACAGAATATATGGTAATTTCAAGAGACGGAATGGCTAAAAACTCTGGCCACATACAAATAGATAATATGACCATTAAAAGAACGGAAACATACAAATACCTGGGTACAATCTTCAACGGCTCCAACATCATAAGGGAAGAAATACAAACTAGAATCAACTCTGGAAATAAGATATACTATGCACTACAACATCTACTAAAATCAAAGGCGCTATCTCGTAACACCAAAATCACAATATACAAAACACTGATCAGACCAGTTGTGCTGTATGGCTCTGAAACCTGGAGTACAACGAAAGGAGACGAAGCCTTGTTACAAACCTTTGAGAACAAAATTTTAAGACGCATCTTTGGACCTATTAGGGATACACAAAGTGGAGAGTGGAAAAGAAGAAGTAACAAAGACATTTATGATCTATTTAAGTCCCCGCTAATCACTGGTATCATGAAGGCTAATAGACTACAGTGGCTGGGGCATATAGAAAGAATGGAAGATAATAGGGAAACAAAACTCGCTTACACTCAGGAAATAAATGACCGTAGACCCCGAGGTAGACCAAGAAGACGGTGGAGAGATAATACATGTACAGACCTACAAGCACTTGGAATCAACGACTGGCAAGAGAAGGTCCAACAGAGAGACGAATGGAGACGGATTGTATTTGCAGCAAAGAACCTCAATGGCTCGGAAAGCTGAAGAATAAGATATTATCTGGTTACAAGGATTTACCTTTCCGCATGTGCTGTATATCATCTTCAAGTTTTGCTTTTATACCTGTAGTCGGGGCAGCAGTCATCATCATTATCATGTGCCATGCCGATAAGCGTAGGCGGTCATGCTTCGCCATCTCTCGCGATCACCAGAGTCGTGTATAAGCGTCTCGACCATACCATGTGGCCAAGCCATCTAGGTATTTACGTCTCTGTCTTCCATTGTTCTCTTCCCCTCGATCTTGCCAGTCATCACCAAGTTCTCCAATTTATTTCTACTCATAACGTTGCGGGGGAGCAGTAGCTAAGAGATCACAGTGTCCAACTCAGGCTTAGAAGGTACCAAGTTCGATCCCTACATAGGTGCTCCTTCGACAAGCTCAGCTGCCTTCTCCTGTCAGGGCACACGACAGTGGAGCGGCACTCTTTGAGTTACATTGGGGATGCACGTGAAAACGTTAAACGTGTGATAGCAATAGCAATAACCATGCCATTGTCTTGTAACCTGTCAATATTGTTGTTAAAGGATTCAAGAGGGTTACGCACGTAACATCACGGTGCAGACGAACACGATGACGTCATAAGTACGGTTTAAAGATGGCCGCCTCACTTTTGACTTGCACCAACCATTTTTTGACCAGTGAAACCTAATAAAATTCAATGGTGAATGAAGGTCCAGTACGGTGATGCGTGCCTGGCAGTCCAGCAACTGTATGAGTGTAGAGGGGAATTTCAAAACGGAGTGACTTCTGTGACAGACTTTTCCCGACCGAGTCAGGTACATCGAGTAGTAACCCCAGATAATTTTTCTTTTCTACAGAAATCCAAGCATTTTATCGGCGCTGGAAGACTTGCATTGAACGCAGTGGTGACTACATTGAAAAATGATACATTTCTTCTGTACTTTTCAGAATATATTACTAGTTGTTGCATTTAAAAATTGTTGTAGTTAAAGACTTTTCATTGCTTGCTTTTCTTTAAAAAAAAAAAAGATCGTAGTTGGATCCCAGGTGCAGCCTGGGCAGCTGCTTCGCTGCGAACTGTTAAGACTTAGCCCTAGGCCAGGAGATTTGTTCGCAACAAAGACGAGCAACATCTCCGGAGGGCGGAGGCTCGCTGGTTGTGTGTGTGTATGCGTGTGCGCGTGTGTGTGTGTGTGTGTGTGTGTGTGTGTGTGTGTGTGTGTGTGTGTGTGTGTGTCCGTTCTAACCCCCTGTGAGTGTGACATGGTGGCAGTAGCAAATATAACAGGGTTAAGCAGATAATGAACCTACAACAGATAGGTTTCTTGACCCTAGAAACTAGAAACATATTGCTCATGAACCATGGAGGGAAGTAAGGAAAGGTGCTAGTTACAGGCACTGTAACTTCACTTTCACCTCTCCACGACGCCTAACGGCACAAGTGGGAGGACGAAAAGCAAACCAAAAAAACAAAAAACAAAACATCATTCACAAAAATAAAAAATAAAAATAAAAAACTTAAGGTTTTCACGTGAATCTTCCTCGTATACTTCCTTTTCTAGCAGCTGCCTTGCTGACGTGATGATGATGATGGTTACAACGACGACCATTATGATGGTGATAACGATAATGATGGTGATGATAATAGTGATGATGATGATGAAAACAACGATACTGACGGTGATGATGAAAATGATGATCGTCAAGAAGCCAACACTCAAAGAACACTGTGGTGGCTTTTACTCAACAAACAATGCAATATGTTGTGTATTATCGCCACAGTGCTTTAGTGAAAGTACTTTTAGTTCGTTGTTAAAATCTCTAATAATGGTTTTTTCAGTGCTATGTTAAAATTGCTAATAATAGTTATGTCAGTGCTATGTTAAAATTGCTAATAATATTGACTTCAGTCCGCGCTGAAGATTATTAATAATAGTGATTTCAGTGCTATGTTAAAATTACTAATAATTGATATGTCTGTATGTGCTAAAATCAATAAACAACCATTGTGGTTTCAGTCCTGTTAATATCACTAATAACAGTTATTTCTGTGCGTTTTAAAAATCACTAATAATAGTGACAACTTGTGCTGTTAAAATCACTAATAATAGTTATTTCAGTGTTATCTTAAAATTACTGATAATGTGATATTCTGTATTCTGTTGAAAGTAGTAATATAAATTATTTAAGTGTGTTGTCAAAATTACTAATAATAGTGATTTCCAGGCTTGTCCATGGGACACATTTTTCAGTCCCATTCCCATCACATCCCACGACAGTTAATGCCTGACCCATCGATCCCATTCCATTGTATTCCCATGATAATATTAATATGGAATACAGTTCAAATAAAATTATGAAATTTATGAAAGTTTATGGTTAATGCCTACTAAATAGGACTACATGTACAAAGAGACATGTAATACAACAGAATTTATTAATTTTAATATTCAAGAGTATTTTATTAAAACAAAGTTTAATTTAAATATGACAATTCAATGTCATTCTGACAGTCTCATTCTGTTTGTGAGTCACTCTGCTCATTCAGGACATTAGAAATTTCCTGCTGATCGACTGTTTCTAATAATTCAGTTAATCCAGATAATCCCTGAACCATTTCCACAAGTTTCATCCTACATGAAAATCTGATATACACAGAGTTTATAACGAGAGTTGGTAACATCCGTTTTCGTAACTTACTCAACAACAATCCAGCTGCACTAAATAAGTGCTCTACTGCCGCTGAGGACACTGGTATGGCCAAGACAATTTTCGTACTTGCTGTTAGCAGTGGAAACCTATGTTCATTTTCCCAATAATTTAATGGTTGTGAAGTTGGTTGCCGTAATTTTTGAAACATGGTGACTTCATCCTCAAGACATTTGTTTCTGGGGTCATCAAACTTAAGTGTTTTGTTTGGTCGAGGATCTATAAATAAGTCAAAATCATTTTTCGGCTTTTGTTCTACAATTCCTGCTACTTCACATACAGCAGATGATTCAGAAGAAAGATTTAAATCTTTGATGAATGAAATAACAGTTGGAACAACAGACTTAGAAAAAGCGATCCAATCATTGGCTAATTTATTGGTATCCACATTCCCTTTCTTCTTAGTAGCAACTGATTTGACCACGTCTTCTATTTTGGCTTTAATGTCAACTCCAGTGAAGAATGCTGCAGTAACTGCCAAAGAACTGCCGCAATATGGCCAAGTTTTTCTCCAATAATTTTCTGAAAGTTCTGACAATATTTCTTCACCCTGCTGCTGGAACTTTCTTCGTCAACAGCAACAATAACTTTGTGCAACTGATAGTTTAGGAGGAAGTATAACAGCAAAATTAAATTAGATGTGGCACCATCAATTTCTAGTTTGTCAAAAACAGTTTTTAATTTCTCATGTATGTACAGCATTCCTTTAATCTGAACAATATTCGGAATGTGGTTTAAGAATTCTTCACCATCTTCATTAAATTAGAGCGAGTAATATTTTAAGTGGGCATTGAAACGTTGGTAATATGATCTCATGCGCGCATTTATTAATTTATCCGGTGTCCCACCAGGAGATAAAGAATTGACACAAGTATATAAAGAAAAAGGAAGGATAAAAGTCTTTAAAAAGGTTTTAAAAAATGTTGCTATGACATGGCTACTGTCCCATGGGAAATACAAATGTTTGCTGTCCCGTCCCATCCCATCCCATGGGACATTTCCCATGGGAATCCCATTCCCATGGACAAGCCTGGCGATTTCAGTGCATAGTTAAAAATCACTAATAATAGTGATTTCAGTGCATAGTTACACATTACTAATAATAATTATTTCGGTGTTATTGTAAAATGATTACTATTGCCACTATTGTTCCAATAATAATAAGAACCCCAGCAAATATAGATATAAGGGAGAATATTCGGGCCTCGCTTGATTTTAGTATTGCGGACTGGACATCTCCTCTAGACAAAGATTCTCTGCACTGTAAGAATAGAAATTAAACAGCAAATGTTAGTTAAACTGTTAATATGATTCGGGGAGGGGTTAACGTACTGATAAAAGTCAGACAGACATGCATTGAGAATAACAGGGAAAAGACAGCACGGGCGAGAAGAGTAGAGAAACAGACAGCACTGGAGAAAAGAGTAGAGAGACAGACAGCACGATCTAGAAGAGTAGAGTGAAAAACAGCACGGGAGAGAAGAGTAGAGATAAAGACAGCACGGGAGAGAAGCGTAGAGAGACAGACAGCACGGGAGAGAAGAGTAGAGAGAAAGACAGCGCGAGATAGAAGAGTAGAGAGAAAAACAACATGGGAACGAACGAACGAACGAACGAACAAACTTTATTTTAAAGAGGAAAGTAGAGAGAACGACAGCAGGAAGAGAAGCGTAGAGAGAAAGACAGCACGGAGAGAAGAGTAGAGAGAAAGACAGCGCGAGATAGAAGAGTAAAGAGAAAAGCAACATGGGAACGAACGAACGAACAAACTTTATTTTAAAGAGCAGAGTAGAGAGAACGACAGCAGGAAGAGAAGCGTAGAGAGAAAGACAGCACGGGAGAGAAGAGTAGAGAGAAAGACAGCGCGAGATAGAAGAGTAAAGAGAAAAGCAACATGGGAACGAACGAACGAACAAACTTTATTTTAAAGAGCAGAGTAGAGAGAACGACAGCAGGAAGAGAAGCGTAGAGAGAAAGACAGCACGGAGAGAAGATTAGAGACAAAGACAGCTTGATATATGCATATATTACATACAAATGAGTCTGGAGAGGACAGGAATATATATCTTGTTGTTGTTGTTGTTGTTGTTGTTGTTTTTGTTGTTGTTGTTGTTGTTGTTGTTCTTCTTCTTCTTCTTCTTCTTCTTCTTCTTCTTCTTCACAATTCGCTTCTGCCAATACAACCACGAAGAAATATATGGTTGCCCTTTAAAGCCCCTATTGTTTTTCTTCATTCAAGAGAATATGTACAAGCTGCGTCACTTCCGCTACGCATCGATTACATTCGACTGAAACTTTCCCTACGCAGCGTTGTCATTTCATTGAAACTTTCTCTACGCATCGTTGTAATTCTATTAAAACTTTCTCAACGCATCGTTGTCATTTCATTGAAACTTTCTCTACTCTTCTTCCATTAAAACTTTCCCTGCGCATCGTTGTCATTCCATTGAAACTTTGCAGGCTCATCGATTACATTGCATGAAATCTTTCTCCACGCATCGATTACATTGCATTAAAACTTTCTCAACGCATCGATTACATTTCATTGAAACTTTCCCTACGCATCGTTTTCATTTCGTTGACACTTTCTCTACGCATCGGTTTCATTTCATTAAAACGAAACTGAAGAGCGGCTGGCCGAGTGGCAAGAATGTCGGGTTCTCCTTTGGGAAACCAGGGTTCGAATCCTCAGTAATTTGTGGATTTATTTATGTCGGGGGCAATAAGAAAACTCTAGCACAATTAAGATCACCCTGTCCTACACCGCAAGGTACTATAGGCAGTAAAAGACAGACATACAGTTCGACTAACAGAAACAAAATAAGAAACTGTGCAGACTAAAGGATAAAGAACGTAAATTAATATATATGTAGCACACATTCAAACAAACACTACACAAGAGAAACATACTGACAAACTTAGTGACTACAAACACAATCAGAAGAAGCAATAGTGAGGAATTTAGAGCAACAAACATGCTGATCGAATGAGGATAAAGATTGCTAAATGTAAACATAACCAGATTTGAGACAGGATTATAAAGACGTCAGCAAGAATTGTTCGAAATGGAATTCAATGGACTCCTGATTGATTGATTGATTGATTGATTTAGGAATCGACATCACAGCATTCGGGGCATTCCCATAAGTGCTCCGTCCCCATCCTCAGTAGCCAGCGAAGAGTTCCAACACTAATAGTACCAGTAGCAATCTGATTATAAGTCCGTCTCGCCTTTCCTCTGAGCGTTGAGCGTCGGCCAGATCCCTTCGTCACTCCTCGCTGTCTCATTCTTGCCAGACCATGGTAATCCATTTGCTCCTCCGAGGTGTGCACGTGCTCCCACAAGGCCGCAACCAGAAAATGGACTCCTCAGATATAACAACTCAATGATCTGGACTTTGCTGACGACAATGCCTTTCTGTCTCACACACGAATTCTGATGCATGATAAACTAACACGGTTAAATTGGAGGTCACAACAACTAGGTTTACAAATTTATAGAGGACAGACATAGATAATGAGAATAGATCAAGCAAACAAACAAACACGTATCAATAGATACTAGAAAGCACTCTACAACAGAATCTTCCTTCCAAGTCTATGCTATCAATGCCAAACCTGGACAAGGACAGAAACAGAGAAAAGAAAAATTCCATCCATCCATCATGTGCCATGCTGGTAAACGTGGGCGGTCATGTTTCGCATTCTCACTCGATCACCAGAGTTGTGGATCAGCTCCGTGTTTCTGTCTCGACTATGTCACGTGGCCAAGCCATCCAGGTATTTTCCTCTCGGCCTTCCCCTTAGTCTGTTCCCTTCGATCTTGCCAGTTGTCACCAAGTTCTCCTATTCATTTCTTCTCATAACATGCCCAAATAATGTTGACTGTCTACGTCTAATGACTCTAATCAGTTTACGATCTTCATTTGTTTATGGAAGGACTTTTTCATTGGTCTTTCTGGTTGTCCATGGCATTCTTTACATTTTCCTCAGAAACCACATTTCTACAGCCATCAGTTGTTTTTCAGCTTGACTGCTCATTGTTCAAGCTTCACATCAATATAAAATTACAGGTTCTATGTAGCACCTCAACACTCCTTTTCTCGTTTCAATCAAGTGGTTTGGCCATGTCGTTAGAATGCAACATCAGCAACTACCATCACTGGCCTTACATCAAAGATCATCTGCGACGAGACCACAAGGACGTCCAAGAAGAAAATGGATTGACGACATCAGAGACATTGTACAACCACACGGAATGACACTATCCAGTGCCGTCCACCGGGCGCTGGAACGCAAATTATTCCTCCCCACGACGCTTGACGGCAGAAGTGGAAGATGATGATGATGATGATGATGATGATGATGATGATGATGATGATGATGATGATGATGATGATGATGATGATGATGATGATGATGATGATGATGATGATGATGATGAAATGACATCTTTTTATTGGTCAGTATGTTTTTCATCTTGCTAAAGGCTACTTTGGCCATGGCGAGTCTTGATCTAATCTCTTCAAGGCATCTCCCATCAGATGATATTACTGTTCAGAGATAATTGTACCTATTCAATTGTTGAAGAATATTCGCATTTACTTGTATATTATATTGTGGTATTTCATTCTTCCTAGTGACGATCATAATCTGTGTCTTTTTACAATTTAATTCTAACCCTTGTTGTTCACTGTGTGTAACAACCACATCTACTACATGTTGCAGGTCCTGTTCATTGTCTGCAATCAAGACTGTATCATCTGCATATCTAATGTTATTGATGCATCGTCCCCCAATGTTGACCTCCTTCCATATCTTCAATATTTCTGAAAATACTTTCACTGTACAGGGAAAACAGATTTGTAGACATTACACATCCCTGTCCCACACCTCTCTTAATAGGCTGGTTGATTAGTCGATTGATTAGCTGGTTGATTAGTTGATTGGTTGGTTGATTAATTGGTTGGACAGAAGTTAGGTGTGCTATAAATGAACTTGAATCTGGCAAGGCTCCAGGTAAGGATGGGATTCCAATAGAGGTTATCAGGAGTGGGCAAGACACACTCACTCTACAGATCCACCAGCTAATAGAGCTATGTTGGCGAGAAGGACAAGTCCCACAGGTTTTCAAAGATTCAAGCATCATAACACTGTACAAGAACAAGGGCGATCGGAGCGACTGCAACAACTATAGGGGTATCTCACTTCTGTGTATTGTTTGAAAATATTTGCCAGAATTGTTCTGCGCAGACTTCAAGTCTTAGGAGATCAAGTCTACCCCGAATCACAGTGTGGCTTTCGACAGAACCGGTCTACCATTGATATGATATTCTCATTGCGACAAATGCAAGAAAATGCCGTGAGCAGAATCAACCACTGTTTATTGCCTTCATCGACCTCACAAAGGCATTTGATTTGGTCAGTCGTGAGGGTCTGTTCAAGGCACTAAAGAAGATTGATATTTATACGTGGAATAAACACTTCTTTCAAACTCACTGAAGAGTTACTGAGTGTTGAGTAACTCAAAGACACAACCACAGGCCATGATATATTCAATGCTTTTACTAACTGTATTGAAAGAACTGTGTTGGTTTGGAAACAGATGGCAAGTGTTACAACTGACGGAACTCGTGTTTTGACTTGAAAAAGTTTAGGTCTGGTAAAGTTGATAAGTGATAAGATTAAAGCAGAATATCTAGACCACACATTACCACGTCACTGTGTGATTTATAAAGAAATTATGTGTAAATCTGTTTTGAATATCAAGCATGTTATTGACCCAGTTGTCAGTGTCATCAACCTCATCAGATCAAGAGGACTTAATCACAGACAGTTCAATGACTTGACGATTTGGAAACTGAACATTCCGATGTCCTGTACCACACCAGTGTTCGATGGCTGAGTCTCGGCAAGGTGTTGAGGCGAGTGTGGGAACTCAGAGAAGAAATAGTGATGTTCCTAGAGATGAAGGGCGTTGAATGTGACTTTAATACTAACATTGTCAATAAAGAGGGGACATTAGACTTTATGTTTGCCATCGAAATTATGGAAAAGTTAAATGAACTGAATGTCAAACTTCAGAGCAAAGGTGTGTTTGCACATGAATTGTATGTACATGTAAAATCATTTCAGGCAAAACTCTCACTGTTCTCCAGACAAGGAAGTACGTGAAAAACAGGTGTTGTCACTTCTCTTTGCTGAAACAAGAAACCATTTCTGGTGAAATGACTGAAGAGTACAAAGCCCAATTAGATGCATTGATTGAAGAATTTGGATGGAGATTTCAAGAACTTAGAGCCACAGTTGAATATTCTTTAGTTCCCCTTTTAGTGCAGAAGCTGATACAGCCACAGAGGAAATACAGTTAGAAGTGCTTGACTTACAAGCAGATCATGACCTGAAAGAGAAATTCAAGTCAGATGGTTTGCTGGATTTCTATGGATCTTTATTACAAGAATCGTCTCCCAACATGAAAAGCTTTGCAGCTAAACTTTTATCATTGTTTGGATCAATATACATTTGCGAACAAGCATTCTCTTGCTTGAAGATCAACAAATCTAAGAATAGGTTTTTATTGTCGGACTGCAACTTGCATGCTGTCATGAGAATTTCGACAAGTAAACTTGCTCCAGATTTCAAGAATATTGTCAAAAAGTGCAAGCAGTTACATACATCTCATTAGAAATCAACAATTATAGTGACAATGTAGTCGGTTTGTGTCTAAATTAAAGCCATTGATAGATAATAAAGAATATTTGATATATTAACAAGTTGTAAAATCTTGTTAACACATTAGTAAAGGTTTTTGTTCGTATTATAAAATATAATGTATAAGTGTATAAGTAAAATAAAATTGCAATAATTAGTTATCTATACTGCTTAATAACCTATAAATATTTTTTTTTTTTACATCGCCATCTTGCCGTCTTGACAGACGATAGTTTGTGCTTTAAAAAGGCATAATAACTTTTACCTATGGCGGTAGCGAATGTGACTGATAAGGCCAATTCGCGCTGTAAATGTCCGTTCACAGTGGGTGCATGCGACACCTGGTCATTTCCACCATCATGTACCATCTTACGTCTCATACGCTCGATAAATAATTAATAATTACTTATTGTGATAGGCTTCTGTAAACAAAAATGGACATTATATATATACATATATATATATATATTATATATATATATATATATATATATATATATATATATATATATATATATATATATATATATATATATATATATATATATATATATATAAGGCTGATAAGGCTGTGGAGAATAGTAAACAATACCCTTGAGGATTTAACCAATGCCTTGGAGGATTATAAACAATGCCCTGGAGGATTATAAACAAAGCCCTGGAAAATGGTAAACAATGCCCTGGAGGATGGTAAACAATACCCATGGAGGATTGTAAACAATGCTCTGCAGGAATACACCGATATCAAAGACGACAAAGAAAGTTAGTTGCATATCCTTTACGGGACGTCTCAGTCATCCCCAGCATTTTGTGGTTGTGGTTTCTTGGCGAGTTTACGTTCAGTTGTTTGCCATTGCTTTCTCAATTACTGGGACTCACAGCGAATTGAATGAAAACCAATACAAGGCGATCTGCTGTCAAATCGCCAGCAGCTGTTTCGAAAGCAGTGTGCGGTATTACGAATTGCGTCCGTAACCCCTTGTCCACATAGCCGGTAGAAAGAAAGCTGCAGCTGAAACCAAGAAAGAGATTGGCAGACTGTAACCACTTACCTCATTGGCCTTAAAGATGGCAACCAAGATTGAGATTGGCAGACTGTAACCATTTACCTCATTGGCTCTAGAGATGGCAACCAAGACTGAGATTGGCAGACTGTAACCACTTACCTCATTGGCCTTAAAGATGGCAACCAAGCCCAGCGGCCAGCAACAGCAGAGACAGGCGAAAGTGGCCAGTCCCATGTAGTCGTTGACAGAAGCAGTAACATATGTCGTGGGCATGGGCTGACCAACCACCACTGTTGTCGCACCATATCCGCTTGTCTGTTGACTCTAGGATAAAAGTCAAGATTGATTGAATCAGCGGTGAGCTTGGTGCAACAGTGAAACTACCAATTCATGTCCTCACCTGCTTTTCCCAATCAAGCTTGAAAAATCATCTCACAGCAAATTATCACCGAATCAGAGGTTAGAATTTAATTGTTTTTACTAGAAGCCAACGCCTACAATAAATATAATATAGAACAAACGAATGAACAAACTTTAATTTAAATGGTTAAGAATTGGGGACGAAGGCTAATATTCTGCCCTTCTATCACTGTTTCATACAATATTTCATCCACACATCATTCGAGGCTAATTGAGAACAACAACAATATAAAAAAAAATATGCATTATAAAAGCACACTAAATGACACACTAAAATTAATGAATGATGTGGGAGTTGTTATTAGCTATAGGCAACATACTGTCTACCAAATTGTTATACTAGGGTTGTATTATCGTTATATATAAGGTCTTCTTATTTTATTATTATTATTATTATTATTATTATTATTATTATTATTATTATTAAGGTTGAAGTTAATCTGTACTGAGATAGTGTTCTTGTAATTTGCGATTATATGTGTAGGGATTGGTGATGACTTTGATTTCTTGTTGGAGATTGTTCCACAGCTGAGCTGCGGAATACGCTAGGCTTGTTTTGTATAAGTCTATCCCAGGCTTCAGGATGCGTAATATATTTAGTCGTTTACTGTGTCTTGCATTATATTTAAGCAATGGCCAAAGGTAATTTGGGTCATTCCGATGTAGGATTTTGTGAATTAGTTTGGCCTTGATGAAAAGTAGCCGTTTGCAGGGTGGTAGTAACTGAAGGCGTTTATGTAGGCTTTGATTATCAGTTACGTGTTTACTATAAATTAAACTCATAGCCCGTTTCTGGAGTGAGTAAAGTCGCTTGGTGATTGAATTGGAACAACTATCCCAGATTGTAGAGCAGTAGTTAAAATGTGTCTGTGTGTGAGAAGTATAGAATATCATCTTTGTGTCTTTATCAAGGAAATTTTTAATTTTTGCCAGTTGATAGACTTTTTTTTCGCTGTTTGTTTAACAAGCGCTTGAACATGGAAATCTCCCCCTGTGTGTCTCCACATTGTCGTGGTGGGGGAGTTTGCGTGTCCCATTAACCCCATGTGCTTGTCAATTGATGAAAACTACATATCGGACAGCCTATGGGATAGGGGCTAAACTAAGCGAGACACAACCTGCCGGTCTGCAGGTAGACTGAGGATAGCAGTCAAAAGTTTAAATCAGGTTCACGAATGCAGAAGTTCTTGGTCCGGACACATACTCTAAGGCTCTCTGTCGAGGGTTGAGGCTGAACGCCTCTAAGCCATAAACCCTCGGGTGTGAGAGCCGGGCCGATACCCACCTACCGAAAATTAGAGGTGAGATACTGAGCACGCTACATGCTCAGTTCTAATACTTGTCCGAAGGCTCTCATCTGGGGGATATGGAGGATCTCCGGATGAGAGGGCCTGGCTTTCTCGCTCACTGCTGCACGGAGATAATGTGCTGATCCGGCAGCACATGTAGACTACCCCGTGAGCGAGTACTAAAAGGTAGAAGAAGTGCTCCAGTCGAATGAAATGGTTACGGAAACTGTCTGTATCTAACTCATAGAGAGTTTAGACAAAGGTGGAAAAAGTCTTAATAACACGAAATGGCTAGCGAATCGACTGCGTGGTCCGAAGTCAAAAGCAAAAGCTTACCTAATGAATGTCGCCCACAGACTGGCCGTTTCTGGTGTGTGCTTGGGCGACCAGCAGCAAGCGAGATGCCCAACACATGGAAGTGAGGAACTAAAGCAGCCATGAGCAGGAAGTGACAACTCCTCGGGTGAGCCCAGTCTCAGAGCAATATGTGCCGGCTCTGCAATTATGAAAGCCTCCTTGGATAGCAAGGGAATGCCTATGGTCTGCCCCTACCTTCCCTTGAGAGTTGACCGTGTTGTCTTTGACCGTTCTATCTTGACCAGCTGAGATGTGGGAGACATCACGACAATAAGTCTTACGTGCCTCGAAACCCGAGGAAGGCTAACCTCATTACAAAATGCCCGCCAAAGTCGGAAGTGCCGTCCTACGGGTGGCAAAATAAACATTGGCACTACGCATTTACGTCCGAGTGAAAGTCTCCGTACCGAATGTCTATCGTGCTAGGAACAGACTCTGACTACCTAGGACGTTACGTAGTTGGGTGAACAGCTCTGACGGGCACATTGACAATTGTCCGGATCAAACCGCTGAGTGGCTACCGTCTTGTCCGGTTTGTGCGGAAGTGCCGGACGAAATGGCAATAAAATGAGAAATTAAGCATTCTCGTCCGAATAGTCTATGTGCTAGGACAGCTCTGACACCTATTCCGAATGCCGCTCTTGTTCGGAAAGCTATGACTACGTAGTTTTCGAATGTCCATCGTGCCTGGAAAGACTCTGAAGGACATGACAAGCAATGTCCGGAATAACGCTCGGGAGTGGACGTCTGCAACTTGTCCGGTTTGTGCGGGACTACCCTGGCGAACGAATATGCCCAATATATGAAATGAGTTAAAGCAGCCATGAGCAGGACGTACGATTCCCTGGTGAGCCCAGCACTAGGGAGGGATGTGTCGGCTCTAAATTATGGAGCCACACAGGATGGCGGAAATGCCAGGACTGGGGGGGGCCTTCTTTGGGTGGGGGGGGGGGGGGGGGGGTCTGGGGGGGGGGGGGGGGGGGGGGGGGGGGGGGTGGACGGGGGGGGGGGGGGGGTGGGGGGGGACTGGGGGGGGTAAAATATGGGGGGGGGAATGGGGGGGGGGGGGACTAAGAGGGGGGGGGGGGGGGGGGGGGGGGGGGACACACCGGGGGGGGGGGGGGGGGGGGGGGGGGGGGGGGGGGGACACTCCGGATGAACGCAAAGAAGAAGAACAAGAACATGGGAATTAAAGTTAAGGTTTATATCAATGATGAAGCCTAATACTTTGTGCTCAGTTACACTTTCAACTGGCATATTAGTGAAGTAAAGTTGAAGTGATCTGAGGGGATTTAGAGTCTGAAGTCTGTTTCTGGTTGTTAATAATATAGATTTTGTTTTAGTGATGTTAATTTGCACACGGTTTTCATAGCCCAACATAACTATATTATTTAATTCTTGTTGCAATGAAGACGCCAAAAATTTACGTCTGCAAATAGATCACAGGACGACGAAAGAAACAAGTGTAGGTCGCTAATATATATGGCGAACAAAGGGGACCAAGAATTGAGACTTGAAGAATCTAATATTGAAGGTAGTAGTTTGAGACAGAGTTCTATTGTGTGATGCTACCTGCTTTCTGTTTGACAGAAAAGATTTGATTAGTGTCACTACATTACAGCTAACATTCATTGTTTCTAGTTCCTTAATTAAAATAACATGGCCTATCATATCAAATGCTCTTCTGAAATCGATAAACACCGCCCCACATAGACTCTTGTTTCTATTCAGGTGCCAATTTTCTATCATGTTTGTTAGGGCCGTATGGCAAGAGTATTTTGATCGAAATCCTGATTGACTGTCAACTATAAGCTTGTTGCGAACTAAATACTGTAAGGTTGCTTTATGAATGTGCTTTTCCAGTGGTTTAGATAGTGATAGTAAGGAATTTGGCCTATAATTGTTCAGAAGACGATCGTCCAATGAACCAGATTTGATAAGATCCACTTTAGCGATTTTGAGAGCTGATGGAAAGTGGCCTATGGCGAGACACAGGTTATATACATATTAGTGACACATATAACAATGGCACAGCACAACGCAGAATCCGATTGCTCGTGCCATCTAACCCTGATGAGTTACTGTTATTTAGATTACTGAGGTAGGCAAATACTTCAGTGGTTGTCATTAGCGGTATATCGGAAGGAATATCCCGGGAGCATCTATTCTCGAAAAATTATGACAGTAAAGATAAGTTGCAAGGAAAATTTGGTAATGAAGACTTCAGCTAATCTATTTCAGTTTGAAAAAAAAAATAGTTACTGAAGTGGTCACGTGTAATATAATTTGATGGCGGTAAATCGGAAAAGTTATATTTGTTTGTCAAGGTGTTATATGCCGTCCATATATCCTAATAGACACACAGGGAGACAAGGAGACAGATAGAGAGACGAAAAGACATAAGGACAAATTTAAATCAAGAATTAACATCATTACAATCAGGACATTTCCACACGATAGTGCCCCATGCTCATGGTCTTCTAGACCCTGTTGCATCATCCTCCACAGAAGTGGGTCCTTTGTATTGCTGAACTCTCCACTGGATCCCAGAGAGCCTTCACCACCTCAGCCTGTTCATAATCTAGCTCCACGCTGACAGAAGCTGCAGAAGCCATTCTATCAGTCCGTTATTGAATTGTACACTCGCCTGGCCTCGGTAGAAAATCCATGGCATGTACATGATGTTTGATTTAGACCGATGCCGTCCACTCTACGCGGACTATACAAGTTACTAATTCATATAGCATGCTTTGCCAATCTATTACAGACAGACAGACATATAACAGACAGAGACAACAGACAGAGACAACAGACAGAGAGCGAGACAACAGACAGACGAACTAACTAACTTTATTTTCATAGAGTCACAAATTGAATACGAAGGCTTGTCTGACATTCGGCCCTTCCAATCACTCATCTTTCGCACACCAGTTATCTATCATGAATGCTACATTTACATATTGTTAAATCATTGTAAACTGAAGGCTGTAAACATACACTAAACATGAACAATCCATATTTCAAGACAGACAAACTGAGGGACAAACAGACACACTGTAGGACAGATGCACGGACGGACGGACGACCGACGGTTGGACGGCGGACTTACGGACGGACGGGCGGACTGACGAACGGACGGATGTGTGAATGGGTGGATGAACGGTTATAAGGATGGACGGATGGATGGATGGACGGATATATGGACGAATGGATGGGTGGGTAAATCGATGGGTGGATGGAAAGGTGAATGGATGGACGGATGGATATATGGATGGATGGACCGATGGTTCGATTGATGAATGGATTGGCGTATGAAAGGCCACATGGATGGATGGATGGATGGATGGATGGATGGATGGATGGATGGATGGATGGTGGGATGGACAGCGGTGGTTGGACGGGCGGACTTATGGACGGACGGACGGGCGAGCGGTCGGACAGACGGACGGATGTGTGGATGGATGGATGGGCGGACGGACAGACATACAGACGGATGGATGGATGGATGACTGGACAAATCGATAGAAAATAAGTGGTTTTGTCAATACGATAACGGACACGTTTACCTCCCAAGACTTATCGTGGCACTCATTTTAAGCTGGGCAGACCTGGGAATCCAAGTCAATGATAAAAATCCCTTTGATGGGCACTTAAGCACAAGACCATTTATATTCCTAAACAACATGTTGTTGGCAGGTTGTTTCTCTTTAAAACTTGCCTTGGCAGTGGTCATAGGGCTTACAATATAATCCAAACAGGCCGATGGATTTTAACAGACGTCTTATTGCTTTATAAATCTGGCCATCTGATTAACAAGCACAGCCATCATTGCGACATTATTGTTTTTATATTTATTTGTTGTTATTCTTAAATTTAAATTACTCTTTAACGGCACACCTCTTTTAACTTGCTGTTCTCGCAGCCTGACCATGGTTGTAGATTCCCAGTCATCGCTTGGTTCTCGTAAACGACTTACTTCTCGTAGAGCATTCAGAATGTCTGCTTGGTCTATGGCTCGTCCGCCTTCCTCATTAGCTCTACATGCAAGCCTGTCAACTTGCTCATTTCCTTGTACACCCGTATGCACTGGCACAATGATGAAACTAATCTTTTCAGACCGAGACCGCTCCAGGGACAGCATTCACTCTCTTCTGACCCACACCATCTCTATCCTTCTGAGCATACTCATTGAGTCAGTAAGGATACAAGCCCGATTGAATGTCTGTGTCTCGAGCCATGTTATTGCTTTACTTACTGCTATGACTTCCACAGTCAGGCTGCTTGTGGTCAAAGCAAAAGCGCCAGACTCTTCCTTCACAATTTTCCCTCCGGCTTGAGCCGTAAAGGCTCGTGAACTTCTCTCTCCTCGAACGACAGACCTATCCGTGTAAACGACAGCATCATCCTCTAAAGAATTCTCGAAGATCAGAGCCTGTACTTCCACCTCCACAGCAGCTGGATTTTCTTGTCTGCATTTCTGTCTAGTTGGATGCACACTGAATAGGATGTACAGAACTCTGTTGGCACTTGTACCCAAGTCCTCAAGTCAATACACCTGCTGCAGAATGTCTTGGGCTTGACCCATCCACGACTTTCCTCTTTTTAACCTACTGCCCTTTACCTTTTAATCTCGCTGTGCAGTGGATGTTGTGTGTTTGCGTTGACTCTGAGGTAAGCACGTGCTTGGCAAATTTGTATTCTGACCCTCATGGTTGGAAAATCAAGAACGTAACGCATCGCCCTGCATGTTGTATCTCTTGTACATCCAAGAATAATGCGTATAGCTTCGTTCTGTATCCTTTCCATCCTTTCTATCTGCTTATGACTGAGAGTCAGGATCGCCATCGCATACTCCAGCACAGAAAGTACCAGACCCTCATAAAGAAGACAAAGATGGCGCTGATCACAGTTTGCCACCGCCATCACCTGCATCGCAGCCAAACCCCGCTTGGCCTTTGTTATCACCTGGTCTACGTGCTCAGTATAAGCTAGGCTTCTATCAAATCTACATTTCCTGCGTACTTTCCACCGTCTCTAAACCCAAATTTACAGTTGGCTTTGGGCTGTTGACAATATGGTTATTCAAAGAAAACCATGTCACTGTTGCCTTTGTTGGGTTGACCATTGCCCCGGCTTCAACATAACAAGTACTTTTGCGAGTGAGTTCGGTTTGTAGTTCCACAGCAACCTGATCTCTATCCTTACCCTGACGATACACTAAAACATCGTCTGCATACGACAATGTTCTCCCCAGTCCTATGATTTTCTCGCTGGTGATTCTCACAGTGTAGGCGTTGAACAGCACTGGAGATAATGGTGATCCCTGTGGTAGGCCTGGATATCTTGTTGTTGGTTCCGGAGTCCAACTCATTCATTCATTCAGTAGCATGTCCTTTGCAGAACCTCGCTCCCATAACAACCTTCCGGAAAACCTCTCGATCATAAGCAAGATGTCCCGCGTTCGATACACCCATCTCGATATCATCCGCCACATCCTGCACCCATCTTCTCTTTGGCCTTCCTCTTCCTCACTTCCCAAGCATATACTCCTCCATTATTGTTCTCTTCAAACTTTCGTGGCGTTTCAAGTGATCAAAATATTTCATTTTTTTCTTTGTTTAATCGTCTTTAATAGTCAACCTTCTTCAATATTCAGCTCTTGAAGTATGGATGCATTTGTTCTTTTCTTTACCCAAGATATTCTTAGAATAACATTTATATTCAAATGCATTTATGCGCTGTTCAGCTTGTTTAGTAAGTGTCCAGGTCTCACATGCGTATATTGCAATGGGAAAGATGCATGCTCTTAACAATTTAATTTGTGTAGTTCTGTCTGTGCCACTCCATAATTTATTCAGTTGTTTTAGTCTTTGAAGAGCAATTGATAGTCGTCGTTTAATTTCTTTCATTGTGTCACCGTTGTTGGTAATCAATGACCCAAGATATTCAAAATTTTCCACCACCTCCAACTTTTCCTCATTAACATATATTTCTTTCTCCATAGTAGTTTTTTCTGCATGCATTATCTTTGTTTTTGCTTTGTTAAGATATAAGTTGTGATTTTTCACTATTCAATTGGGTTGAGGTTATTAGGTTTTCTATACCAGTCTGTGTTGTGAATAGCAATACTGTATCATCAGCATACCGAATCTCTGGTATATCATGACCACCGATATTTAGGGTATCATATTGCTCCATGTTTATATCATCTCTGACATTTCTCATTATATTTTCGGCGTACAGGTTAAACAAAGAGGGGGACAGCACACATCCCTGACGGACTCCTTGCAGCCAGAAGGCCAACTGCCACATCTAACAACAACTTTCCGTTGGAAGAGGGCTGCAGCGATCCAACTAAAGAGGGAAGGACTTATCTTGTGTTCAAGAAGCTGAAGCATTAACAATTTCAATGGAACTCTGTTGTACGCGTCCTCAAGATCAATCGCTGCAGCAAAGGTTTCAATGCCTGAGTGGAAACCTTCATAGACATCATGGGCAAAAACTGCTGCATTCGTCCAGGTTTCTCTTTTTTGACGGTACCCTCCCAGGGTAGGTGGGAAAACACCTTGCCTCTCTAGCTGGCTTGATATTTTTCTGGCAATTAACTTCTCCAGCAGCTTGCCTATTGTATTCTTCATGGTTATTACTCGATATCCCTGAAATTTTGTATGGTCTTTGCTAGGATTTGGCAAGGGAATCAGATAGTTGTGTAAAAATTCCTCCTTGATGCTAGCACTCCCTATACTGATGTTGTACATGTCTTCTAGTTTCTCTAGCTCGTTGTCGGTCCACCTAACACCAAAGACAATGAGTTCTGCTTCCAAAACGCACGAAGCTGTGTTTCAAACGCGGGTATGTGGGATTACGAACTGCGTCCGTAAAACCTGCGCCACGGAGTCGACATGCCAATCATGTATGTCTGTCAAAAGACACAATGAAGTCCACAATCTTTTTTATAATATACAGCAATAATGTTCAAGGATATCAATCGAGGAATTGAGCATGTCACAAACGTTGAATATCACGTGACTATTATCAACATGCCGGTCTCCCTGGCCTAGGTTTAACGTCTTTCTCCGTAATCCGTATAATCTCGAGAGTAACGTAATCTGCGCGAGAGTCGGCAGTGGTTCTCGCCGCGTTGGTAACTTAAAGGGTATGTGAGCCGGTCGCTCAGAAAGCAATGGCAAACTACTGAGGGTAATCTTGCCTAGTACATCAACAGCAGCTGAAAATGCTGATGTTGACTGCAACGTCCTGTAAGAGATATGCAAAACAAAATTATCATCAACAACAGAGGCTCTCCAACGAAAGTCGGACAAATCATAGCAATGCGGAGGTTTACCAGTAATAAGAACCGACGACCCAACACTAACCATCATATTTAAGTCAACTGTTTGAGAACATGCATCCTTTCTGTTGCCACTTATGTATGTGAGACATGGACATTTAGCAATCACTAAAAACAAGCGATTCCAACTTAATGACAACGGTTCCCGTGCGCCAGTAAATATCACTTAAAATACTTCTCATTGTGAACAGCGGAACAGACAGTAGTCAAGACAAACCAACAGCACTCTCGGGCATACACGCATAAGGCCGATGTCAGAAGGTCAACACACCAGTCTGCCGCTTAAATTGCAATTCATCGTCGATGGAAGCGGTTGTCATTAGAAAACCAGCAGTTGTACCAGGTAGTTAGTAACCGATAGGTCGCCATTTTTTTTTAAAATGCAGTTCACAATTCAAACAACCGCGGATAGATGTAAAAGCATTCCATGTGAAATCCACATCTCACAGTGTCGCTTCACGCTCCCAGTAGCTGGGCGACTGAACCAAGTACTCCCAGTCCAACATGAAAAAAATGTTCAAGCAAACCGCAGCCAGAAGCAATAACACTCCTGATGCCTTAACAGTTAAACTGCCTATCCGCCATATTGAACATATGTAGTACATTACAACCTGACAGCTCACTCCCGTAACATAAAAACTGGTAAAATTGTTAGTAACTTACCTGGTAGTAAGGCGGTGGTGGTTGAGGTGGAGTGCCACTGTAAGGGGAGCCATAGTCTGTATTTGACGCTGAATCTACAGATAGACAAATAACACGTTAAACGCTGTGTGAGTTTGGTTTCCAACTTTGTCAAAGAACTGATCAACTAGCTTAGGAAGGTGCAACGGGCGAGCAAACTGATGTACTAGTTACATACAACCAAAATAAAAGAATTATCAAATCAATCAGAAAGTCCCCAACACCAGGACCAGACGATTACCATTGAATGGACAGAGCAGAACAAATAATTATTCTCTCCCTCAGAACAAGACACAATCTTTTACGCAACCACGTGTATACAAAATTGTTAATTGACAAATCAATCACGTGACCACGGATTGGCAGCGCAGACAGCAGATCACACACGCCAAGGCGGCCTCATATGCGATATATCCAGGCAGCCTTTCTGGCCTAGAGAAACAGCACAGGAAGGAGGGTGGTTGAGTGGTTACAGTGTCCGCCTCAAACATAGGAGGTACCGGCTTCGAATCCCACATAGGGCTGGTCATTTTTTCGTTAAACTTTGGTGTCTACTATCATACGCCCTCGCCCTGCACTCTCGGTTACTGTTATCGGGTACCTCGCCTTCTCGGCTAAGCTGGAAAGATTGGAGACCCCGTGTGGAAGTTACAATTAGTTGCATATCTATTACAGGACGTCGCAGTCAATCACATCTTGCTGTGTTTGTGATTTCTTGGCAAGTTTGCGTTCGGTAGGTTGGCATTGCTTCCTAAACGACCGGCACTCTTACCACTGTATAAAAACCAACACAAGGCTGTCTGCTGCCTAATCGCTCGCAGCTGCCCCGTGTGGAAAGCTGTGTTAAAAATCCTACGGCAACAGGAAATCGCAGAGTAGACAGTAAGACCACAGCCCTCGCACAATTTATAGGGAAGAAAATAAACATACGGGTAGACAGAGCACAGCGTCTTGGATAGAATTATGTAGAAGAAGTTAACTTTAAATTAAAGTCAACCTTTGAGGTGTATAACTGGGAAGTGAAATAACGAAGAAGTAGAAGAAAAAATAATGGAAGATAAACGTTATGGACCACTGGGTGAACTAAAATAAGACAGAAAAGTGTATACAATGTACAACATTGAGATAGAGACAAGAAATTTCACGTGATCCGCCATTAGAAAACGACGAGGAGTGCTACCAGATCTATAGGACATGGCCTTGTACTCAAAAAAGACAAAGCTCGTGCTCTTGTTTAAGTCTGTCGTCAAGGAATAAAATGGAAAATCCAGGCTCGCGATGATGATATTTGCGCGAGTTCCCAGACGTAACAGTTCTCGTCTCTCAGCCCGCACTCAGGACAGGAAGGAAGTGGAAGGCTGACTGTGCAGTCGATTCAACGCCAAGAGTCTCTCACGGCAAAGGAAGTAATGGGACACAGCCAGTCCAACAGACAAGACTTAAGTCACCGAAACGACATACAAAGGTGTCAAAGGCGTCGGCCAACTAGGGAAAAGGTATGGTGGCCCAGGAGAATCATGGAGAGGACAACATGATTATGGGAGGGGAATCTGCAGAGGTCCTTCACGTGGAACGATACATGGTGCGTGGCGTCATTACTGTTAAACGTCATTGTCAGAGGAACACTTTACGATGTCCTACCATTGCCTGCTAACCTGGTCAAATGGGGCTAAATCCAATGACCCGAATTGTCACCTCGGTAGCAAAATGCAGACCAAAATCACCCAGGCAATAGAACAATTATTGTCTTCGTGCACGGAGGCTCACGGACAAGGCCAATTAAAATGACGCCATAACAACGTACTTAAGGAACTACTTAAGTACAGGGATGGTCGCAAGTATTAAACAGGAAGGTTATACCGTTAGGCTGTTCGCCGTTGAGATTGGCGCACGAGGCCTTGTTTCCAACTATGCATACAACGTGCTGAAACAACTAGGGGTGAAAGTATAAGCAGATCCAGGACACATAAAAAACTGGGCGGGGCAGCGGAAACTGAACTGAAGCTAACTGCCGGGAGAAAATACTGGTTTTCCCGCTGTCACTTACAAAACGCTGATAGATGCATCAGATGTCTTACTGTTCGCCTTCTGAGGGTGGGATGGAATCTGGGCTGACACACTTACCGATGTCGCTATGGGATAGTATGGGAGGTACGATAAACGAACGGCTCGAAGGTGAATATACACAACAGGAGAAAGACGCAAGGGAGTCAAGACCCAGACGGGCATGCACCCTAAGAGTGTAATGGAGATAAACGGGCCGAAACATTTGGCGAGGGGGGATTACGTCTCATGATCCCAAACCTCCTGTCGTGCTTGGTCTGCGGCGGAGTTTTTACCACAAGTAAAACCCGATGGCCGGGAAATAGAGCCAGAAATCACAGTTTGACTTCGCCTCTTAATGCTGTTATGTAGTATATGTGAACACCTTTCGCATTACACACCAATGGATATTTCTGAAAGTAAATAAATGTACCTTTATGTTAAAAACAATAATGTAGCGAAGACTGGTAACATATCTTTTTCGTCACAAGACGCGCTTTGCGAATAGGTCAAAAGGACGTAACCACAATAAAAACTGTTATCACTGTTATCTTAGCAACAAGATCATCGCGACAAAGTGCCCGCACTGATAATATACTATTATCATTATTTTGAAGATTGTGAATATAATTTAGAAAACGACTTTCTTATTCAAGTAATATGCTGACTGTGGCTGGCGATCATATCTCTGTACATCCTAGATGCCTGGTGTGATATATCCATTGCACATTATCCTTGGACACTGTGGTATCAGACAATCTATAGCCCAGTGAAAGCCAGTATAACAAATATTGTCCGTAATTTCACCAGCGAAGCATGATGTTAGGCTCCTCGAGGGCACGGTGGCTATAGGGTATTCACACACAGCATCGAATTTGTAAGACAACTGCAAGCAGAAGTGAAACAAGTTTTAAAACTGACGAATAGGGTGTTGTTTCTCATCAGGAGATAGACATATGAGAATCGTGACTCGGGTAGGCAGATGAAATTCTATAAATTTAACTCCTTCACTGGTCGAAAAACAGATAACAGAACGCTGTTCCTATATGGTGCTTATCAAAAATGGGGTGGCCATCTTTAAACCGTCATTAAGACGTCAACGTGTTCGTCTGCACCCTGATGTCATGTGCTTAACACACTTGACATCCTTAATAACAATATTGACAGGTTACCAGACAATGGTATGGTTATTGTAATTATATCTCACTTTTAAGATTTTGTTTTGAAACCCCCATCGTACTATTCATTGACGCACCGACAATTTGCCATTTCATTATGCAAGTCTGGGTTTGTGACATAGAGGTTAGTGAACGCTGTGTTCAGGTACCCGGCATACCGGGTCGAGGGTTCTAAATCAGTCTCAGGCAATTTAAAGCTGGAGGCTTTGTGTTGATTTGCATGGCATGAGAGTTGGCTGTTCAGAAAACACTGCCAAACTACTGAACATAAACCCACACACACACACACACACACATATATATATATATATATATATATATATATATATATATATATATATATATATATAGAGAGAGAGAGAGAGAGAGAGAGAGAGAGAGAGAGAGAGAGAGAGAGAGAGATAAAGACTCCGCCGTGCAGCAAACACGGCAAGGGCCATCTGATCGTCAGAAGGTAACCCCCTTCACCAAGTGTTTCGAACCATTCAACCCTTAACACTCTCTGGGGGAGGTCCCCTCTGGGTCATGAACTCCGGGCGTCTTACCCCTGCCGTGGAGACGTTTGGTCACAGTCGTTATCCCTGTCGTTGTGCTTGTCCCTTCGCTGTTACCATGTCCACTCTCAGTCGGTGAGGAGATCCGTGCAGCCTGTGCTTGCCCCTTAACACACGTGGTCGTGGGGAGCCAGCTTCTTCCCCCGCCACGACCTCAATCGCCTCCATTGTCTCCGTTGCGGTGTTCCTTCCTGGTGTCCCGTTCACGGCGCCGCACCCTACTAGGAAGACTTTACGTTTCTGGACCCACCTCTTGGTCTCTGCAGCTGAGTGGTTTGAGTGCACTCAGATTCACCATCCAGGCTCGGAAGAAAGGCTAAAGAGCTTACACGAGACGTTGCTAGAACGTTACAACGGTCTTGTAAATGATCGTATTCAGTCCATCTTGCCGTCTCAGCATGTAAAGACGAGGGTCTTGTAATGGGCCGTATTATGAAACAAGTAACATGTCCTTTGCAAGAAGTTGCGATAAACACCAATGTTACTGTCAGTAGTTTGTCACCAGAATCGTAGATCAGCTCTCTATTCTTGTCTCGATAATGTCATGTGACCAAGCCATCCAGGTATTTACTTCTCTGTGAAGAGGATACGTTTATACAAATATAGGCCTAGCATCATCGCCCAATAAGCCTTAATGCATGTAATGGGTCCTTTACATTTTCAATTTAAAAGTTAGTTGCATTTCCTTTACAGGACGTCCCACAATTACAAACGTAAAGGAAACCGCCAATCCTTTGACAACCACCTTCTCAATCGCTTCACGGCCCATCTCGATCAAGGTCTTCTTCCTGAGAGTCAATGTCGCTTCAGAAAAGAACGAGGAACTGTTGACATGATTTTCGCTGCAAGAGCTGCAAGAGAAATGTCAGGAACAGAACTGCGAAATGTTCTCCACTTTCATTGACCTAACCAAGCTTTTGATACAGTCAGCAGAGAAGGAGTGTGGAAGATTATGGCAAAATATGGCTGTCCACGAAAGTTTGTCCAAATAGTGCGGCTATTTCATGATAGTATGCAGGCAAGAGCCGGTCTCTCTGGCCGAGGGGTTACAACACTTTCTCCGTAATCCCGTTTATCACGCAGAGTCTCGTAGCAGGGCGAGAGCTGGGAGCGGTTCAACCCCCGCTGGTGACTTGCGGGATACTGAGCCGGCCGCTCAGAAAGCAATGGCAAACTACTGAGCGTAATCTTGCCAAGAAATCAACATACAGCTGAAAGATGCTGATGATTGACAGCGATGTCCTGTAAAGGATATGCAAACATTGCAGGCAAGAGTACAGGAAAATGGTGAACTGTCTGAGCCCTTTCCTGTCACCAATGGAGTGAAGCAAGGATGTGTCCTCGTACCAACACTGTTCAGCCTCATGCTTTCAGCTATGTTGACGAATGCCTTCGAGAACAACGAAATTGGAATAGACATCAACTACCGCATGGATGGGAAGTTATTCAATCTCAGAAGGCTGAAAGCTAAAACCAAAATTAGCATCGACACCATCAGATTGCTCTTGTTTGCTGATGATTGCGCTCTATACGCCAACTCAGAGGCAGTACATGCAACACAATGTCTCAGCTTTCTCACATGCCTGTGCCAACTTTGGGCTCAGTATCAACTTGGAGAAGATTGTAGTTATACCAGCCAGCTCCAGGGAATAATCACACTGTGCCGAATATCAAAATGAATAGTCATAGTCTAAGTGTTGAGGACAAATTCACCTATCTTGGCAGCACTGTGTCACAAACTGCCACAGTTGATGACGAAGTGAATGCAAGAATCTCCAAGGCCAATGCGGCCTTTGGCAGGCTGTACAAGAATGTATGGGACAGAATTGGAATAAGCCTGCAAACAAAGCTAAAAGTCTACAAAGCAGTTGTATTATCCACACTGCTATATGCTTGCAAAACCAGGACTGTTTATCAGCGACACGCTAGGAAATTAAACCACTTCCACACAGTCTGCCTAAGGAAGCTACTAAAGATTAAATGGCAAGACAAGATCCCAGACACTGAAGTTCTAGAAAGAGCGTCCATGCCCAATACCCACTCTCTACTAATGAAGAATCAGATTCGCTGGGCTGGTCACTTGACTCGCATGCTAGATCACAGGCTCCCTAAACGTTTTTTTTAGGGCGAGTTGCGTTGTGGTAAACGCTCCCAAGGCGGCCAGAGGAAACGCTTTAAAGACACTGAAAATCTCACTGAAAGCTTTAGGAATTCATCATGACACCTGGGAGACTGCAGCCAGAGACCGAAATTCGTGGCGTGCATCATTACGCAAGGGTGCAGTCATGTGTGAGGCAACCAGGACTGCAAGAGCTGTGAAGAAAAGGCAGGACAGAAAAACCACTGTAGGAAGTCGTTTAGTCGTTTAGTCGTTTAGTCGTTGGATCAACATCACGGCACACGGTTTAACCCATAAGTGCTCCGTTTTCCTCCTAACTCAAACCTGAGTCTGGAGAAACTCAACTCAATGCACGAACTCCGTTGCATCGGCGAGGATCCTGAAATACTTTGGGTAGATTTTTAACTCGAAATTTTGCCCGGCCAGCGCCGTTAGGCTACTCTTTTTCGATTTTCAACCGCCACGGGATTTTTTACGTGCGCAACAATACACACGGGCGTCCGATCTCACTACCCAGAGACCACGGGAAATTTTATTACTGGAAGTCCATGTGGATGTTTTAAATAAATCCCGGTCCTCACCGGGGCCTGAACCCAGGACCTCTAGCACTCGAGGCGGACACCATACCTCGAGACCACTCAGCCCCCCCCCCCCCCACTGTAGGAAATCCTCCCCCAGAAACGTCCAGCATTCTTTGTCCACATTGTCAAAGAACATTTCGAGCCAAAATAGGCCTTATCAGCCATCTTAGAACTCACGGCTCCATACTTTCAACCCCACTGGATGAAATGAATGGTCATCGTCATTCCTTATGGACAAACAACAACAACACAGGACGTCGCAGTCGACCCGAAGAGTTTTGGCTGTTTCTGATTTTTTGGCAAGTTTATTACCGGCAATTTTCAATTGCTTTCTGAAAGACTGGCACTCATACCATTGTATGAAATCCAACGCGCGACTGTCTGCTCTCACATCGCCCGCAGCTTGGCTTCGAACATGGTACGCGGAACTGCGAATGAGATAAAGCAACACCTGTGTGTGGAGACCAAGTTGACATCACATAACTTACTTACCTTGTTTACTATCCATTATAGAATGTTATTTACGCTGGGTGCACAAATTGTAACTTGTGGTTTTGTTGTTGTTCTTCTTCTTCTTCTTTTGTTCGCTTGAAATTGATTGTCTATATCTGCAATGGTGTTTCTTGTATAAACTTCGTTGTTTTCTTTTGTTCACTCAATGGCCAATACACTATATCTGCCACTGTACTTGTGGCTTAACTGCTGGGCTGGGGTGGCAGTGGTTTCGACCAGTCAAGTTGTCATTTTTCAGTGTGTTATATTGCACAATCACATAAGATATAATATCACATTTGTCACGTTGTGTTATTGTGTCCCGCTGACAAACAGATACGCATTAATAGAAGGTTTATCACACTGATAATGGACAATTGAGTCAATAGTTGGTGATAAAGTGCAGGGAATGTTAGCTACATGGGGTAGCATTTCCCCCCCCCCCCCCCCCAGATTGAATGTATTGATCACCTTGCGTTGGGTTCTTTATTAAATGGTATTGGTGACGGTCTTTCAGAAAGCAATGGCAAACTACCGAATGTAAACTTGCCAAGAGATCGCAAACAGCCGAGAAATTATGGGGTTGACTCTGACGTTCTGTAAAGGATATGCAAGTAATTTTTTTTTAACCTCCCTGAGCTCTACATTGGTGATTCTGTCTTACCATTTTATTCGCACTATTCTGCGCAGGCGCCAATTAGTTCACTTGTGTAGTACTCCGATATTGTTATATATCACCGGGTCGCTTGTGGGTTTAATAACTTCACGTCCCAGGGCATTTTCTGGCATCCATTTTAGCGTGGGTCAGCATTGGAGCCCAAGAATTGTTGTTGTTGAAAGTCCGGTCCGATGAGGGTTGGAACGCACGACTACGGGGTTGGCATGCGAGCGTCTAGTCAGTACGGCACCATGGCTCCCGTTAACTAGATATAATAACATTGTGTGAAGTTACATTCATTGAGCCGGCGTTGTGGTGAAGAGGTCACAATCACAATTCACAATCCCGCATACAGTATTCGAAATGCAGCTGTGATCGATTTGGAAGCAGACCACCTTGCGTTGGTTTTCATTTAGTGGTATATGTTACGGTCGTTCAGAAAGCAATGACAAACTAATGAACGTAAATTTGCCTAGTAAATAATAAGCAGTCAAAACATGTTGGGGTCGACTGCGACGTTGTGTATTGGACAAGTAACTTACATTCATTGGTCCTTCAAGGAAGCATGCTAAACGACATCATTCTATGAGCTAGATGGCAATGAATGAATCACCCAAATAAACGAGAAGTAGATTGTGAGCCTTACTAAAACACGACTACAAGAGACAAATTGGACGTTGCGGCCAAAGCCTTCGTCAGCACAGGACAAACAAATACAAACCAACACAAAACTACATGAAACACACTATGACAATATTAAACTATTAAACTAATTAAAATTAAATGTACTCATCTGAATACTGTGTCCTAGCTTGGAAGGTCTCTTGTGAGCTAGATGACATCATTGTCTGAGCTAGATGACATCACTGTCTGAGCTTCATGACATCATTGTCTAAGGTACATGATATCATTTTCTGTACTAAAAGACATCAATGTCCTAACTAAATGACATCATTGTCTGAACTCCATGGCATCACTGCCTGCGCTCAATGACATAACTATATACATTTAATGACATTATTATCTGAGCTTAATGACATCAGTGTCTGAGCTAAATGACATCATTGTCTGAGCTCAATGACATCATTGCATGAGCTAAACGACATCAATGTATGAGCTAAACGACATCAATGTTTGAGCTCAATTATGTGAAAACTGCCATCTAAATATAGCCTCACCTCAACTACATCTCATTGCATTAAGAACAAAAGCATTATTGCAAGAGTTGTGACCAACGCCTTTCAGGTGACCAGGCATTCGACGGACATGACAATTTGCAGCTCAGCACAGTAGGCCACTCACTTCTGACATCCGGACACTTCCGTCAAAGGCCAAGGATACAAACTATCCAAGTGAAATGTGGTATTCAGAGGGAACCACATTATCTTCACAAGAATCAGGTTATTGGACATTGATCAAATATGGAATTGAGAGCTAACATATTCAGAAAGTACATACCAACCTTCGGAATGATAAACATGGGATTGGGTTGACGGTTGACATGTTCATAAAGTACATACCAATCGTCGGACTGATGAACATTAGAATGGTTTGGGGGTTGGCGTGTTCAAAAACTACATCCAAATCTTCGGACTGATAATCTTGGGATTGGATTGCACAGATCCATATATAAAGCCATGTAATGAAAATAAAAGTCTCTTTTACACAATCATATTTTGTAAGCTGATAATTTGATAATTAGCAGCAGAAAGGTAAGTCCATCAATGAACATCACAATACACGGGGAGATACTAGAACAAGTAACACGTTTCTCCTGTCTTGGACATGTAATAACAGATGATGGTAGAAGTGAAATAGACATTAAAATGAGAATAGGAATGGCCAAAAATGCATTCAACAGTATGAAATAAGTATTAACATCTAGAGAGATTAACAACGCATTCATCTCATCTCATCTCCTCATGTTCCTCTTGTACCTTGTGGTGTCGAGGTGAAGTATAAACATCGCGATAGTGTCCAATTATGAGCTTCATATATCGATACTCCCATGGATTCTGCTATTCCCTGCGTCCATCGTTTACGTGGTCGGCTCTTCCTCTGTTTCCATCTGGTCTGTACATCTTTGCTTGTTGTGGTATGCTGTTAGTTGGTAACCTACTTGCATGACCAAGCCATTTGACTTGCTGCCTTCTAATAAAATCTAGTGCTGCTTTAAGCCCCACTTTAGTCCTGATTTCTTCATTTCTGATCTTATCTCTTCTTGATACGTTAAGTATTCTTCTCAGGAATCTCATTTCTGTTTTTGTGATTTTTCTTTTCTCTTTTTCTGTCATTGTCCAGGTTTGGCATTGGTAGCATAGAGTTGGTGGGAAGATTGTGTTGTAAAGTACTTTCTTAGTAGTTATTGATACATGTTTGTTCTTTAGTATTAGTGCCATTTGTCCAATGAGTTGGCTTGCCTTATTGCATCTATTTTCGATCTCGTCTTTTGATTTTCCATTTTATGATATTATACTTCCTAAAGCAATGGCAAACTACTGAACGTAACACTTGCCTAGTACATCAACAGCAGCTGAGAATGCTGGTGTTGACTGCAACATCCCGTAAGGGATACGCAACACAATACTTCCTAGGTACTTGAAGCTCTTTACTTGTTTCAATGGATGTTCGTTTAGGTGAATCGTTGTTGTCATGTTCTTACATACTTATAAATCTTGGTTCGCATTCTGAGACAGAGGTAAACAAGCGCACACTTACAAGATAGCACTTGTACGAACAGTCGTTATGAGCTAATATACTTTTAATCATTACTAATGTACACGTAAGCAAACTCGCAGAGATTGCGCTTTATCATCACGTAACAATCACAGTGAAATATCGTAACCTCGCTCTCACACCCTGACTTTATGTACAACGCATTCACTGACCATCAATACACACTCGCTGTTCATACTCGCCATCTCAATCACAGAATCTATAAGTTCATACACTCCTGCTATCAAAACGAATCACAGCCACAACCCAACGTCAGGTCGTGTCGCAGTCTCCTAACCCATCTCTCTAAATCAGATACGCTTATCCGAATCACGGATTCCTACATCTCGTGAAACCGCTGTCGCTTGGTGTGGTCCGTTGGACAGTTCCTGCAACTGACCTGTCTCTTCTGTCCCGTGTCTAGTCAGTACTACCCTCGGCTATATTAGGTCGTAAAATTGCCGGTAATGTGTCCGTGACACTTGTTGCTTTTTCTTCTTTAGTTATAGTCAATACCTCTGTTTTACTTGTGCTAATTTTCATGTTATGTTCCCTACACAATTCTTTTAGACTATTCATGCGGTCTTGTAATTAGGCTTCTGATTTTGCTATTAGTGCTTGGTCGTCCGCAAACAGGAGTTATCTAATGGTTAGATTTGCAGATGGTTCTTCTGTGTTCTCGCCAAGCGGTGTTCTTGCGGTCTCTGTTTGACTGGTTTCTTTACATATGTTTTCTATATGTGTTATAAATAAGAGTGGGGGAAGGACACGATCTTGTCGTACTCTGGATCTTATCGCTTGATTATGACACGGAAAACCGATATTTTCCCACCATTGAAATATCCCATTACAGCATCGTAGCATGTGATCCTAATGATTTCAGTTTGGGATTTTCCCACCGACATAAATAGTCGAAAGTTTCACAGTATTCATAAACATGGATGCTTAATTGAATTATTCATACAAGATAAATTCGCAACGTCTATGTAAAAAGAAATTTACGAGTCAACTTACGTCTTAAAAAGACAGTCTCTTTATCTCGGTAAGAAGGCAAATGTGAGAAGCCAAGATATATAGGTTTGTAGAAAATGATGGGAACTACAATCCTTGGTAATTGTCATGAAAATACTGTGGATTAACCAGATGATGATAATACAGACAGTCTGATTCACGGCATGTTTTCAAGGCCACAATTGTTGTTAACCAGTACAGAAAAACAAGTCGGATCCAAGTAGAATTGCCCAACTCGGGAGATGAAACAGTCCCGTCTGTCATTGAGAATTCTCCGACATCAAACGAATTGGCGGCTTGTTATTGAAACCCGTTGTTGGGAGAATGCAGGAACTCGCTACCTTGTTTTGGAAGTTGCAACAAGGGGAATCACTTTTGCATTGATTAAACCAAGGGGACATTTGGAGAGATTAGGAATTGGTTGGGAGGTGGGGAAAGTGTCCAATAGTGGGATCTTTCAGTGGGTAGCCCACTGGGGTTCTGCACGCTGTTTATTGGTCTTTCCTTGTCATAACCTGATTCAGATTGGAGGGGATGAGCAACTCTGCTCTATGACAGAGTTGGTTCACTGATAAAAATCTCTGAGCAGGGCAGTAGGCCTACCTTCAGCTAGTAGGGATTAGTATCAGGCGGCCTTCACCAGATGTGGTCTCTTTCTCTATCAGGTTCCCCTAAGTCTATGAGGAAGCTCTACACTGGATTTAATGGAGGGCAACTCCCAAGAAGAACAACCAATGAACATTCATTTTATGTTTATATGATGGATAAATAAACAGAAGAAAGTACAATCAGCACTGTTTATGCTAGGCATAGGATCCAGAGGGTCCATACGAAACTGGCTCAGAGGAGTAAGACATTATAAACGATTCATTTACAATAGGGATTTACCCAGGGTGGGTGATACTCTTTTCTTTACCACATACCACTGAACAATAGAGTCTAGAGAAAGACATTTTAACATGACGTTCTCGTGGAACAAGTTAGTCTAGAGAAGAACATTGAACATGAAGTTCTCGTGGAATAATTTAGTACAGTGAAGAAGTACTTTAGAACAGTTTGTGTGTGGCAATCTATGAACATGGATTAGAACAAATGTGAGACCTGTGACATTAAAACCTAGTTCTCACGGTACAGTGATCCGTACTTATTTGAGTTATAGGGACTGTAGTCTTTACAGTGATTGACAGATCCATGAGTAAGATTATAAAATAACTGTTTTTTGGTGGATCATGCATCTAGTCGACCCAGTGGATCCCGGAGAAAGTCAACGTCTGGAAGAAGAGGCGGATCAATCGGTGAAGTGTTCACGTAATAAGCTATCATGCTGTGGTGTACCCTTGCTATGATGACCATCTGACTTGGGCTCCTGATCTGCTGCTCTGAATCTACATACACACTAGAATATTCGACACACATTCTACACAGTACACACACACACACACACACACACACACACACACACACACACACACACACACACACACACACACACCTCTCTCACACCCATACTCTTTGCTTTAATAAATTATTTTGTATTTATTTGTTAAAGCTAGATTTGTTGAGTATGTTGTGTTGGGGACGAGTCAGAGGGGGCATGATCTAGGGGTAAGTGAGAGTGAGAAAGAGATGTCTGCAGACTGACGGAGTTTTGTGGGCGGAGTCTGGTGGTTTCTCTAGGACAATAATATTGGATTAATAAAAATGTGTGTGTTGATTACCCTCACTCCAGGGACGACACTAAAGTAAGAAGGGATAGCCTACGACATTTATTGGGGATCTCCGGGATCTGTGGACAGCGGGATCTCTCGTAAACGGGATCTTTGGACAGCGGAATCTCTCGTAAACGTGATCTTTGGACAGCGGGATCTCTCGTAAACGTGATCCTTGGACAGCGTGATGTCTTGTAGTACGGGATCTGTTGACAGCGGGATTTCCTTACAACTGGGTCCTTTGACACGGGATCTTTAGTTAAGGGACGGAGATATTGTTAGAGAGAGAATCCAGCTAGAGTGAATGTGGATAGGGGTTAAGACACATATCTTACCTGTTCACACTTCTACACGTCTGCATAAGTCTGTGGTCCTGATTCTACTCTTGTCACTGAGTGATTGTGTTGTGGTGTGCTGTGTGTGGTAAATATATAGATTTATAGTACTTGTTCATATATCTGTATATTAGTTTGCAGTTAAATTGTACTCAACCTGCTAGCTTACCTCTCTGAAAAAAATGGCCACTCCTAAACTATATACGGCAGAACTAAGAGCAAAGAGGGAAGAAATGGATTTGTCGGGTTCTGCACAAATAGATTACATACAGGAGGTGGAGAGAGAGTTTCGTCAAGTAGAAAGGGATGATCGAAAGGCCGAGCTGGAATTGAGAAAGATGGAGTTAGAAACTAAGAGGATAGAGGCTGAACAAGCCACTAGAAGGTTGGAACTTGAAGCAGAACAGGCTGCTAAGAAACTTGAAGCAGAACAGGAGGCTAAGAAATTGGAAGCAGAACAAGCTGTTAAGAAATTGGAAGCAGAACAAGCTGCTAAGAAACTGGAAGCTGAACAGACGGCTAAGAGATTGGAAGGGGAACAAGAAGCTCAGAAAAGGGAGCACGAGTACCGAATGCGGGAACTCGAGCTTAAGAGGCAATCTGGTGGAGAACCTGAGGGAGCAGTGGGAGGTTCCTCTCTCCCTGGTTCAACACCAGTAGGTGGGCATAGTTATCATGCTATGAAGTTCCCTCTAGCGATCTACGAGGAGGATAAAGAGAAGATTGACCAGTACCTTCAACGCTTCGAGGCCATGTCTGTTGCTATGGGTCTGGAGAGTAACAAATGGAATCTCAAGCAATCCCAGGGATTACGCGGAACCGTCTACGAGGTTTATTCTCGCCTGCCACCAGGACATGAGAACGATTATGACGAGTTGAAGACGGCTCTGCTGAAACGATTCGAGGTTACGTCACATACCTACCGGAAAAAATTTCGAGCAGCGAAACGAGAACCGGGGGAGTTGTTTGCCGCCTACAGTTTGCGTCTACAATCCTATCTCCATAAGTGGATGGATTTGACTGGGTTCGCACATGACTATGAGAGTCTGGAAGAGCTCATGGTGGTCGACCAGCTGAAGAAGCAAATGTCGAGACCTCTCAGGACGTTCCTGGGAGAACAAGGAGCGGAACGTATTGACCTCGTGACAAAATTAGCAGAACGGTTCGTCGAGGTACATGGGGAGGCAAGGGAAAAACCTTTCCACCAACACCAAAAGTCAGGAGAAACATGACAAGAAGAAAGCCAAACACTCAGAAACCAGAAAGGGGGAGCCTTACGTGCAAAAATCAGAGGATAGTTCAGAGAAGACGAAGGAGGGAAGCAAGAGCACTTCAAGCTCTACACCAAAACGACCGTGGTCGGAGAAGTGGTGTTCAATTTGTAAGTCACCCTCTCACAATACGAGGGACTGCAAATCGAAGGCTATGAGCCCTCACTTCGCAGCATGTCAAGTGACTTCCAAGGAAGTTGTCACGGAAAATGCCAAGGTCAACAAGGAAGCTCGCCACCAGGAGAGCTCACTCAAATCCGGCACTAGAAAATCTAGGACAGGCAAATGGTGCAACCAATGCAAGTCAAACACGCACAATGCTATTGACTGCAGGGGAAAGTCAGGAGATTCTCAATTCGTCGTGTGCCCCGGGAAACCTTAAGTGGAGCCCACTGAACAGGTCGAAGCCGAGGAAGAGACTCCAGACTAGGAAAAACCAGCTGTAGTGGAATTGGTAGAGGTTAACGGTCGTCAAGTGGAGTGTTTGTACGACATAGGACTTGACGGGGAGGCCGTGATTTCTGCGGATCTGGTACACCAAGAACAATTCACAGGTGAGACCATGGAAATACAGCCTGCACAGAAGAGTGCTGTGACCATGACGTTGCCCATTGCTAACGGGGAGATTCGGTCAAGATATGTCACCGGCACAATCAAGGCTGCTGTATTGACCGATCCCATTTTCCCCGTCATTCTCGGTTGCCGGTATGTCTTTCTGGGAATGCCCAGGGAGCCAATCCTTATGGGAGCAATACAGACTCGCTCTCAGACGAAAACAGAAGAGGCAGAAGCAATTGTGACTAACCCATTGCCGGGGGAGCTACGAACTGCCCAGAGTGAGGATGCTACTTTACGTCCTTGCTACAAAAAGCTGCAGAGAAGTGCTGATCCACCAGGACGTGGGCAGTACTAAATGAAGAATCGGTTACTCTATAGGAGAGCAGGAAGGGGAGACAACATATACGGTTAGTTGGTCGTCCCGAAAGATCACCGGTCCCAGATTCTTCATATGGGGCATACCATCTCCTTTAGTGGACACATGGGTATTGCCGCCACCATGCAGCGAATTTCCTGCCATTACTATTGGCCGGGAATGACAGAGGATGTGCGTCGATATGTAAAGTCATGCCCTGAGTGCCAGAGGGTGGCACCGAAACACTGGACAGCACCGGTGGTCTTGGGTGAGATGCCCATCATGAACTCTCCTTTCGAGAGGGTAGCCATCGATATCGTGGGTCCACTTCCTAGGACTAGGAAGAGGAACATGTATATTCTCACAATGGTGGATTGCTGTACAATGTGGGGTGAAGCCATACCGTTGACCACGATTGACTCGAAACGAGTGGCGGACGCACTGATGGAGGCCTTTACCAGATTAGGCTTTCCGGATCAAATTCTGACGGACAATGGGTCCCAGTTTTGTGGAAAACTCATGGAGGAAGTATTTAGGGTGTTCCACTCTAACCACATACATACCAGCCCCTACCATCCTCAAGCCAATGGACAAGTAGAGCGTTTCAACGGCACGTTGATGACAATGCACAGGAAACTGGCACAGAAAAAACCTGATAGGTGGGATGAATATATCCCAGCAGCACTTTTGCCTATCGGGAAGTTCCTCATGGCTCAACAGGACTACCACCAGCTACGTTGCTGTTTGGTCGTCAAATCAAGGGACCGTTGGAAGCCATGTTGAGGAGTTGGACTGAAGAGGGGACGTCAGAAGAAGTGATCTCCTCTTACAAATATGTGGAGGAACTGAAAGAAAAACTTCACAAGGGATGGACTCTGGCAAATCAAAACTTGAAAAAGGCCAGAAAAAGACATGCGGCTTACTACAACCGTAGGTCTAAAGACAGATCTCTAGAGGTGGGAGACAAAGTCTTGTTGCTACTCCCAACGGGAAACAACAAACTGGAAATAGGTTGGCAAGGACCATTTCCCGTGGAAAGGGTGGTATCCAGAACCAACTATCAGATCCGGATCCGGGGAAAGTCGAAGATTTTCCATATCAATCTCTTGCGGAAATGCGAGGAGAGACCCGGAGACAAAGCAGCTCACCTCATGGCAATGGCAGTTGCAGTGGAGACTGAAGTGGGAACCACCTAGGGCAGGGAATATCCCTTGGTACACCAGGAAACCTATAGGGATGTGCAAGTGAACCCTGATCTGACTTCCCAGGAGAGGGAAAGGATAACCCAGGTTCTCGAGTCTCATCAGGAGATACTGACTGATAAACCAGGACGAACGAGGTTGGTGGAGTTCGAGATGACTTTGACCACTCAAGAACCTGTTCGCCAAAAGGTTTACCCAGTGCCATTCTCTAAAGAAAAGGCCCTGGAGGAGGAAATACAGAAACTGCTGGAGGATGACGTGATTGCAGCCATCCACATCCCCATACAATGCGGGGGTAGTTTTGTTACGCAAACCAAGTGGAGAACACCGGTTGTGTATAGACTACCGACTTCTGAACAGTCATACACAATTTCAGGTGGAACCTTTGCCGAATCCAGCGCAGTTATTCGCTAGGCTCCATAAGGCTCGGTACTTTTCAAAGGTGGATCTGAGTCGGGGGTACTATCAGATACCATGTCAAACCGGAGATTCGACCACTGCTTGGCCTTCAGTACACCCAGTGGACACTACGAATTCAAGGTCATGCCCTTTGGACTCAGCAATGCACCTAGTGTGTTTACTCGCATGATGAGGACTTTACTAGATCCCTTACAGGATCCGTCCATTATATCATTCATGGATGATATTCTGATTTCCAGTGACAGCTTGGATGACCATTTGCAATCCTTGGAGAGAGTTTTTAATAGACTCAAGGAAGCAGGGCTTACCGCTCGTCCAACCAAATGCATGATTGGTTACCAGACTCTGGAATTTCTGGGTCACACCATCACTCCAGGACAAATTGTCCCAGAGGAAAAGAACCTAGAAAAAATCAGAAGTGCACCAAGGCCAAAATCGAAGAAGGATGTGAGATCCTTTCTCTCGTTATGTGGGTTTTACCAAAAATTTATCCCACATTTTACTGAAATGGGAGCTCCATTGACGGAAACCTTGAAAAAGGATTCCCGGACCAAATCGTTTGGACACCAGAATGCGAGACTGCCTATAGTCAGTTGAAGGAGGCCTTGATCAGCAAACCTGTGTTACAGCTCCCTGACCTTTCCAAACCATTTGTGTTGAGAACGGATGCGAGTGGGATTGGGATTGGGGCAGCTTTGTTACAGGAAGGAAAAGACGATGCTTCGGTTTTGAAACCTGTGGCATACGCAAGCAAGAAACTTCTCCAGGCTGAGAGGAATTATTCGACCGTCGAGAGAGAGAGTGCTTGTCTCTCGTATGGGCCGTGCAAAAATTCCAGCCCTATTTGTATGGAGTTCAGTTTCGGGTCCAGTCGGATCATCAGCCCCTGATGTTCCTGGCTACTTCTCAGAAGCTCAACGCCCGTTTGATGCGGTGGTCGTTGTTACTTCAACCCTACAATTTCACAGTGGAGTATATTCCTGGGAAGGAAAATGTTGGAGCGGACTTCTTGTCAAGACACCCAGCTCCTGAAGAAGAGGAATGAATCATCTGGATTGAACTCACAGTGGAGAAGAGTGAGATGGACTACTCTCTTAAGAGGGGGCCTATGTCATGAAATTACTGTGGATTAACCAGATGATGATAATACAGACAGTCTGATTCACGGCATGTTTTCAAGGCCACAATTGTTGTTGTTAACCAGTACAGAAAAACAAGTCGGATCCAAGTAGAATTGCCCAACTCGGGAGATGAAACAGTCCCGTCTGTCATTGAGAATTCTCCGACATCAAACGAATTGGCGGCTTGTTATTGAAACCCGTTGCTGGGAGAATGCAGGAACTCGCTACCTTGTTTTGGAAGTTGCAACAAGGGGAATCACTTTTGCATTGATTAAACCAAGGGGACATAAGATTTCTGGAAATAGTTAGTGCCCTTGGGGGACACCTGCGTGACATCAAAGACTTCACTGGAACACTCCCAGCTCTTGACAGATACAAGACTTGTGTACATTAGTGTGGCCAAGGAAATTGACTAGGATTGACGGGTTTTGTTACCGTAGTTATGAAGTTCGGAGAGCTCTACAGTGTTAGATTAATTAAAAATTAAATAACATGTGTCTTTATGGCAAAGTGTAGAGGCCATCCAGGAATGATGCGGTATTGCATAAGGTAGTATTGATAGAATATTTAAGCCTAATTAATATAAGCAGTTGCCTTGGTAAAACTAGCTAGAGTAGTGAAGTGATGATTAGCTCTGCTAGTGTGAATAGTGTAGCAGGGTGATATTTGGAGAGATTAGGAATTGGTTGGGAGGTGGGGAAAGTGTCCAATAGTGGGATCTTTCAGTGGGTTGCCCACTGGGGTTCTGCACGCTGTTTATTGGTCTTTCCTTGTCATAACCTGATTCAGATTGGAGGGGATGAGCAACTCTGCTCTATGACAGAGTTGGTTCACTGATAAAAATCTCTGAGCAGGGCAGTAGGCCTACATTCAGCTAGTAGGGATTAGTATCAGGCGGCCTTCACCAGATGTGGTCTCTTTCTCTAACAGGTTCCCCTACGTCTATGAGGAAGCTCTACACTGGGTTTGATGGAGGTCAACTCTCCTTAATAAGAACATCCAATGAACATTCACTTTATGTTTATATGATGAATAAATACCCAGAAGAAAGTACAATCAGCACTGTTTATGCTAGGCCTAGAATCCAGAGGGTTCATACGAACCGGGCTCAAGTGAGAGAAACATTATAAACGATTCTTTTACAATAGGGATTCACCCAGGTCGGGTGATACTCGTTTCTTCACCACATACCACTGAACAATAGAGTCTAGAGAAAGACATTTTGACATGAAGTTCTCGTGGAATAAGTTAGTCTAGAGAAGAACATTGAACATGAAGTTCTCGTGGAATAATTTAGTACAGTGAAGAAGTACTTTAGAACAGTTTGTGTGTGACAATCTATGAACATGGATTAGAACAAATGTGAGACCTGTGACATTGAAACCTAGTTTTCACGGTACAGTGATCCGTACTTATTTGAGTTATAGGGACTGTAGTCTTTACAGTGATTGACAGATCCATGATTAAGGTTATACAATAACTATTTTTGGTGGATCAATGCATCTAGTCGACCCAGTGGATCCCGGAGAAAGTCAACGTCTGGAAGAAGAGGACGCATCAATCGGTGAGGTGTTCACGTACTAAGCTATCATGCTGTGGTGTACCCTTGCTATGATGATCATCTGACTTGGCTCCTGATCTGCTGCTCTGAATCTACATACACACTAGAATATTCGACACAAATTCTACATAGTACACACACACACACCTCACACCCATACTCTTTGCTTTAATAAATTATTTTGTATTTATTTGTTAAAGCTAGAGTTGTTGAGTATGTTGTGTTGGGGAAGAGTGAGAGGGGGCATGATCTAGGGGTGAGTGAGAGTGAGAAAGAGGTGTCTGCAGACTGACGGAGTTTTGTGGGCGGAGTCTGGTGGTTTCTTTAGGACAATAATATTGGGTTAATAAATATGTGGGTGTTAATTCCCCTCACTCCAGGGACGACACTAAAGTAAGAAGGGATAACTTACGACAGTAATCGGTTTCTGTATTAATGCCATCTTGGAATAATCGCGGAATTCAATATCATGCGTACGCTTACCGTCACCCATATTGGAGACAAAAAACAAATAACCGAGCGTTACCGACAAACGAAAATACAAAAAAGAATCCGTTAAAATACAGCAAACATGAACCGCAGGACCTATCGATAGTGATTTGAGTAGAATTTGTTTCACGCTAAACTGTAAGCACAAGTCGCTTATACATACCATATGCCGTAAAACCAGGTTCAGTGAAGACGATCGTCTAGACCAGTGGTTCTCAACAGGTGGGGAATTTCCCCCCCCCCTCCCGGGAGGATGTTAGGGTTTCCGGGGTGGGGGGGCTTTGGAAGGGGGGGGGGGGTGGATTCAAATTATTTCAAGATCGCGTTAATGCAAGAACCGATTACTTGATATTGTTTTTCCCTTCATACTTTACAATTCTGTACTTGTCACTCTTCTGAAATTCGTTTTATAACGTAAGTAGACCCTCAAATCACGTTTTATTTAGACGTCTTGAAATGTTCTAGTATCTTCTTCTTCTTCTTCAGCGTTCCGAGCCATTGAGGTTCTTTGCTGCAGATACACTCCGTCTCCATTCGTCTCTCTGGTTGACCTTCTTTTGCCAGTCGTTGATTCCAAGTGCTTGTAGGTCTGTATCTATATTATCTCTCCACCGTCTTCTTGGTCTCTCTCGGGGTCTACGATCATTTATTTTCTGAGTGTAAGCGAGTTTTGTTTCCGTATTATCTTCCATTCTTTCTATATGCCCCAGCCATTTTAGTCAAGAATTGTTCTAGTATGTGTTATTAAATTTAGCTTCTTTTTTATGTATACTATGTAGGCGCGGGGTTGGGGAGGGAGATTTATAGGGCGGAAATACGAAAGGGGGAGGGGCTGGGAATGACATTCTGAACATATAGTGAAGGGATGCATGGGCCAAAAAGGGTTGAGAACCACTGGTCTAGACCTTAAATTTCTCCTCTTAAGTGACAATGATAATTTTTGTAACATATTTGATTACATCTGTCAATCGTTCATTTATTTTTTAAATCTTCTATATCGGTCCCTACCTACCTGTCTGTCAATCTGTCAATCTTTTTTTTAAACATGTTATTTTTCATGCGCCTGATCCGGCGCTAAAGCTTGAGGGATAAAGAGTTGCGCATTATAATTTCTCGCCATACCGATATGATGGTTCGTAAGCAGCTTTAGGTCAATTGGGAGCAGACCGTTTTGCGTTGATTGTGATGGTATGAGGCGTCAGTCATTCAGACATAAATAGCATACTACTGAACTAACAATGTATAGTAAATCAATAATAAACCAGCTAATAAATGCTTTGGTTGGATGCAAGGTCCTGAAAAGGACATGCAATTATCTTTTCATTGCTCCTGAAGCTGTACGACATAGATGGGCGTGGCGTCGATCTAAATGAGCAACCAGGGGGAATCACCCAGCTAACCAACACATAGTAACAAAATATATATAGCACATTAGGAAGGGCTGCCTTTATGGAGTAGAGAGGAGGACAGCTATGATATCTACTTCTGTCATTGAGTTGTCTTTTCATCACCACGGATAAATCTTTTATATTCAAAACACTGTTTTCTCCAGTAATGAACGTGCATAATGAAGACCAAAACTACAGATTGCAGGATTTATTTCCTGGCGTATGTCGCTGCATCTCGCCAGGTGTATCATGCAGAAAAAGGGTTTATCTTATTGCTTTAGTTTACGTTGTGGGATTTATACAGTATGTATGTGACGAGCTGCAGCGAAATATGCCTGGCAATAAATCGTACAATCTATTGTATGTGTCTTCGTTATTAAAAATCTGTAATATGGCAAAGATAATATGACAGTACATCATTAGCTATGGAACAATTTCACCTGAGGAACAAGAGTGCTTTAAAAGATCTACTTCTTGTCGTTATTTTCTGTGACATCAATATATGTAATGTAAACGTTACTTTGTACGTTGGTGTAACGGTTATGACGTTGGATGGTATGTTGATGTTTTCGTTGATTTGTTGTTTGATCGGCGAATTAGTTTGTTGCTTGGTTGGTTAGTTTATTAGTTTTTTATTTGTTTTTTTGTTTTTAATTGGTTGACTGGTTGGCTATAAGTTTGGTTGGTTGTGTGGTTTCTTTGATTGTTTCTTGGTTTGTTTTTTTCTTTGGTGGTCAGTTAATTAATGTATTAATTTGTGCGTTGGCTGTTTGGATGGCTATTTGATTGGTTGGTTGATTGGTTGGTTGATTCGCTATTCGTTTTCTTGGTTGGCAGGTAAGTTCGTTGGCTATTTTGTTAGCTATATGATTAAATATTTAGTTGGTTGACTGGTCGGTTGGATGGTTGGTTGAATAGATGGTTGGATAGTTAAATCGATGGTTAGTTGATTTGTTGGTGGGTTGGTCTGATGGTTGGTTGGTTGATGGGGCTGATGGTTGGTTTGATGGATGGTTGGTGGGTCTGATGGTTAGATGGATGAATGGATGGCTGGTTAGTTTTTTTATTGGATAGATGGTTTGACCTGTGATCACAGGTCTACACGGCTTAAAATTGACCTGAGACCCCAGGTCTACCCAGCTTAAAATTCACCTGAGATCCCAGATCTACCCAGGTTAAATTTGACCTGAGATCCCAGGTCTACCCAGGTTAAATTTGACCTGAGATCCCAGGTCTACCCAGCTTAAAATTGACCTGAGATCCAAGGTCTGCCCAGCTTAAAATGGGTACAAGGAATTTGTACTGGGAAGTAAAAGCGACTGGCATGATACCGACCATATCAGCCACTGAGAGCCGGTTGCTCTATAGAAATATGGGTCTAGCACCATGTGCCCAAATCACACTAAAGTGTGTGAAAGGGTCCGGTACTGACTGACTTCTGTCAAGAACTAGGTCAAGTAGTGGTTAGCATTTTAGCCTGCCAGACTGGTGGTCCTGTGTTCAGCGGAGTTTGTCAAATAGACTTGGACTTCCAACATGAAGGCAAGTCAGGCCAGAACGGACCGTGCCATTTGAAGACAGACAGACAGACAGACAGACAGACAGACAGACAGACAGACAGACAGACAGACAGACAGACAGATAGATAGATAGATAGATAGATAGATAGATAGATAGATAGATAGATAGATAGATAGATAGATAGATAGATAGATAGATAGATAGATAGATAGATAGATAGATAGACATACGGAGAGACAGACAAAGAGAGACAGATAGAAAGGACAGAGAGACAGAGAAAGCGAGGCAGAGAAAGTGAGACATACGGAGAGAGAGAGAGAAAGATAGAGAGAGAGAGAGAGAGAGAGAGAGAGAGAGAGAGAGAGAGAGAGAGAGACAGACAGACAGACAGACAGACAGACAGACAGACAGACAGACAGACAGACAGACAGACAGACAGACAGACAGACAGACAGACAGACAGACAGAGACAGAAAGACAGAAAGACAGGGGCAGGCAGAAGACAAAGAGAGAGAGAAGAGTTAAGAGACTGACAGAGGGAGAACAAATTGAAAAACTTTTTTTTCAAAGGGTAACAAATTGGGAACGCATGCCCGTCTTACATTCTGCCCTTCCAATCATTCATATTTCGTACATAAATAATTAAATGTTGTGCATGTTACATTCACACGAAAAAACAAACCTTTGTCAAATTATATGGTAATATGCATTCATTTGACAATATTTTCTCTCTCTCTCTCTCTCTCTCTCTCTCTCTCTCTCTCTCTCTCTGTCTGTCTGTCTGTCTGTCTGTCTGTCTGTCTGTCTGTCTGTCTGTCTGTCTGTCTCTCCCTCCCTCTCTCTCTCTCTCTCTCTCTCTTTCCCCCTTATATCTTCATGCATATTACAAACAAAACGAACGCATACACTCCTTCACATCCTATTAACACATACACACACACACACACACACACACGCATACACACACGTTCACACGCATATGCAAAATCTCACTCGTACATCTACACAATCACACACTTCCTTATACACACATACACACCCGCATTCACAAGCACGGGAAAACATACACTCATTCACACAGACAGTCAGCGAGAGCAAGAGAGATAGACAGAGACCAGACCCCCACCATGCCATCTGTACTGAGAGTTAAAGCCGATCAGCGGTATATTAACCACACCACCCACCCAGTGTTGAGTGGTCATATAGAAACATGGCTCCAGCACAACATACAAGGTAGCCGCGATAGAGTAGTGACTAGAGGCTTGTCTGCCGGTCCGGTGTTCATGAGGTCAAATCCACAACAAGTCGGATTCTTTAAACTGACCTGGGTTCCCATCTCGTTACAGACTAAATGGGTACCAACAACTTTATTGGGAAAGGAATGCGGCTGGTGTGATGTTGACCACATACATAACTTGAGTGCCTATTTTTTTGCTTATCCTTTTTACAGGACATCGCAGTCAACACCAGCATTTCTGCTGTTGTGATCTCTTGGCAAGTTTACGTTCAGATGTTTGCCATTACTTTCTGAATGATCGGCACCGATACCAACGCAAAACCAAGGCAGCGCAGTCGGTTGCCAAATCGAGCGCAGCTGTGTTTCGAACGCGGGTAAACAGGATTACGACCCTCATCCGTAATACATTCGCCACAGAGTCCGGCGAGTGTCAATTGGTCTATACAATTATGAGCGTAGTATCATGTAACACGAGCCTCAATACGTGTAAAACGGTGTTTAACTTTACCTTTTATCAATATTGTAAAAATATAGGATCGCAATGGCAAACTACATTCTTAAGTTCTACACAAGACTGGTCACTGAAAGAACAGTCCAGGTCGCAAGGAATCCCAGGTCATTTTTAAATCTGCCTTGACTCAGGATTCGATCCCGTGACCGCAAGGCCAGCCAGCAAGTGGTCAGGCACTCTGCCACCTCGGGTACCCACTATAATGGTGAGTCATCAGTTACCGGTTACCCTCTGACTACTGCTGAGTTAGTTAGTTGCATGTCCTCTACATGACGTGGCAGTCAATCCCAGCATTTTTTGGCTGTTCGTGATTCCTGGACAAGTTTACGTTCAGTAGTTTGCCATTGCTTTCTGAACCACCGGCACTCATACCATTTCATAAAAAGCCAACACAGCTGTGTTTGGAACGTGGGTATGCGGGGTTACGAACTGCGTCCGTAAACACTTCGCCACGGAGAGGGCAACTATCGTAGCCAATTTAAATCCAAATACGGCATCATATGATCGGGTACAGACTGTTTAATTATTTGCTTTAAGAAAATAATAGACACGAGTAGGTAGTTAGTGTCCCACCTGGGCTACGGCGAAGGCGATATTTCTTACACCTGTATGTCAGTTTATTGGGTCATTATTAGCCATACTTCCGTCACTTCGCGACCTCGGGCGCGACAATTTTATTTGATGAATTACGAGTAGTTTTCCGGTAACAACCCCGGGGAAAGTTGTTTATTAATACATTGACGCCCATCCGGGTTGGATAGACATGTAGCGATTAGGCCCTATGTTGGTAATGATAATAGTCTAATTTGATGACTTCTTGTTTCCTTATTTCGTGCTCCCGGGTCATTGAATGTGGGTATTGAGTCGTATCAACCGAGGCTTGAAAACCATGCCAGGGGGATATAACTCACTTGCAATGACAAATCTTGCCTAAGGGAAATAACTTGCAATTATTACAAGTCACGTATCCATTTGTTTATTTAGGAGTGTCAAAATACCCGCCTTACATATTGTTGTAAGACTCCAGATTTTTTAAATAGCCTGTAGGCCAAGTAGGCAACTGCTTTGTCAAGCATTTTCCCTTTTACAACAAAACCTCCCCAGCACACACCAGGAATGGTACGATTTATAATGAGAATAAAACAACACCTCTTCGTTTAGTCACCCATTCATTCAATGATTCATCATTTATCTAGCTGTCCATTCAGTTTTATTGTTTTTTGTTTGGCTGTTTGTGATTTCTTGACAAGTTTACTTTCAGTAGTTTGCCATTATTTCTTAACGACCGGCACTCAAACCATTGTATTAAAACCAACGAAGGCGGTCTGCTTCCACAGCTATATTTCGAACGCGGTAGCCTATGCGGGGATTACGAATTGCGTCCGTAACCACTTTGCCACAGATCAGGATTTTCTTTACTCATTTGTTAATTTTTTCCTTTTTCTATACTCGTGTGTTAATTTTAACTTTATCTTTATTCCTTTGTCAATATTACCTTTGTCTTTACTCGTTTGTTAATTTTACCTTTATCTTTCGATCTTCAGATCTAACACACGTGGACAATGGGAGCCCACAAAAGATTTAAAATAAAAAGCCAGCTGGCTGGCAGGATGAAGCGCAACAGATCTTTTCTCCAGTGGGTTCATAGAAGACAGGAAACACAATCAGATACAATGCCAAGCTGGCACACCGGTGGCTTACTAAGCTCAAGATGTCATCTCTTAAACTCTGGAGTTTGGCCTCTGTTCATTTAACGATGCATTGTTTGTGTTACCGCATCTAGTTTGGCTGCAATAAAATTGTCATTCTGGGGACCCAAAAAAATTGCTTTTGTTAATTTTAAAAAGTCGCATGTCCTTAACAGGATTTTGCGATCAACTTCATTATGCTTTGAATTGAGTTATTTAGTTGGTTGCATATCCTTTACATCAGTGCGTCCAAAAGTGGTGGTCCTAGGACCGGTGCCGGTCCGCGAGCCCTTCTTTGCAACGTGAATGGCTGATAAGATCGAAGGTGATAAACAAAAGCAAGAGGCTTGGAAGAGTCGAGTGTCAGGAGATAGTATTGATATGTTTCACAACCTAGCTTCAACTACCATTGACGGAGGTGAAGTGCTGGATATCTCATCTCTACGAAATGTTATCAGTGAACACTTGAGCAATTTGACTGAACAATTCGAGTTTTACTTTCCACGAGAAGATGATCCACGAATAGGGACTGGATGGATTCGAAATGCATTCATAGCATCAACAGGCGATTTGAATGTCACTTTACAAGATAAACTGCTGGATCTGAAGTCTGACGAAGGATTGGAGATGGTTTTCGAGACATCACTAGCCTCTTTTTGGATACATGTCGAAGCAGAATATCCTGAACTTACTTAAAAATCGCCTTGAAAGTTCTCCTTCTATTTCCGTCGACGTAATTCTGCGTAACTGGTGTTTTCGTCAATGAGCATTATTACGGCAAAATACAGAACCAGTATAGAAATTTGTTCTCCTTTGCGAGTAGCGCTCTCTACTATCGAGCCACGATTTGATAAGCTTGTAAATAATAAACAGGCCCACCCCTCGCATTAGATAGTTACTGTTAGCAGCTGATCATTAAATCTTGTTTATTACAACATACTGTAATCTAGTCAGTTTGTTTAAAATCTTATTTGGTATCGTTTTCAAAGATATATTTTATTTTTATTTTAGATTGGTGTTCATTACTGTCGGTATATACGAGTATATACACCTTTACAAGAAGACCTAAATGTAGTTTCGACATTTAAAATATTTTTTGATTTGTAAATCTCTACAATAAAATTTTTACTCATGAAAATGGGACCACCATTAAATAAATCACCGTCATCCAATAATAGTATGGAGCAGTATTCAGCGCACCGGGACAACACCCACAATTACGTTAAATATTATATTTATATTAAAATGTTTATTAAGGTCATAACCTTTTTTGTTACGAAACAGATACATGAGCCTCGATATGGGACTGACTTATCTGGACAACGACCTTGGAACGTTAAAGGACTTTTGAGATTTGGAACATGGAATGTACGGACGCTATATCGAGCTGGAGCGGCCGAAGAACTAACCCGGGGGCTGGTTGAATATCGAATGGATATAACAGCAATTCAAGAAATAAGGTGGCCAGGAGAGGGTACTTTAGAGCAAAATAGAATGATTATAATATATGGAGGAAACACCCAAAATAAACATGAATTAGGAACAGGATTTGTCATCAAAAAAGAGTTATGGGGGAACGTTTTAAACTTTAAAGCTGTTAATGACTGGATTAGTAAATTACGAATAAAAGGTAAATGGAAAAATATAACGATGATTAATGTACATGCACCTACTGAAGAGAAAGAAGATGATATTAAAGAAGACTTTTATAATGATCTGGAAGATGTAATATATGAAACTCCCAAACATGACATCCTGATTGTGCTGGGAGACTTCAATGCAAAAATAGGTAGAGAGCAAACTAATAAAAAAGTGGCCGGTATGGAAAGCCTACATACAACTTCAAATGATAATGGATGGAGAGTCATCAACCTGGCAGAAGCCAAAGGACTACAGATAATCAGTACCAGACAACAAAGAAAGGATATACACAAACAATCTTGGAAATCATGCGACAAGAGAACCTATAATCAAATAGATCACATTTTAATTAACAACAGAAATGCATCAAACATACAGCAAGTTAGAAGTTATAGAGGAGCTGAGTGCCACAGTGACCACTTCCTCGTTGGAGCAAAATTTAAAATAAAACTTAAGAGAGCTTTCTATACTAAATTACGAAGATTACACCCAACATATAACAGAGAAAAACTACAAGAAATTACAGTCAAAGAGAAATTTACATATGAAATAAAATGTAAACTTGAAACTCTGCAAAACCCTTTGGAGGAAAGCGTTGACCAAACTTGGTTGAACATCAAGAATACAATTCAATCTACCGCAGAAGAATGTCTCGGTGTGTTAACCACGCATAGAAAGAACAGATGGTTCAATCAAAAATGTGAAGAAGCAGTCATTAGGAAAAAGAATGCCAGACATTTATGGTTAAATGACATCAACAACATCCAAAAGGAAGAGCATTATAGAAATGAATGTAAAGAGGCTACAAAAATAGTCCGACAGCAGAAGCGAGAATATATGAGTAATATAATCAAAGATATGGAAACTAATCACCAGAAAAATGAATCCAGAAATTTTTTTAAAGAACTGAAGTCAATGAAACGAGGGCACCAACAAAACACATATGGTTTAAAAGACAATAATGGGAATATGATAAATACCAATGAGGAAATGTGCAACACATGGAAAGAATATTTTGTTGAATTACTAAATTGTGAAGCTCCAAGTAACATTTTCCCAAAGGAAGAGGTTCTAACATGCGAACCACAAATTGAAGAACCTACATTTGAAGAAATCCTATATGTAATCACACGACTTAAAAACAATAAGGCAACTGGGACTGATGGAATTGCTGCTGAATTTATAAAGGCAGGTGGCCATGCATTACATCTAAAGCTATACGAACTAATAATAAAAATCTGGAGGACAGAAGAATTACCCCATGACTGGAAAGAGTCATTATTGATACCTATCTTTAAGAAAGGAGACAAGTTCCAATGTGGAAATTATAGAGGAATATCACTACTGTCCACAAGCTATAAGATACTATCCGCAGTATTACTAAATAGACTAAAACCATATTCAGAAGACATATTAGGTGACTACCAGGCGGGTTTTAGACAAAACAGATCAACAATAGATCAGATATTTATCTTACGACAAATAGCCGAGAAAAATTGGGAATATAAAAGAGATCTCCATAACATTTTTGTGGATTTTAAAAAGGCTTATGATAGTGTCCATAGGAATAGTCTATGGAATGCTATGCAGGAATTTGGAATACCAAGGAAGTTAATCAACATGACCAGACTATGCATGGAAGATACTTATAATATAGTAACATATAAAGGCAGGAAATCAGACCCCTTCCAAATAACATCTGGCTTGAAACAGGGTGATGCACTATCGCCGCTACTCTTCAATCTGGCTCTAGAGAAAGTTGTAAGGAAGGTAAAGGAGGAATGTGATATAGGAGGAAACTCCAAACTGCTTGGTTATGCAGATGATATAGATATTATAGGTCAAAGTGAACAAAAGACATTGGAAATATTGACTCACTTAAAGGGAAAAGCCCAACAGATGGGGCTGGTTATCAACCAAGATTAGACAGAATGTATTGTAATTTCAAGAGACGGAATGGCTAAAAACTCTGGCCACATACAAATAGATAATATGACCATTAAAAGAACGGAAACATACAAATACCTGGGTACAATCTTCAACTGCTCCAACATCATAAGGAAAGAAATACAAACTAGAATCAACTCTGGAAATAAGATATACTATGCACTACAACATCTACTAAAATCAAAGGCGCTATCTCGTAACACCAAAATCACAATATACAAAACACTGATCAGACCAGTTGTGCTGTATGGCTCTGAAACCTGGAGTACAACGAAAGGAGACGAAGCCTTGTTACAAACCTTTGAGAACAAACTTTTAAGACGCATCTTTGGACCCATTAGGGATACACAAAGTGGAGAGTGGAAAAGAAGAAGTAACAAAGACATTTATGATCTGTTTAAGTCCCCGCTAATCACTGGTATCATGAAGGCTAATAGAATACAATGGCTGGGGCATATAGAAAGAATGGAAGATAATAGGGAAACAAAACTCGCTTACACTCAGGAAATAAATTACCGTAGACCCCGAGGTAGACCAAGAAGGCGGTGGAGAGATAATACATATACAGACCTACAAGCACTTGGAATCAATGACTGACAAGAGAAGGTCCACCAGAGAGACGAATGGAGACGGATTGTATCTGCAGCAAAGAACCTCAATGGCTCGGAACGCTGAAGAAGAAGAAGAAGATTCAGGTCATATACAATTCCAGATTACAAGGAGAATTTTTTTTTTTTTTTAACGGCACTGGTCCCTGGTGCAAAAGGAAAATTTTATGTCGGTCCGCGAAAGTGAAAAGTTTGGGAAGCACTGCTTTACAGGACATTGCAGTCAACACCAGCATTTTTGCTGTTGTGGTGTCTTGGCAATTTTACGTTCAGTAGTTTGCCATTTGAACTCAAGCGCAGTCCATACACGTACTACTATTTCTAGTGAACTGGACAGATTTCTTGCGTGTGGATTAGCTTGTTCCTATTACCAGCTCTCTCGCCTTCAGGAGAACGCACTTCCACTTCTGAGGTACTTGTAATTTACGTCCCCACGTCAAGGACGAGAAGTCAACATTTTAGTCCAACTGTCCGGTGTATGGGTCGAACCCACTACTACTACTACTACTACTACTACTACTACTACTACTACTACTACTACTACTACTACTACTACTACTACTACTACTACTACTACTACTACTACTACTACCACTACCACTACTACTTCTTCGACTTCTTCTTCTTCTTCTTCTTCTTCTTCTTCTTCTTCTTCTTCTTCTTCTTCTTCTTCTTCTTCTTCTTCTTCTTCTTCTTCTTCTTCTTCTTCTTTGCGATTTCCAACGGTGGTGGAATTGTTACTGTGCACAACTTCCACACGAAATTTCCTGTTTTCGTCCTTCATCAGAGAAGTCTAGGTTTACGATCTCACTACCCAAGAGATCAGAGGCATGTGGTAGATATCACAGGTTCTTGAGGAAATGTCCAGCTGTCTGCATGGAACCATCCCGGTACTTCTGAGCCTGGTGCGGACATTTGACTTCTCAGCCACGGCGGCCCCACAGAAGGATTAGAGAAACGTCCAATGAAGGAAACTGGACAGAATGCGATCTAGATGTGACAGAATACATCGTCACATTGAGTTAAGCTTAGATGAGTCGAGATGAGTTTGGTTGAGTAGAGCAGTATATAGTTGAGATGAGTTGAGATGAGTATACTTTAGTAGAGTAGAGTAGAATTGAGTTGAGTTGAGTTTGTTGAGTTTAGTTGATTGAGTTGAGTTAGGTTGAATTGAATTAAGTTAAGTGTCGTAGTAATCCTTTATTACTTTAGTGTCGTCCCTGGAGTGAGGGGAATCAACACCCACAATTTTTTAAACCCAATATTATTGTCCTAGAGAAACCACCAGAATCCGTCCACAAAACTCCCTCAGTCTGTAGACACCTCTTTCTTACTCTCACTCACCCCTGGATCATGCCCCCTTTCATTCTTCCCCAACACAACATACTCAACAACTCTAGCATTAACAACTAAATACAACAAATAATTTATTAAAGCAAAGAGTATGTGTGTGAGAAATGTGTGTGTGTAATGTGTAGAATGTGTGTCGAATATTCTAATGTGTATGTAGAATCAGACCAGTGAATCAGGAGCAAAGTCTGTTACATCACTGTGCTGAGCACACAACAGCACCATGTATTCCGGACAGTGAACCTCACCCAGAAGATGTTTCTCCGTCCACGTGACGACTTTCTCCGATAACGCTCGAACAAACAGGATGCTGGTCATCAGTTAGACACTGTTCGATCTTGGTCTTCAATATAACAAACACGGTGAAGTTACTCTGTTTAATAATGTTTGTTGAACAGAGAATCTTTCAATTAACTGAAATGTCACTTGGGAAAATCTACTGTTCACAAGTCTCTGATTATAAGATTTTCCCCCTCTTTAACAAACAACCTATTAATGTTTCTAGGTATATATATATATATATGGCTGTGGGGTTACAACACTTTCTCTCTGTAATCCCGTTTATCATGCAGAGTCTCGTAGCGGAGCGAGAGCTGATGCGGTTCGACTCCCGCTCGTGACTTGCGGGATACTGAGCCTGCCGCTCAGAAAGCAATGGCAAACTGCTGAGCGTAATCTTGCCAAGAGATCAACATACAGCTGAAAGATGCTGGTGTTGACAGCTAAGTCCTGTAAAGGATATGCTAAAAAAAAAAAATATATATATATATATATATATATATATATATATATATATATATATATATATATATATGTGTGTGTGTGTGTGTGTGTGTGTGTGTGTGTGTGTGTGTGTGTGTGTGTGTGTGTCCTTGGTAAACACTTATGTTCATCAAGTCCGGCTCAGCAAAAGCCAGGTTTCTGCAGACCAACTAGTTTCTGAGCCTAGTGTAAAAGCCTCTCAGTAACCCCTGTCTTCATTCCGTGAGCCATCATTGTATAAAACTTTGAAACTGCTTCTTCGTAATAAATCATCGCACACTCAAGTGGATCCTGTTGAGTAGAGAACATCATGGTGAGAGCAACTCAATCCTGACCGTAATTAGGTGAGTGTAGGCCAATAGCAGCACTCAGATCTATAACAGAGATCCGATCTCTGTCATAAGGCCAAATAGCTCATCACATTGGTCTGATACATGGCAACACCAGGAAAGAATAAAGGAACGGGTAGAAACCAAGCAGATGCCCTACTGGAAGATCCTACCTTTTGACATTCCAAAACACCAAAGACCGAGATCTGTGGAGAGACATGAACGTCTAAGCCAGGTGGCAGGGGCACTTGATGATGATGTCTGCTCATTGTCCATGTCTCACATGCATACAGCAGCACAGGTTCTTCAACACCCATTTTCACTTTGCAGTTGACATCTTTTTATTGGTCAGTTTGTTCGACTAGCACCATACAGGATATTATACACATTGAGAATGAGGGTGCATGAGGCTTGAGACATTACCGGAGTTCGAGAGGCTTCTCGGTGGGCCGCGATGAGAGCCACGGTCTGCAAAAGATCCTGCTACATGATGTTGAATTTGCTATACCTTTCTGCACAAACTACTCCATCGAAATCAACACAAATCCACCTTCCCCTATATGAGATGCTTCTGATGTCGAACCCGCCGACTCGGCATGTTGGGGTATGTGAGACAACATTCACTAACTTATACAAAGCAGACGCCAGGGATTATACTTGATGGGAATGAATTCGTTCTTGCTGTTTCTTCAAAACATACCAGCTTGTGAAAGAGTGAACATCACATCTTGTTCCTGTTGTACCTTGCGGGGTCAAGGTGAAGCATAAACAGCGGAGTGTGTCTGTTTATAGGCTTCATGTATCTATATTCCCATGGACTCTGCTATTCCCTCTGTCCATCGTTTACGTGGTCACCTTTTTAGACTATTAATGTGGTTTTGAAATTCTGATTTTGCTATTAGCTCTTGATCATCCGCAAATAGGAGTTCTTTAATGGTGTAATTTGCCATTTGTTCTTCTTCTGTTCGCCATGCGGTGTTCTTGTGGACTCTGTTTGGTTACTGTCTTTACATATGTTGTCTGGGAGTCTCTGTGGTGAAGTAGTCACGCCATTTGTCTCGCGCACCATAGGTTGTGGGTTCGATTCCGTGCTACGACTTTCGGTTCACGAACCGACAGATAATTGTAGGTTATGGTCTCCAACTTCACGACGGTAGGGAGAGGATCTTTTTATCGGGGGGGGGGGGGGGGGGGAGTGGAGACGATGGTTAAGATCATCGAGCAGTATCGTCACTGCTAGGACCAAAATCAATGGCAAACTACCTTCTTTACAGATTCCAAGAAAATCCTGTTTCCCAACCTCACCATGCTCGAGACAGGAACACTGAGCTGATCCACGACTCTGGTGATCGAGTGAGATGGCGAAAAATGACCGCCCACGCTTGTCGGCATGGCACATGATGATGATGAATCTTACAACCTTACAAGAGCAGTAAAGGCTGCATGTCTTCTGCAGGATGTTGCCATCAACCCCAAGCTAGTTTTGTAGACAGCTGTATCTTCAGTATTTGCCATTGATTTCTGAATGAGAAGACAACTTCCAATTGACCGGTGTAGAAAATTAACCCACTACCACACCGCCGGCTCACAGGATGGTTAAGCACGAGCACGATAAAGGCATCGGCCACGCTGACCTCTATCAGAAGAACACTGACATGTTACAGCGAACCCATCCTGCTGTATGGCAGCGAATTGTGGAGTGCGAAGGAAAAATATAGGATGATATGAAATTAAAAACAGTTTAGGTAAGCGTAAATCCTGCGAAAATGAGAGATACCAAACACTGACACATTGTACATACTTAACAACAAACTACACTACGGTAAACGAAATCACAGATTGGAAAATTTAAAAAAAAAAATAAAAAGTGTTAACAAATAATACAATAAAAATAAGAATGTTTCGACACAATGAATGTCGTAGTCGATTATGCTAATCTTTTTTGGGAACAACACAAACACAAATGATATAGCGGAAAATTGGAAGTAGGTGTGTGTTAGTTATAACTTAAAAGTGGTTATTATACTAATATAATAGGAGATCGATTTGGGAACCAGTTGAGGCCACTGAGACAGTTACATAAATAAACACATGTAGTGTTATTTGGCGCTCACAGAAGGAGAAGAAAGAAGTAGAGACTAGAGAACGCACTAGACAACATAAAATTTGAAAGCTATAGTTACCGACCGGGATTCGAACCTGTCACCTCCAAATGGGGACAACGCCAGGCTGCAGGAACAAATGTACTTCGACGTATAACGAACTAGACACTCCCAAAACAATGTGTCTTCATTAGTCATGTCTATCATAGACATGAACTTACAACTATGGAATACGGACAGAATTCCTATCAAACCATTGACATAGCACCACAGGAGATGGATTTGCTTTCCCTATTACGAGAAGTAAACATTTTAGTGACCGATGTAAGGATTGAACTCGCGACCTCAGCTTCAGCACACCGGAGCGCTCTGATCCATTCGGTCAAACAGCCCTCCAGGTATTTGCTTGATTCTAGAAAATTCGGCTCACGAAAATTTGGAGGAAATTTAGGGAAAGGCGCTATAACTCTAATTACTCCTCCACACGGCACCTAACACCACCACAACCACCACCACCACCCATACAATTATACAGGTAGAATCATACAATTATACAGGTAGATTCATACAATTATACAGGTAGAATCATACAATTATTCAGGTAGAATCATACAATTATTCAGGTAGAATCATACATTTATACAGGTAGAATCATACAATTATACAGGTAGAATCATACAATTATACAGGTAGAATCATACAATTATACAGGTAGAATCATACAATTATACAGGTAGAATCATACACTTATATAGGTAGAATCATACAATTACACAGGTAGAATCATACAATTACACAGGTAGAATCATACAATTATACAGGTAGAATCATTCAATTATACAGGTAGAATCATACAATTATACAGGTAGAATCATACAATTATACAGATAGAATCATACAATTATAAGGTAGAATCATACAATTATACAGGTAGAATCATACAATTATACAGGTAGAGCCATACAATTATACAGGTAGAAATGTAACAAAGCTGGGAAAACAGGTAGGGATATTAAAATAATATTACAAATGGCAAGGGAAGCTTTGATGTCAATGGGACATTTGTTGAGGTCAAAAGAATTTAAATCTGATACAAAACTTGGCATTGCTACTGGGGGGCGCGGGGGGGGGGGGGGGGCTAATAAACGGTCTCAGGGTATGGCGTCCGCCTCGAGTGCTGGAAGTCCCGGGTTCAAGCCCCGATGAGGACCGGGACTTTTATCAACGACATTGTACAATCACACGGAATGACACTATCCAGTGCCGCCTATCGGGCGCTGGAGAGCAAATTATTTCTGCTCACGACGCTTGACGGCAGAAGTGGATGATGGTGATGATGATGATGATGATGATGATGATGATGATGATGATGATGATGATGATGATGATGATGATGATGATGATGATGATGATGATGATGATGATGATGATGATAGGAGGAGGAGGGTGATGATGAGGCTGGTGATGATGATGACTTCTAGTAATAACATTTCCCTCGTCTCTGGGTAGTGAGATCGGACGCCCGTATGTATTGTTGCGGACATAAAATATCCCTTGGCAGTTGGAAATCGAACAGAGTAGCCAAACAGCGCTGCACGGGCAAAATTTCGAGTTAAAAATCTACCAAAGTTATTTCATGATCCTCTCCGGTGCTACGGAGTTTGTGCAATGAACTGAGTTTCTCCGGATTCAGGCTTGGGTTAGGAGTAGAACGGAGCAATTATGGATAACACCCGTGTGTCGTGATGTTTATCTGTCCACTAAACTAAACTACACTAAACTTTGCATTGTTACTGATTCAGTGGCAAACAAAGAGTAAGTTTAGACAAAACATAGTGCGCAATCAACTTTACAAGTATTATCATGTAAATATGTAAAAAATAAGTATATATAACAAAATAAGTATTTATAATGTAAATGCCATGTGCACAGGTGGATTGGCGTCGCAGACAGCAGAGCACATACTCCAAGACTGCCCAAAATATAACATATCTAGGCAAACCTTTTAGCCTAGAGAGACGGCAGTGGAAGATAAACTCTATGGACCGCTGTGTGAACTGAAAAAGGCAGTTCAATTCATACAAGAGACAGCATTGCAGTTATAGACATATTTCAAGCGAACGAAAGAAGAAGAATAATGTAAATTTCCATACACTTAGCTTTAAAATTGCTACAGATGCCACAAAACAAAAGAAATATAAACGATGCCGCTAGTATGGCGATATATTGTACTTCAGCATTTTTTTTTTTTTTTGCATATCCTTTACAGGACATCGCTGTCAACATCAGCATCTTTCAGCTGATTGTTGATTTCTTGACAATATTATGCACAGTAGTTTGCCATTGCTTTCTGGAACGACTTGCTCCATGCTCTCATAAGTCACTGGCGCGACTCGAACCGCTTCCAATTCTCGTGCGCTCGCGTGAATCACGACAGTATTCGGGATTACAGAGAAAGCTGCTAACTTCTGAGCCATGGAGCGCGGCCCTTCAGCATTGGATCAGTTAAATCAGAACTGCTGCGTGGGTGTGGAGAATGGCTAAAACAATGTAAAATAACTTCACACATTTATTTAAAGGTGCTTGCGTAGAACAGAAGGAGTACAGTGACATGATAGACTGACTAATGTAGTACTTAGGGAGCCATATAACTCAGCCTGCCTCACGCTCTGAAAGTTGTGAGTTGGACTCCGTCGTTCGTCGTTCGTTTCATGAGTCTAATTGTCTCGGAGAATACGGGGCGTCGTAGCTGGAACTACTGAGTTCGTGCTTTGTGGGACGGTTTCTGCAGGCCGTTCTGCGGGAAGAAGCCTAAGAATATGGGATACAATCCGGTGCAATGAAGTCGAGCCTCTTTGCGGATAGAAAGAGACAGATTCCCGTAAAAGCAATAGGGCAAGGAAGGTCGCTGGGGTAGAATAGGAAATACGTTCAGAAAATGTGATAAAAGTATAACTGGAAATGCCTTTCACTAGCACCCACAAAGCCAGAGAAATAGAAGGAAGCCACGTGAAACACATGAAAGGAGAAATAAAAAAAAGGGAATGAATAGTTTAGGGAAGACATGGAGCGGGCTACAGGAGGTAGTTACACATAGGACAGTTTGGTATGAGTTGGTCGATGGCCTATGACACAGTAGAGAATAATAGGCTGCAGCAGCAGGAAGACGAAAAAGAATGAGGATGGGGAAGTAGTGGGGAGGGAGAGCTGAAGAAGAAGAAGAAGAAGTAGAAGAAGAAGAAGAAGAAGAAGAAGAAGAAGAAGAAGAAGAAGAAGAAGAAGAAGAAGAAGAAGAAGAAGAAGAAGAACAACAACAACAACAACAACAACAACAACAACAACAACAACAACAACACCACCACCAGGCGGAAGAAGTATGAGAAATAGCAGGTAAACAAGAACAAGAACAAGAAGAACAAGAAGAAGAAATGGAAGAACTGTCGTGTTGAATACAAATGAATAATAACCATATGCATTGTACGTTGTATACATGATTACCTGGCATGAAGATGGAGGCGACACCTTCCGCCCCCCCCTCCCCTCACCCAAAACCATACTCTACCCACCACCCCCCCACCCCCACCCCCACCCACCCCCCCCCCCCAGTACAGAACTGGCCTAGGGGTGGACAATGCATGGCCTACAATATTCAGTTGATAATGATTCGTAGTGACCAGTTGTGTTGTTTATCTCGAACAACAAACAAGTGGCCATGACCTAACCTGCCCATTCTTTAATGTTATGACACCCGGAGTTCATCGTGTGCCTTTGTTCCCATCCTTCCGACACAAGAAGCCATACCTTTGTTTATAATTAGGATTAGGCTTCGGGCACCTGGACCAATGAGCCTTTTGTTCCCTGACTTGGCCCATATGGGATTGTCGCCAGTGTCGTAATAAAGCCGTATCCCGGCGCCCCCCCCCCCCCCCCCACCCCCACGTCACACTGACCTATACAATATGTTGTCAATTTTGAGCAGTCTATTGTTCGGATATCAGCTAGGAGTGGTACATTAATGTCATTTTTGTTATTCGGACATGAAATGACCAATCGTAGCCGTGGGTAGGTTAAACCCCACCCATAACGACACGTAAACAATAGAATGGACAACGTGACCAAAGCGTGTGTACCTCGATAGGCTAACCCATAGGCTTGTGTCTGGTACTTACTACTACTTTTCAGTTGGCAAGTGCGCTCAGTGTCTGTGTGTTTGTGATTTTCTTCTTAGTTTGAATTAGCAACCAAAGTCATCATGGATCGTAAGTAATTACATTTGCATACTTTATTTTTTTGCTTCATTATTTTGACATATTACTTTTTAAATTCTTGTCTACTATTTTATTAAATAATGAGAGAGATATAAGAGATGCCAGGAATACGTGTTGGAGGTTATACTATAAGCAATCTACGTTATGCAGATTACACAATATTGATGGCGAAAAATGTAAAAACCTTGCGAACACTATTTTAACAAACATTGCAAAAATAGGATCTTTCTTCAATTTCAAGGCAACAGAAGCAATAGTTATACTAAAGTAAAAGACGACCCCAACATGGGAAATTACAATATCAGGTAACATGCTTAACAAAGTTTAAATACCTAAGGGCATTTATAACATCAGATGGAAGATGCACGACAGAGATTGAGAGCAGAATAGACCAAGTAAAAGCCGTATTTCATAAAATAAAAACTTATCTTTCGAAACAAGTCACTCTCATGAATGTTAGAATGAGAATTCAGAAATGTAATGTCGAATCTGCCGACCAAGGGGTAACAAACGCATTTCGCAATCCGAAACACAACTGCGTTCGAAACACAACTACGAGAGATTTGGAAGCAGACCGTCTTGTGCTAGTTTTCATATAACGGTATGAGTGCCAGTCGTTCGGAAAGCAATTGCAAACTACTGAACGTAACCATGCCAAGACATCACAAACAGCTAAAAATGTTGGGGTTTACTGCAATTTCCTGTAACCGATTTGCATATAACGTTTTGCAATCTTAAACATGATGGCACAAATTAGGAAGAGCTTAGAAGCAAGGGAGGTGTGATTTCCTTTACAGACGTTGCGAATACGTTCAACTGACAGAGTAACTAACAACGATTGCGTGGAAGAGGATTGGGAATAAAAACTGGAACATTATATACAACTAAAGAAAGAGACAAACAATGTTCTTTGGTCGTGTGATGAGAAGAGACACATCGGAGAAAATAGTGACAACTGGAAAGATCAGTGGAAAAAGTGGCAGAGATAGACCAACTGAAATCATGCTGGAGGACTATGACGGAGGCATGAACAAATATCAGCAGATGAGTTGATCCAGAACACCAAGGACCGAGATCTGTTGAGAGACAGGTGGCAGGACACAGGATGATGATGATGTCAACTTTGCGCCTGCCTGTCAAGACAGTGGTCCCTGGTCAATCCCCACCAGAGGCCAGATTTGTTGTATCGATAAGTAGGGTATGGTTTTATAGAAGAATGCTGAAAATTAATTGGACAGACAAAATGAGCAGACTGGACGTTTTGAGGGAAGCTAAGTCGCAAAGACACCTTATCGCAAACATCATAACGAGGCAATCATCGTTTTTTTTTTTTTTGGCCACATTATGAGACGGCAAAAACTAGAACATGTCGTGACAACAGGAAAGATTTGTGGAAAGAGAGATAGAGGAAGACAGCGTGAGAAGATTATTGATGGTCTTGTGACATGGCACGGAAGGGAGTCAACACACGAACTGATCCATGCCGAGGGAGATCGCAATATGTGGAGATGCATGGTCACCCATGCCAGCCGCACAAGGCACTGGATGATGATGATGTAGTAGGGAACTGTCTTCTCCCCGTCTCATGAAATGGGTGCAAGACAACAGAATCAGAGTCAGAAAATCCTTGTCATTATCTGAGAAGGAAAGGCGACGAGGACGGAAATTGGCCAACTCACCTCATATCTCGTGGCCTAGAATATGTGAAGACTAGCAAGATTCACTGTCTCACAACAGGATCATTTAAATATAATATGACAGTACTCGACTTCTACTTTCTCCGTAATCCCGTACACTCGCATGAGTAATGTGACGTTGCGCGATAATCGGGGGAGGTTCTCTCCGCGTCGGTAACTTAGGGGTATGTGAGCCGGTCGCTCAGAAAGCAATGGCAAACTACTGAGCGTAATCTTGCCAAGAAATCAACAATCAGCTGAACGATGCTGATGTTGACAACAATGTCCTGTAAAGGATATGCGAACCAAAAAAACAAAAACAAAAACTCGCCTTCTGACATTCAATCGGTGAATTGGTACACATAAGTATCAATTGGGGAACCCTTCGAGGCTACAAAGACAATTCATAAATAAATACACGCGTATTGTTTTGCACTCATAGAAGTAGGGGGCGGGGGTAGAATTAGAAACTAGAGGACGCACTAAACAATATAAAAACTGAAAACTATAGAAACCGACAGGGATTCGAACTTGTCACATCCAAACTACGACAGCTCGCTGTAAGGAACAATCGTACTTCAACACATGTCAACTAGGCATACGTAAAGTAGTAAGTACATGATACGTCTACAACTAGACATACGTAAAGTAGTAAGTACATGATACGTCTACAACTAGACATACGCAAAGTAGTAAGTACATGATACGTCTACAACTAGACATACGCAAAGTAGTAAGTACATGATACGTCTACAACTAGACATACGCAAAGTAGTAAGTACATGATACGTCTACAACTAGACATACGCAAAGTAGTAAGTACATGATACGTCTACAACTAGACATACGCAAAGTAGTAAGTACATGATACGTCTACAACTAGACATACGCAAAGTAGTAAGTACATGATACGTCTACAACTAGACATACGCAAAGTAGTAAGTACATGACCCATTACAACAAGACATACGTAAAGTTGTAAGTGGGAGTTGCCGTAGCGAATAGGTCAAACCGTATGCCTCGCGCTCCGAACTTTGTGGGTTCGCTTCCGAGCTACGACTTTCGGTTCACGAGTTCATTTTTCTCGGAGACTCCTGGGGGTCGTCGCTGGAGCTAAGGAGTTTATGCTTTGTGCGACGCTTTCGGCAGCCTACCCTGCGGAAATAGACCTAGCCATATGTAATAAAACTCAGTGCAATGAAGTCGATCCTCTCGACTGTAAAGACCTTTTTAAAAGTAGAAAGTAAATGACCCGTCTACGCTCCTTAAGCTTCACTGGATATCTCGTGCTTCATCCATATTGTAATACACCAGTCGGCTCTCGGTGGGTGATGTGGTTAGTATCACTCCCGCCGCCTTTACTTCCCAAGACATGTATTATACCCATTTCATGCTGGGTCGAAATGGAAGCCCACGACAATTTTAACCGAATAAGTGCCATGCAATGATAAATTGTCTTATTTGAATTTCCCATCACTGTCATGGGCTTATAGATCACACTATAGTTAAAATATCAATATAGTTGTTTTGCCTGCACAGCTCCCTGTAATTGTATATACATCACATAATTTTTGCTACAATATTAACAACTTTTAGATCATCTATCTATCTATCTATCGTTCTATCTATCTATCTATCTATCTATCTATCTATCTATCTATCTATCTATCTATCTATCTATCTATCTATCTATCTATCTATCTATCTATCTATCTATCTATCTATCTATCCTGTAACATGCCATTCCATATTTTTTGTGTATTTTCATCTTTCACATTATCATTTTGTATGTATGACACTTGATTTTATCATGTTTAATATAACATTACTGTAATGTGAGTGAGAGCGTTAGTGAGAGAGAGAGAGAGAGAGAGAGGAGAGAGAGAGAGAGAGAGAGAGAGAGAGAGAGAGAGAGAGAGAGAGAGAGAGAGAGAGAGAGAGAGAGTTGAATTGCATCCCTAATTTTTAAGTTACAAAATGTATATGTACAATTTTTCTCCATTTTCTTTACAATTTTGCGACAATGCTCACGACAATCGTCACTGTATGTGTGTGTAAAGTGTGGGAGTTTGGGGGATCGGGGGATGTGTGTGTGGGTGGATTCGTGATGTGTGTGGGTGGGCTCAGGATGTGTGGGTGGGCGGGGCGGGTTTGTGTGGGTGGGTGGGGGATTTGTGTGTGGGTGGGTGGGGGATTTTAAGTGTGGATGTGTGCGAGATGTATGGGTGTATGGGGAGATGTGTTTGTGGATGGGGATGTGTGTTTGTCTAGGTGGTTGTGGGTGAGTGGGTGGAGGAGGATATGTTGGTGGATGATTGATGGTGGGTTATGGGATGGGTGGGGGTATATGTTTGGGTGGGGAGATGTGGGTGTGGGGATATGTGGTGGATGGGAGATGTGTGCAGGTGGGGGTGGTTGTGGGTTTGGGGATGTGTGTGTGGGTGGGGGATGTGTATGGGTGTGGGATGTTTGGGTGGATGGGTGGG